>JAQLOL010000020.1:3490415-3503394 GCA_029783665.1 Naso thynnoides | reverse complement strand
AACAACAACAACCTCAATATTAGACCTGTATCTATAACTACTTATTCTCATAAACTTGTCTTGTTTAATACATAAAAAAACATGAAAGAGGTTCAAATTTATAGAAAATAATTGAGATTTAAACCTCAGTATTAGTCAGAAAACTTATAATTAGATATTTTACATAAAATTTCCATACAGAATTTCTGGTACCACATTACATTAAGTCCAACTCTATGAGGAGTTATAAATGGTTTATAAAAGTTCTTAGAAGACATGAATAAACAATTATAAATCAGTTATAACAACTTGCTATAAATGGTTTGCAGATTAGCTTATTGGTTAGGTTATAAATACCTTACAAGAGATTAACAATTTCAAACAAATTCTAACAATTTTAAAACATAGATGCAAACTAACTGTTTGGCAAGATCAAATTACTGCTGCACTGAATCTATGCTGTTAAATCTGAGATCTTGCAAGTTCATTAGCTTACTTCACCATCTTGTTTTATCAGTTAGCACCTTTCATCTCTTGATATGAATGACTTTCTTCAATTGACCGAGTTTTAGGAAATGTGTAGATTTCATTCAATGTTTTGAAGATGAATTTTTAGGGCAGATTTAAGTCATTTACAGTATAAATGTATTGGAATTGGACTATTTTGAGGCAAATAAATAAATAAAAACAAGGGGAATTAGACATTTCCAAATATTGTTCTTGGCAGTGTTGAGACAGATAATTAATGACGCATGAATGATAAATTGATGAATGTTGGATGTATGCCTCAGCCCTGGCTATAACATTATTTATGGTACATTTTAGTCTTTATATTGACCCAATGTCTTGGTGATAATCAATACTATTAATCACACTATCCTGTCATGAACACAACACACTCATGTTGCAATGTTTTCTTCGTCTTACACCGGTAATGTAAGCTAGGTATAAATCTCATTCCACTCTAACAGTCACAACTTCAGTTCTCAGAGACATAAACTTCAAGAGTCTAAAAAGAAAACATTTCTTATGTCTATTTGTATACATCACATATTAAGCACAAGTCTCCAGACTCTCACAGCAGACTGTTCGGAGGCGTCCATTTTGTTTGTTTGTTTTTAGAAGCTGTTCTGCAGAGATTTATCAGAAACCCCTGCTGAGAGGGACAAAACCCGCCCCACCACCCAAGCTCAAAATCTGCCCCCGCTTCACGCATAATGTATGACTAATCTCCAACTGGCCTGAAAGAGAAGAGGTCCACAGAGGGTGAGAAAGAGAGGACTGCGAGGCAGGGACACAGGATGGCGAGGCAGGGGGGGTTGCAATTCTCAGAAAAAGTAAAAATGCTGTCATCCAGGTTTGGGGATATGAGGTTAATGAGTATCTATAGCAGCAATGGCTATTAGTATTCAAACCTCTAATTAAACAACAAGCTTTTCGTTAGCATAAAAAATTTGCAGCTTAGACAAGGCTTTATGCCGTAATGTGTCATCCATAATTATTATTGTTCATTTCTCTGTATTCAAAACATCCACCAACATTCTCCTCCTTTGCCATCTTCCCAGGAGTTCAATTATGCCTGCTGACAAAAAATATATGTTCATGGTACTGAGCACCTTCATCCATCTGCTTCACCTACAGTCGACTCTTAATTAACTAAGAACCATCTTCAGTCTGTGGAGCTACTGTCTTTTAACTGCCCCAACAATAATCACAGTACTTCAGTAAGTATTATCATAAACTGTAGAGACATGACAGTAAAGCTAAATACTAAATGCATGACTGAGGCACAGAACACTCTAGTCTCCAAGTGTAACAACTGTAGGGTATGCCTATGTTTATTTTTCATGACATTTCCATTTGTTTGACTTATTGACAAGATTTTAAAATAGAAGTGATAAAGTTATAAAACCTGTTTTTTTCATCGTTGTCCCAGATTTATTTATTTAATTTTTTTTTTATTTTACTGAGGATTAACAACGCATTTAAAGTATCATATCCAACAACACATTCAACCTGTGGTTTCAGGTGTTTTTGCAATCCACTACTCTTTATGAAGATTAAGATTAAATGTCTGAGCATACCAATTCTGAAGCTAATATACACAAAACTGGAAAAAAATTGTATTCTATGCAAAAATATTATTTAATGTCAGAACACATTTTTGGTCCTTTGGAATTATGGTCAATTTGCAGGGATTGTTTTGCGACTCTCAAAAGTTTGTGAACAAATGAAAAAATGTTTGGGTTTTTTCCCACAAAATGTTTTCCACTATGTCCCCTCTGATATTAATAAACACAATACAGGACAGAGGACGAATGAAGAAATACAGGAGTGCAAAAACAAAAAATGAAAAAGCAGGGGTGGTGAGGAAGTGGAAAGCGTGTACTTACTGAGCACGTAGAGGGAGAGAGCGAGGCCCGCCAAGCAGAAACCCTCAAAGAAGCGCAAGGTGCTGAACATGGTGACATTTACAGAGAAGGCAACACTCAGACCAAACACCAGCATGAAAAGCACTGACAGAATCAACACTGGGTGTCGACCAAACCTTTGAAACAGAGAGAAGCAGAAAGAGAGAAATGTAGCAAAATGTTGAAAAACTGTCACAAAACTGAGAAATAACACTTTGAGGGGCAGTCGTGTGAAAGAGACTATTCCAGTCATTGTTTCCCTCAGACTCTGTTGACTTCCTGGTTTCAGGGGGGTCAGCAGGTCAATGGGTCAGGTCAGAGCTGAGGCTTTCTTGGCTGGCACATTTCTTTACATTGTTCCTATAGTCACTGATCCCAAACACAATGCAGGGACTTTTTTTTCCCACGAAGCAGCTCAGGTGGCTCAAAAGCTGCAGATGTGACCTCAATTAATTCAGCACCCTTAAAGGGTTAGTTCACCAGTTACAAAAACACAAATTTTCCCACTTTGCCATTTGGTTTTGAATGTTTGTGTTTTAAGAAATTGTTTGTGGCCCTCACAACTAAAATAAATACAAATATATATTGGTGTAAAGAATCCCTAAAGCTTAGTTCAGACACCCTGATGTCCAACACAGAATGAAGAAAAGAACTTTGATTATTCTCTTTCTCTGACTTTAAATCAAGAGTCATGATCAGGTCCATATTTGTAAAATGTCTCATACATAGGTTGATGACCAAACATCTTGCAAATCTTAGCATGCTAACATGCTAAACTAAGCTTGTAAATATGGTACACATTAAAGTAAAAGCCTGTTAGCATTGTTCAGTTGGTGATTGATTGTTCACACCTAGTACTTTTCCTGCTCCATGCAAGAGCACCTGTAGGTCTCCTTGTCAGTACACAATGTGAGTCCCTATGCTATGTGAGTCACACATGCACAACAATGTCCACTGTCTTGGACAACTCGCTACCACTTGTACAAACCACATGTCATAATCTGAGTTTGACAGTCTAAATCACATTTAATGTTGTAAAAACTAAATCATAATTGCGGTGTGGCTAATGCTGGCCAGCTCTGCCGCTGTAACGGCCTGTTTCATAATTTCAACTTGTGGTGGCTAGTTTGCTAGTGCTGAGCAAAGACGTTAGTCACTAACAGTACTAACGGCTACTAACAGCTAAAGTAACAAACCATTCATCGACAGTTAACATCCAGTTTACAACAAACCATGCTTTTGCTGCTAATTCAACGTGTACTCCTAACCTAAATATAATGTTGGGAATAATAAAATTTAATCAGTAACAATTAACATTAGCATTTAGTAACCATATGTGATTTGTCAGAGTAGAGGTAGAGGTACTTTATTGGTCATGTACAGTAAAGTTCGTTCTCTGCATTGAACCCATCCCTGAGAAGCAGTAAGCAGCCACAGCGCAGCCCAGGGACCAACTCCAGATTCTGAGCCAGTACCTCGGTCAAGGATAGTGACCAGAGACACACCTAATGTACCTGTTTTGACGGTAGGGGAAACTGGAGCACTGGAGCATAGAGAGGTCCTGCCCTAGCCAGGAATTGAACCCAGGATCTTCTTGTTATGAGGCAGCAGTGCTAACCACTATTCCACTGTGCCACCAAACCACTGTGCCGCCCCGAGTGGTGTAGCAGTAGGTATGTGTCCAAGATGGCGAACCTTTTTGAGCGTGCTGACTCACATCATGTACTGACAATCCTTTTTCTTCGCTGTTGTTGTTGTTACTTTGCTATTGTGATTGGTTAGCATGTTGATGTTAGCTTCTAGCTCCACACATCACCATGCCAAAGTACAGCCTCATACACTCACTAGCACTGTAAACTCTTTGTCTTGTACATTTTTTAAGATTTTGAGCCCACAAGCTAAACTCCCTTCACTTCAATTATTTGGGTTGGATGCCAAAACCTTCAATTCAAATATAACAAGAATTGAACCAAAACTAGTGAGAACAAACTTTTTTATCATTCAGAAGAAAGGATCGTTTAGACTTAACTAACAGAAACTCAGTAGAGGCACAAAATGGGCATAAAAGGGTCAGCTTACCAGTCAGCCATGACACCCATCACTAGGTAGCCAAATATGGAGCCCACCAGCAAAGAGAACTTGGCAATGTGCACCTTCCAGGCTGAGTCACACACCAGGTTCCACTGAAACAAGACACAAAGATGGAGAGGGTCAACTTTAACCACGCACAACAAAATGAAAGGGAATTAAACATCAGCATCTGATTCAGAGCAGTTTTCATTTGAAAGCTACATACAAAAAACAAGAAATGTGGGTTTCTCTCATCTGTCAAACTCTGACTCACTGTTTTGATAATTCATGAAGGTTTTATGAATGTGCAAACATGCTACAAACACTTTTGAAATATTCAAATGTGCATCTAGATGGAAAAAAGCATGTATGTGTGTGAGAGGGAGAAAGAGCAGCGTGTGCGAATGTGGGCACGTGTCCATAATAACAGAAATCAATAGCTCTCCACTGTTTCCTCTAAGCTCATGGGTCAGTGCACACACCGCTGCAGCTCTCAGCATCTGAAACTCAGCCAAGGACACATGTGGAAGCACAATGTGCACTCTAAATTTGTGCACGACAGTATCTAAAAGAGCCCAGCAGTATGTGAAAATAGTGTTCGTGTTGGACAAAGATTTACAGAACTCCCCGCTGAGCCTCCGACTGAGCAGAGAAGCAAGAAGGAAAGAATGGAAGAGGATGATTATTGGTTATGACTTATGGTTTTGGATGTGAAATGGCCAGTGGTGATGTGGTGAACTCAGTCGATGTGGTTTTATTATGTACGGACTATTAACACCAGCGTTATCTGAGAAAACAGATATCACTATACACACGTGCTTGGGAACACTAGGATCGTGATAATATGATCATATTGCATCATTTTATCAAAATTCCCTTTTTGAAATTAGATTCCAGGCAAAACTGGTTATTATAGTTTATACTTTTCATAAGTGCATCTCCAGATTAACCTTTAGTGGGGTCCCTGGGGGGCCCCGTTCGCTCCACTCACTGTACAGCATGTACATTTTTCTTTGCCAAATCTGGTTGGCTCTGTTGTACTGTGAAGAAATATATTGCTTTAAGAATATGCAACATATATGCACAAACTGAAATCCTCCTTTCAGCAGGGTATCAAGACGGATGAATGCCTTTTATGGTGCTTTAATGTTCCCAAATACGTTCACAGATAAATTTGCACAGAACAGTTAAAACACAGTAAATCTGGAGCTTTCTTGATCCCTGGGCAAGGATGCAGCGATTCTTTATAAGCAGATAACCACATTATCTAGACTTGATGATCCACACAAATTACATTTCCTGTCTTAATGTCATTAGAAACTTAAATGTTTCTTCTATTAGTTACACTCACTAAGTCACAGCAGGGGGTGCGACTTAAAAACAGTGAGCCATTCGTTTTGTTGTTTGGTAATTTCATCTGCAGATCATTGCGATCAAGTATCGGAATCAGTCGTGGGGAAGCTGTTTATCTGTGCATCCCAGTTCTCCAGCACCGGGACAGTCGCCCACTTTGCCCAGCTGGTATAGCCTTGCACAAGTTTTTTGTGTGATATAATGGATGACAATATGGCACACACAGCTCACTAAAATGAACATTACTTTGCGTAATTTGGTATTATTTTTCTCTAATTTGATGGATACATGGCAAAAAAATACTCTTAATAATAATGTGATGCTTACTTTAACCACGTTTCCTAGCCCAGCCCAGCCCAGCCCACACACACACACACACACACACACACACACACACATATTGTGCTTTCCACAGCATAGCTCTTACATCAACTGATGTCTTCTCTCAACTCAACAAACACACACACACGTCCTCTCATATTGAGGTCACTGGGTGACTTGTCAGTCAGCTGTGTTTCTGTTTGTGTGTCAGCCTCTGCTCGCTTCTAAACTGAGACTAGAGGTGATGATGAAGACACAGGATCCTGAGGATGACGATTACGTGAACAGAGAGCGATAACACTGTGGGTCTATCTCACTCGTTACCTTGGTAACCACATTTTGACTAAGTCCCGTCAGCAGCTCCAGCCTCCACTCCTTGCAGGCGCACATCATAGCGCTGCCGTCGCCGTGTCCCTCCCCGGTGCCGTTGTCCTTGAGTTGCAGAGCGGCGACGGTGACCGGCGGGGATACCGCGGTCCAGTTGCTGTGGTTTGCGAGGGGTAGCACGCACGTGCCATTAGGCTGTGCCAGTAGGAAATAATCCGAAAACTGACTAAAGCCGATGAACAATGCCGGTATCCAGGTCAGCACCACGAGCTGCTTCTGATGTTTCCCAAAGCCGCCCAGAGATGGCAGAACCGACCCGTCGATGTGCGGCAGCAGCCGGGGCACTGGGTGCTCCAGCCGAGTGAATCCGTTCTCTGGCGGGTGGTCCTGCCCCTCTGGCCGGCCGGCTGCCATCACGGCCCGGCCACAAAGAGAGCAGCTGGGCGCAACAGCGGGTGAAGCAAAGCCCCCGCTCTGTTGCCGTCCGCGTACTCTGCGTTAAGCCCTTTGACACAAAGGAAAGCCCACGGCGCAGATAAATCCTGTGCGTACGCTGGCCAACAAAAGCCCGATCCAAAAAAACAGGGGTCTCCGGAACGTACAGGCGTGCAGAGGCACCGAATCACCGAGCACTCGTCCTCATGGCGAGGGGACTCGAAGCGACCAGGGGATGTCCGAGTAGAGAGGTTGTGTCAGGAGGACAGGGCTGCGCAGAGGCTCCCGGAGAGGAGAGGACTCGGATAGGCAGGCATGCTCACCGGCATGGGCTTTGTATTCCATGAGTAAAGCTCCTAAAGCGGGATCCATCCATGTGAAGCTGAACTGGGCCAGGCCTGCTGTTAGTGTAGAAGTAAAATATGGAGCTGCATCCACTAAACATCTGCTAGTCCTTCTTCCATGAACGCCACAGGTCTCCTACCTGTCCAAACTGTGACCTCCTGGAGATGCGCATCACTTAGATTCCTAATTCCTGAATGTCTGAGCTCCCAGTCATCACCTGTCCACTTTGATGGCGTTGAGTCCAGAGACGTAGTGCTGTCCGGTTAGTCGCCGTCTAGTCAATGGGACATGGTGCCAAAGCGGGGCTTGAAGCGGAGATGGGGGAGACCAAGCCCCGCCCTCCCTCGGTCGCGCTATGCGCTGCGATTGGAGAGTCTTCAAAGGGAGACTGCACCACTGACGGGCATCTGCAGGCAACAATGATCCCCTTTGTGCAGCCTCTGCCCTCTCCAAAGAATACCAAGCTTGTTAGGACTGCTCAATTATTCACGTTTTCCATCGATTGGAAATGATTTTTGATAAAAAATGATCAACTGGACAGTCTCACTCTTAGCTGGAGGTGTTGCAGCAGGTTTTTCTTTTTTTTTTTTTTTTAGGGCGGGTTGTGGTGATGCGTTTGCTGAACGTTCCATGAAGGCTGTTTTGCGTCATGCGTTTTTTTTTTTTTATATTACCGTCATATAAATAGACAGCATTAGTTACTGGTTCGAGGAGACAAAAGGAGGATGTCAGGGATTTTGGATGATGTATTGTCTGTCAGCCACGGGAGGGCGGTAAACGATCATAATTCGCGATCGCGTCTCCATTAATTTGATTTTCAGCATAATAACATGGTAGAAAATAACGCTGCTCGATTGTCATATGTGCAGTGAAGCAAGAAGTACGATTCAAATGTCTTTAAACGAACAAACGTGTTGCAGGTGTTGATGTGGCTGCAGCTGCTCGCAGATGATTCAGTGAGAGTGACCTTGAGATCCAAGTGAGTGACAGCAGCGGAGAAGACTGCAGCCAAGACAGTGAAAGGGTGTGTGTGTGTGTGTGTCTGTGTGTGTGTGTGTGTGTGTGTTCATACAGTTTTGAGTGTATTAATCTAAAAGTAACCAGCTTGCTCCTGATGCCTCTGAATGACATGGAACTAGCACTCAACACTGTATCAGACAGGTGACAATTTGTGCTGAGCTCTCACTTACTTCTCACCTCCCTCCTCACCCCACCCTCCTTCTCCTCCTCCTGCTGCTCCTCCTCCTGCTGCTCCTCCTCCTCCTCCTTGTCAGAGACCTTACGATTTAAGATTGAGGAGGCTAAGTGCCTGTGTGTCTGTGTGAATGCGTTTGTGCATGTGACATCTGTTACTGTCTGCCAACCACACCCTGTTGTAGCACATACCAGAGCTGGTTCAGGCATTGCTGGGGCCCCCCCCACACACACACAGGCACGCACACACACACACACACACACACACACACACAAGCTTGCACCATTTCTTTAAAAAAAGAGACGTCAAATTGAATGTCTATTTCTACAAATACTATACAGCACTTTTACTAGTCAAAATTAACATGGTGTTTTTGTAGCCACTCTAAAAGGACTACTTAACAGTTTAAGAAATACAGTTGAATTAATTTTTGTCAATTCAGATGAGAGGGTGAATTTACAGAATCAAAGTTAAAAAAAAATCTTGTAAATACAAGATACCAACTCCTACGTACGAGATAGTATCTGTGATTTCTAGAGCGCAAGGCGCTCCCACACAATCTCTCCATAATCACTTAACACCTTTCATCTGCCCCTTTCACTCTGCTACACAGTTTTCCATTTAACACACAGCTGATCAGTTAGTCGGTTTTACAACAGCTGTAGACGGAGTTTGTGTCTGCTAGAATCCAAAAAATGAGAAATTTAACAATGTAGACCTGTTACATACAAAATGTATCCACATTGCATAAGCTGTGCCTAATTTGGAGTACTTGAATAAGGTGCGCTCTCAAGCTTTGACTTCCCACACCAGCAAATCACCTGCAGGTAATGTTACCAGTGCGCCCAAGTACCACTGTTGCTGGCTCACCTGCCTCTTTTGTTGCCCAAAATCAGTCTTAATGGCGACACTTGCCACACCTGCTGGACAACTTTCATAATAAAAGTTTTAATATTGACTGGGACGCAGACCGATGACAGATTTCGTAACGATTACACCAATTTTCCGTCTTGGATCAACATAAAAATAAAAACACAATTATTAAGGAAGATGTCTACCAATACTAAATAAAATCCACGTGCGTAATCCAAGAGTGCAGGACGGGATTAGCTGTTGGCATGAACAGCTGATCAGAAATACCGCTTTAAAACAGCTGGAGTTATTGTAGACAGAGTTTGTGTCTGCCTGTTATAGGAACCAAAAACCAAGAATTTAACAATTTAGATCTGAAACATAAAAATGTATCCACATTGGATAAGCCTTGCATAATTATACTTCGGATAGGGTGCGGTGCAGTCTCTGTGCAAACAAAGTGCCGTTTATTATTTTAACATTTACTGTTATGATTAACTTAATCATTCTTTTAACTTAAATTAAGTCAAAATCAACATTGTATTCAGCTGATAAATTTTTTTTCTTTAATTATGACTCACCTTGAAAATTCGGTTTAGAGATGAGCTACAAACTACTCATTGATTAGGTTACATTTCTAAAATTTCATCAACAATGGTTTACAGGTTTATGTGATGAATTAATTATATGGACAGTAGCCTGTAAGCCTGCACACAGCTGTGCGGTAATGATCAAGTGTAAGGACAGCTGTTAGAGAACCTCGCTAGTGCAACACATGATAACCCTAACCCTCGTGTAAAGGGGGAGGAAAGGCTAAAGCATTTAGACATATTTCCCTACAGAGCGGATGGCAAAGGGGGCATTGAAAACCGAGGAAAAGTCTTTGCTGTCTCCAATAAGTAATTCAGTTCAATCAGCCTGCTTAGCAGTATGACAATTTATAGAAACATTTAATGGAGAAATGTTTCAGTTCAATTATGTTTTACAGCGGAAATTTGCAGTTACATAACTTAGAAGGCACAACCTTTCATTTATGCTGTATTTGGCTGAACTTTCAATGCCCTTTGTGTCATGCACCATGAGGGCCACATTCCACCAGCATAACGATTAATAACACCATGCTAAACTCTGTTTGACATTCACGATTTTAGTAATATTTTGAATGGCCAGGATCAAATATATTTATTACTTATAATTTTAGTCTATAGGATAGGTGCAACCACTGTTACGCTCTGAGACTCTGAAGCTTTTAGGGGCCCACGAAGGATGGTGATTATTGTCATTTGGTTATCATAGGTCATGTTATCCTTTTCCTTCATAGAGTTTTGTTGTTGTTGTTGTTGTTGTTGTTGTTGTTTTTAAAAAAAAATATTGGATGACTTGCTTTGAATTTAAAGCTCCATTTTATTAGAAACTGAAATCTGCTTTTCATTTATTAAAAGGCATCTTTGTTTACTTATTTTCAACAACCCGCTCTTGCACTCAGTCATACCTTAGATTTGTGAACACTTCTGTTAAATGTGTTGTTGCATTTAAACAAATGTTTATAGCTTTGTATGGTTATGTGTACATGTATTGCATGTATTCTTTCAGCATTCTTAGGGGGACCGTTGAGTGTGGGATGAGTTTGGCCTGAAAGAGCTTTTAAATGTGCATGTATGAATGTATTTGCTTGATTTGCTTTTAGTGATTTCTTCATCTAAACAATCCACCAAACAGGCTGTTTAAGGAAGTCTTGCCCTTAGCTATCACTTCTCTACAAAGTATGATATATCTGTTCCTGTCAACAGCCACAGTCTTTTAAAGAAGCTGTAATTACACCTCTTTGTAAAAGATCTTCTTTTGATCCTTAGGCCTTAGTCAACTATAGACTTAGAACTAATCTCCCTTTCTCTAAGGTCGTTGAGATAGCAGTCACCAATCTGTTGTGTGACTCTGCATAACAAAAGCTTATTTGAAAAATTTCTATCAGATTTCAGAGTACGTTATTGCACTGAGAAAACATTGGTCAAAGTGACTAATAATCTTCTAATGGCATCAGACAAAGGACTTGTCTCTGCACTTGTTAGATCTCAGGGCTGCATTCAACACCATCAGTCATCACATTCTACCACAGACGCTGGAACATTTAACTGGTATTAAAGGAACAGCATTAACCCAATTTAGATTCAAATCACTTTCAGCTTGTACACAATAATGATGCTTCCTCTGTACATGCTAAAGGTAGTCAAAGAGTTCCACAAGGTTCTGTGCTTAGACCAATACTATTCACATTATACACAGTATACTTCTTTATATAATAATATCAAAAAAGGAAAAATCTCAGTTTTTTAATTTTACTGTTAGGCATTGATACTCAATTACTGTTATCAATAAAGCCAGACGAAAGTTATGTAAACTTCAAGCCTGTCTTTGGGACTCCAAGACCTGGATGACCCTCTGTTTTCTAATGCTAAACTCAGACAAAACAACAGTTATGTATTTGGTCCTACACAACATTGAAAAAAAAAAATCTAATGATATAGCTAGACTGGATGGTTCATTTATGTCCTCTAACTCCCACATTAAAACACATTTCAAGGGCTGCCTTGAGTATAACTTTTTTGTCTTTATAACATTACAAAAATCAGGCACATCCTGATGCAGAAAAACTTCCCAGCTGGACTATTGCAATTCCTTTTTATCAGGCCACAAAAATAAGTCTTTAAAAAAATCTACAGTTGATCCAAAATGCTGTGGCATGTGTGCTTGCAACAACAGGGATAAGAGATCATATTTCTCCAACCTTAGCTTCTGTGATCTGGCGACCTGTTAACTCCAAAATATATTATTATTATTATTATTATTATTATTATTATTATTATTATGTTGTCGTTGTTGTTGTTGTTATTAACATTATATCACAAATACAATTATTGATTGTCAGATTCTTGCTATTATAATATCTGTCTCTCTCCCTCTCTCCCTCTGTCTTGCTCTTGTGCTCGCTCTCTCATGCTCTCTCTCAACATGACCATCTGCATCACAGGGGCACCTACCTCTGAGCCTGGTTCTGTTCTGAAGTTACTGCCTCATAAAAAATTTTTTTTAATTCTTCACCCTGCCGCCAAGTCCGCACTTATGTAAGAGTAGCTTCAATTGTTGGGTATCCGTGAATTAAAGAGTGCGGTCTTGAATTTCACTTAGTGTTTTGAGACAGCTTAGGTTGTAATTTGTGCTATATAAATAAAATAGACATGTTTATTTATTCACTATTTACTATTCTTTGCTGTGTGTGATGTCATAAATGGTCAAATTGTTGCAGAAAGGGTTATTCTGTCTACCGGCCACACATACAAACAGAGCAGGGCAGAGGACAGACACAGGTTAAGTTTCTCAAGATGGCTACTCTGTATGTTAACGTAAGTGTGATAAAACCTTTCCAGCAAGAGCTTTTTTTAAAAAATAATTAATGTAATCTGTCTTGAAACAATCCCTGCATTTCTAAACTCGCTCAGCCTGAATCTGTAACATGTCCTAATGCCTATTCTAAATGCAGACACATGAGAGTAATAATCTTATTGGCAAAATTTTGGAAAAAATGTCAAAACATAATGAAATCATTTCTAATATTTTTGTATTGAACTGTTTTATATTCAGTTAGGTCTTATAATTCTTTACTGTTATTAAAATCAAATTTATCTTCGGAAAC
>JAQLOL010000020.1:3477265-3489259 GCA_029783665.1 Naso thynnoides | reverse complement strand
AAAAAAAGGAGGGAAGAAAAAGAAAAAAGTAAGACAGTATCTGGCTTTATCTTAGAAAAGCATCAACAAGGTTTTTGGACAACATAAAGTTGTAAAGAAGTACTTGTACTTGCTAACGTGCTCACTCACTAATTGGATTAAAGATCTTGGTCTACAGATCAAAAAATCTTTTTGCTGGAAAAAGTTGTACATTTTGCATTATATTTGCATATATTTTACATTTTGCATTTCTCTCTGCACAATGATTTTTCACTCTGAATGTTTGTTTACGCCTTGCAGGGCGGTGCCCAGGGTGAGGCTGAGCACTACATGGCGATGGCTAAAGAGAGCATTGAGCAGCTGAAGAGCTGCGCAAAGGACCTGCGACAGATGGGACAGCCCAATGAGAATGTTGTCAGGACGTGAGGAAGACTTCCCTCTTTTTCTTTCTTTCTTCTTTTGATTTTCTACTGTACCTAAAACAGTATACATACAGGTCTTGCAAATTGTCCTTTGTCTTTTTCCTGGTTAGTTTGGAAATGTGCAAAGACCAGCTGAAGGGCGTCCACATGGCCTTCACAGGCTCCTTGAACAGGAGGAGGAGCACCAGAGGAGGCTCCGGAGCCTGGGAGGAGCCTGGTAGGAGCTTCCTGGATGCTATGGGCTGGATTACACAGCAAAAGGTGTGCATATGCACACACACACACACATGCAAACATGCACATTAACACATTCGTCCTCTCAGGTCATGTAGTGGTTTGTCAATCAGCTGTGTTTCTGATCGTGTGTCAGACTGCTCTGTTTTAAACTAAAATAGATGGGCTGTAATGATGAAGACATGCTGATGATGATGATGATGATGGTGAACAGAGAGCTGTCTTTTCTGACAGAGAGAAAACACTCAAGGTCTATCTGGTGCTTTAAACAGCATTTTTACAAAGACAGAAGTACAAGAGACACACACAGAGCCTTTGCACGCCTGCCTCCTTCCCACTGCTAATTTTTATCCTCTGCCAAATAATGGGACGTTAAACTGATGTAAACATCATATTTAAGTCAAATTTGATTTACCCTTAAGTGCCCTTTTCTTAATAAGGAGGTTAAGGTTGGACCTCACATTGTAGAATCAGTGTATATTTAAGCATAGAAGAAGAGACTGAGTTATTGATGACACTTTTGCATTTTGTGTTTTTTTAAACATGTTACTGACACAGTTAAGTTTATGGCTGATGTAAACAAACCATCAGCAGCAACATAAAACTTTGATAACTCAGAGCTCAAAGACTGTCAATGAGAGTGTTGAGAGTGATAGGAGGCTCCACTCTTTACTTCTGGTGACCATCTTGTTTGCATTCCAACTGTGGATTGTTGCTTTAATAAAATGTCTGGCACCATAATTTAACTCTCAAATATCTTAGCAATGGGTTGGTTTCTGGGCAGCATTTTCCTGGTGAGACTTGAAAGCAGTCTACAGAAAATCTCTCATGATATTTTTTAGAATTTTTGGCATTTATTAGTTACAAAACTGTTTTTTTCCCCCACTGTTGTGTTCTGAAAGATAGGTTTATGAAAAATATACCTTTTTAAAGTCACTTTTCTAACTGTGAAAAGGGTTGTTCGTGATCAAAAAGCTGGATTTCATGTAAACGGTGCCAGTAGAATAACTGAAAGATCTCATTAAACCAGAACACACTGAACACAACCTTTACACAGATAGACATGACAGCATTCCTGTGTGTCAACAGAGACAATGGACTGAAGTGGTGACACCTGTGACAACTATTTGTCATCAAGAACAATTAATGTCATGAGGACTGAACAGAGAAGAGAACACGAAAAAGGTGTTGTTATGTCATTAATTCCCAGGCCAGCTTTTAGTCATAGAGGCTCATAAACTCACGCACAAAAAAGAAATAGATCCTGTCACAACTTGTTTCTCTGCCACCACCTGCTGGTGACATTAAGTGCAGGTAGGCAAATGATTGAAAATGCACTGAAAACTATCTAAACAGAAAAGGTGGTTATGAGAAGAGCTGCAGGTCAGTTGTTTCACAATTGGTCGTGTTTAACTGCACTAATATGTTCAGCATGTATTTGTGCAGTGCAGTGCTTGTCATGTATGTTGGATGCTGATTAGTGAAATACATGTTTTTGTGCCTGTTTGGTGTTTCAGCGTCTGATCGAAACAGCTCCCTGGGGTGACGATTCTGCAGCCATCGAGCAGCAGCTCATCAGCCACCAGAAGTTTCACAGCTCCATCCAGAGGAGCCCTGAGATGGACCGAGCCAGAGATGACCTCGTGAGTTCACTAAACTCTGCTGGACGCCGAGGGCTCGCATGCTGAGTGCCTTTATTGCTGTGATGCAAAAACACAAACCTGTTGTTGTGTAAAAGCAGAAGCTTCAATGATCTTTTTCTTGCCTGAATTTGTTATTATTAAATTTTGGTTAGTAGAGTACAGTACATTTCCCCAGGGATGCAAAATCCTTTACATGAATTAATGAAGTAGTATAAAATGTTAACAGCTTGTAAATGTGACCCTGAATATGGTTTTTCAATACATTACATAAAGGCTGACAAAGGTATTGGATACATGAGCCACCAAGTGCAGCAGTTTATATGGAAATGTAAAGACAAAAAAATATGTATCTACACTAAAATCCTCATCACTTGCTCATATCTTTCCCCTTATTTTCTTAAAAAAAATTCCTAACATCCTCCTTAAGGATATAAAATAAACTCAACATCATAACATTAAGAAAGCATTACTTCCTGAAAGAAGTAAAACATGAGCAGATATGTTTAGTTTTACTCTCTGAACCATAAAATTAAATGTTTAGTATTAAGATAAACTTTCCCCTTAAGATGTTAGAGGCCACATTTAACATTAGCCTAATATCAATGTTAGCCACAACTTAATTTATGAAGTGAAGGAAAAGCTGTGTACTCCTTTAAGTACACTTAAATAGTTAATTAAGGGCTTTTTGATGTTTTTGTTTTGACTTTGAAAAACAGATATACCTCAAAACATTAAATAGTTAAGAGATTTGTCATTTACAACTTAAATTAAAGGAGAAGTTATTGACCTCTTAAATTTTACTTTTTGTTTAAGTAAACTAAGGTGTTTCTAGTTTAGGGGTCATTGCCTTTCTAAATGTATGGGCAAGTTAAAAAATATCTAGCTGCTATAGTTCAACTAGGCTTAGTTTAAATTAGGGTGTTTGTACGTTTTTGGGTCATTAGGCATTAAATGATTAACTTTGAAGGGAATTTTGTTTGACAATTTGTAACCTATTCAATGTTTAACTCTCTTCCTATAGATAAAGAAAGGCGACAAAGGAAATCTTCATGCTTTGGAACAAGAATGGGACAGTTTACAGGTTAAAAAAAAAAAAAAAGACAAATACTGTATTTGTACTGTTCTGTAATTGTTGGTCATATATTTAAATTCATTTTCTTTTCCGGGACTAGAAAATGTCTTATGGTCGCATTGAGCAGCTGCAAGAGCTCCAGCAGATCATTCAGGAAATGTCCAAAGAGATCATGTGGGTGAACGACAGGGAGGAGGAGGAGCTGATGTTTGACTGGGGAGACAAGAACATCGACCAGTACATCCCAGCCAAGCAGGAGAGCTACTCGGTTAGCGAAACAAACTGAGAGTTCGTTAAGAGCCGGGAGAGAATTCATTTCATTTTAACACCTTGATGCCACACAAATCCATGCTTAGTTTTGAGCTGCATTCTAGCCGACTAACATTCTTGGCAGCTTTGTGAGTCAAATTACACTAATATCTTTTTGTGAAGTTAATGTGCATATCATAAGGGAGCAATTGTCTGTGATACATTAGATTTTGGCAGCTGCAGTCAGTCATCCACTTTAAGTGAAGCAGAGTTTTCCTCCAGTTGCATCCTGATGTTTTTTGTGTTGCCTGTGATTACTGAGCCTCTTTTTACGTATCAGAAACTGATGAGTGCTCTGTAGGAGAAAGAGAAGCACCTGAATAAACTGAAAACCAAAGTGGATGCTCTCCTGAGGAACAACCATCCAGCTTCAGATAAGATTGAGGTGCGGGCCGATTCTTTCATCACATGTACATGAGAAATCTCAGATCAACAGATGCATTTATAAGTGTGGGGGCCTTTATGATTTTTTTTTCTCCCTTTTCTTTTTGTTTGTGTATTTTTCAGGCTTACAGAGACACTCTGCAGACGCAGTGGAGCTGGCTTCTTCAAATTACCAAGTGCATTGATGTTCATTTGAAGGAGAATGCTGCGTACAGCCAGGTAACATGACAAATATAAACACTGCTCATAAAAATTCTTTAATATTCACAATTAATGGCATGCCTGTATTTAATACTTGCCTCAAAGGGACATATCAAGGGATCATTAGCTCTAATGAGCTTTTTAACATCTTTGTTTTCAGCATCTCTTACTATTTTTTTTTGTTTGTTTGCACTGTTTTTGCTCATTCTTAGTGCTCTGAGGGGGAGGGGGAGTTTGCTGACATAGTGGAGCAAATAGAGGCTAAAGAGCCAGGTTTTTCCCTCAGGATTTGGTGAAGAGCATAACTGAGCTTAGAGGAGAGTGACAAGTATGACTTATATTCATTATGTCAGTTGTTTTCAAAGTGTGAGGCAGGCCTTCCCTTGGGGAGGCTCCAGAGAGCTTTAGAAGAGGCGCGGGACGAGAAGGAAAAGCGAAAAATAACAACCTGTAAATAATGCACATCTAAGCTAGCTAACTCTCATGAGAGGGATGGATCGATTCGTTACACATACAGTAAGAAACGGCGAAAGACTGGTGCAAGAAAACGAAGGAAGAATGACAATGACCTCTTCAGAAAGGCTATAAAAGTAGCTTTTTTATGGTCTGTGAGGAGGCCCACACTCTCAGACAATGAAAACCCCTGCATTAGATCACTGGCGACCTCAACATAAACAATAAAGGCAAAAAAAAGGTTCCTCAAAAATGATTAAGTGAAATTTCAGTAAAACAGGTATTTGACTTGCACTCCTATGCTTATGTTGTGACATCTGATCGAGTCTTCGACCCCCAACTTAACAAAACTTAGGAGGTTTTTTTGCTGCTCAGATTAAAGCTGCGTCATGCAACAGTCGATGCTGCTTCTTTCACAAAGCCCAAACCTTGAAATTCTACACTTGGTGCAGTTCATTGATCCAAAAGAAATGCAGACTGTGACTGGTCAGTCACGGTCGTGTGCTGCGCTGAATCAGACAGATAGTGAAACCTCTCATCCCTCGTGCTTGAAGCTATCATGTAGTGGTCGGTTCAGTAGTGTCACTCATCAGATATAAAAGCTTTGCTGTTCGATGTAATACCTTTGCTTTTAATTACTGAGGGTCAATGTTAAAGTGCATTAATTTAGTTTCTTAATATTCTATTCAAGCTGTGACTAACCCCATAATGTCAAATTAATGATCACTTTTAGGTCAAACTGACGCAGCTCTGTGTGTTTATCAATAGTTCTTCAAGGAGGCCAATGAGACTTACAGCACGCTGCAGAAGGAACATGAGACTGTCCGTAAGAACTTCACCTGTGACAAGGACACATCACTGGAAAACCTGTTGGAGCTCCTCAAGGGACTGGAGGTACAGTGGCCTCTTATAGTGATCCCAGATCAGCTGGACTTCATCAAAGAAGTGCTGAACAGCTGAATCATAAGTTTAGATACCCTCTGAAGTCCTGATCATCTCATTTTTGACTTATAAATTTAGAGCAAAGCAAAAACACTGGCTGCCTCCTCTTAATCAGTTATTCAACACATCTGTGTCTTGGTTAAAACATTTAGTTAATTTCATCTCAGACTGACTAAATTTGTAAATTGTCAAGATTCACCTTTATAACTGCCTCTTCATGCTGTTAGCTCTTTTGTCCTGTTGCAGCTTCAACCTCTATTCATTGTTTGAAATGCCCAAATGACAGACCTATAATGAAGTAATTTTAAGGTCACATTGCAGATAATGGAGTTAGTGGATAATCAAGTAAATATAATAATGTGCAGCATGTCTGTTTTGACAAATTTAATTAACATTTTAATCATCTTTATGTGCAGTGTGTAGTGACATTAAAATGTCTTTAATGAATCAGCAGTGATTCAGTGGATGTGCAGGTTTAAGTCTGAGAACCGTGTCAGTTGTTATTATTAATTCTTTCATGTTTTCAATTATTTCTAGAGGGAGAAGGAGAAAATTATGGAAAGCAAGAGGCAGGTCCAACATCTGGTCAACAGCTCCAAGAACATTGTGAGACTGAAACCAAGGAACCCTGAAGAGAAGAGCAGCAGCCCCATCATTGTCAAAGCCCTTTGTGACTTCAAACAAGACCAGGTCAGTTTTCAGATAACTACATTACAGCCTTAAGGCCTTTGCACAGTGGGTGTGTAGCGACAAAATGACACACAAATGCAATTTGTTCGGATGCAAAATATTCGGATCAAAATTCTTCACACAGTCGGTAGAGCAGGCGCCCCATAATGATATAATATAATAATAACTTTATTTATATAGCACCTTTCGAAACCAAGTTACAAGGTGCTGTACAACGGAGTAAAAAATCTCAATGCAATTGGCCAGCAGTAAACAAGTCCATCAGGATAAATGAAAGTGGACTTAAAAATTTAAAAGTTTAAAATTTAATATATAGAGAGGCTATGTCCTCGTGCAGCAGACCCAGGTTCGATTCCACCTGTGGCCCTTTGCTGCGTGTCATTCCCCCTCTCTCTCCCCTGTTTCCTGTCCACTGTTCAGCTGTCCTGTATATAAAGGCACAAAAGCCCAAAAAATTATCTTAAAAAAAAAAAAAATTCTTCACACGGCAGTGACATGAATTTGCGACAAAAACACAGGAATACGAATTTGTGAAAGAGTTTTGACACCTCACTCTAAAGAGGGAAAAATGGGCTTACATCTTACAAATACAATAGTAAAACATAGCAGAATGTTGTTACCATTTCACCTTTTGAGTTTGTACTGTCTAATTTTCCAAAAACCTCAAGCTGCTATTTTTACAGTTTTAATACTACTAAGCTAAAGTGTGTGTTGCCAAGCAGCCTGACTGCCATAAACTATGTGTTGCTGTCACAAACCGCTGCAAAAACTCTGACAGGATGGCATAGTTGTATACATGTGTACAATAATGCAACTAAACTGGAATACTCCACGCCTTAATTCGATTAATGCTTACTCCGACTATGCCCTTATTCTGAGTCGGGTATTCAGAAAATGCTGTTTACACAGCAGTGCCTTACTCAAAGTATTGTCTTAATCAGGTTAATATCGTAGCCTGACAGACAGTATTGGTGACCATGTAAATGAAGTGACTGTTTGGTTTGTCTGTTCTGGGCTATTGTAGAAACATGGCAGTGCATCATGGGATTCAGGGGAATGGTTTATTCTAAGGTTATGAAAACATGATTATTCCCTTTTTTCAGGTGACTAAACAGTAATCAAAGCATACTTTTAAATATTATTTTTCATTTCTGCCGTATTCTACAATCAGATCCTCCTAAATTCTACGCTATGGACCTTTAAAGTATTCTGATGAATTATTTCTTTTTCAAACTAGACTTGTCCTGCTGAGCCAGATTCATTTGATTATTTAATTCATTTTCATTGGCCTCCACAGAAAGTGATCCTTAAGGGTAATGAGGCGATCCTAAAGGACAACAGTCAACGCAGCAAGTGGCAAGTTACAGGCCCAGGAGGGCTGGATATGTCTGTGCCCTCTGTGTGCCTGATTGTTCCACCTCCCAATCCACTCAGCATCAGTCTGGCCAACAAGTAAGACGTGACAAGTGTTTGTTTTTACAAATTGTGGTTTTTAGCTCTGGGTCAAGGAAAACATGAAGTAAAAATGCATGTTTAGGCTGAGATACAAGACACCTTGTTGTTGTGAGTAAAGTCTGAGTTTTGTCCCTGTGTTGCTAAAGGAATGAACAGTACTATGAGGCCATCATGTCCATCTGGAGTCAGCTGTACATCAATGTTAAGAGTCTCATCGCCTGGCAGTACTGTCTCATTGATATCAGGCACATCAACTCCCTCACCCTCACCATGGTAAGCAATGAATAAGCTCTAAGTTGGTTCTGTCAAAGTAATTATTGACTTTGTGAGTTTAGTTAACCAGGGATATACTACACACAGCGTGAAATACACATTTTTTCTAAAAGTGAACAGGGACTCAGACCTTTGATATGCAAAGCAGAAAAAAGAGTCATGTCTCAGGTGTGTTTGAGGTGGTGTTACAGTCAGTACCAGTTCAATAAATAAACTGCATAAACAGTTTATGCTATCCATACCTTAAATATAGGGCTGAAGCAAGCTTTTTGGTTATCCTAGCTTAGGAAGAAGACTTAAATCTGAGAAACAGCTAAACTGGCATCGTCCAAATGTGAAAAATTTTGTACCTGCAGCTCTAAAGTGCATTAGTTAATATGTTATATCTTTTTAGTTTAATCCATAACAAGACATCAAGTTTTTTTGTTTTTTTTTTTAACAAGGAATATGCGCTGGCCTAAAAATTGGTCATGATGCAAGCCATTGCTTTCTCTGTAGGATTATGTCTTATTTTGTACAACAGATGTTTTCAGAACTTTCCATTCAGCAATTTTACCAAATCATTCAATAAATTATTCTATACTAGTTTTTCAAAAATGAGCAACAAAAGACGCCAGACAGTTACTAAATTTATCAGTGTCATCCACTTGCTTCATAATGATATTAACACCATTATTGCTGGAGTTTCTTTAATGAGGTGCACTTACTTCCCTTCACTGTCTGGTTTTTGTTTCTGATGTTGTTGATGTTGTTGTTTTGACCTAAGTCATATGTGTTATCTCTGTGTGTGTTCAGCTGGCCAAGATGCGTCCAGAGGAATACCGTCAAATCATAAAGAACCTGGAGACTCACTTCGAGGAGTTCAAAGTTAGCTCCCATGGCTCCCAGATATTTGCTGACGAGGACAAGAGGAGCATTGAAAACCAGTTCACTGGAGCCCAGGCCCACTATGAACAGCTGGTTGTGCAGCTGCCTACTTACAGTCAGTATCACAAAAAATATAGCACAATACAGCAATTTTAGGGTCGAGAATAAGGAAAGGAATGAGAAGATTATGTTTCTGAGAAAATATATGTAGAATAAAACTGAATTTTAGTCTTTAAGCTTCATTACTTTATCAATGAAACTTTAAAAAAAAGAAAAACTGATAGGGAAATTGTATGAAAATGAAAATAATTGACATTTACTTTATTGTACCACCCTCCCCACCAATGGTGCTAAATGTCTAAATATTTATTGTGGAAAAAAGTGTGAAGTGTGTAGTCTGCATTTGGAGCTGCATCAAATATTTAAAGAGAAAAATATAAATGGTCTAAGATGCCATATTTGCATTACTGGGACACCCTTACTTAATTCCTTAATGTGTGTTACATTACAATTTTCTATATTGTGATTTTAGTTTGTTTATGTATCTTAGTATGATCCACTGACTATGTTTCAGACTCCATCTTTCAATATAAAGTCCTCTGATATAAACTAACTTGTTTAAACATGAGAGAAATTATCGCTTGAGTGATACATGAGTTCTCCTGTGGGACCAAAGAATTAGGAGAAACATTCTTTTCAACTACAAGGTAATTTTTTTCCAACAGCATTTATTAAAAACACATCTTGTGTCTTTTCACAGTTGCACATCAGGAACAAATGGCTGCCCAGCAGCACCAGCTGATTAGTATACAGCAGCAACAAGCAGCTGCTGAAGAGGAGGCCAGGAGGCTGGAATTAGAAAGACAGAAAGCAAAGAAAGAGGTGGTGAAAAAAGAGCAAGTGATTAAGAAGGAAGTCTTGAAGCCAGTGAAGAGGAAGGTGCTGCTGTCATCTTCCTCCCACAGCTTAACTGAGCTGCACGCACTCAGACTGAGGCTGGAGAGCGCCGAGGGCATGCTGAGTCAGTACATTCACATCTGCGTTGGGGACGACGGTGTCCACAACTGCGGCCACAAGATCACTGAGTTGGAGGTAAACACAAAAACTCACAAGTAGAATAAATCAGACAAGTATATATTACAGAAAACCATGTTTTTCAAAAAGTATACTCCCCACATTCACTTCAGAAACAGCATTTGTGACTATGTTTCCCTGTAGACGGTGCAGCATGACATTGACTCAATGCGTGAGCAGTACTTACGTCTGAGGGAGCAAATTTTGAAGGAGCTGGAGGGCATGAATGATTCAGATAAAGCCCAGTTCCTCCGCAGTGAGCTTGGAATCATCAACGAAAGACTGGGCAGTCTGGAGAGCAGCTCATCAGCTTATCTACAGCGGTACAAGCAAACACTTAAGCTTTGATAATTATTATTATTACTTTGATTATTCATTTAGTCTTATTATTACTAATAAACCTTTCGGAGGACTGAGTTCCTTTGACCCAAAGGTGCATCATAAAATCCATCTTTCACATTAGTGTTGAGAAAGAAATTTGTCACAATAGCTTGAAGTTCAAATAGGATTTTAAGTTCAGTTTATATCGCAGGATATTATAATATGATGGTTTAAATGCTATTTAAAATGTGAACTCAAATATTACTAATTTCAAGATCCTGAGCAAGGAGTTCAAAAAAACTTTTTTAGAACATCTGCCTCTAAATTTCCAAGTATTATAATGATGTAGAACAATACTCATTGTTAATGCGTAACAATTTGTTAACTGTTTAGTACATCTTTAAAACCTTTTTGTATTAAGGAATAAAGAACTCTGGCTTTTCTCACACATTACTAAATCAAAGAATGTGGAAGAAGCTACTCTGACAAATTGATCTCCTATATCATCTATAAAATAAATGTACTCAATCTTTTTTTTTTTAAATAATGGTCTCCACCCCACTCCTTCATCTCTATCAGGCTGCGGGCTCTAAGGGACATGCTGGAGAGTGTAGCACGAGCTGAAGACATTGTGAAAGTTTATGAGGCGAGACTGACCGAGAAAGAGACGACTTCTCTGTCCCCTAGTGAAGTGGAGGACTATATGCTCACCCTAATGGTATTTTAAAAGACATATTACATTTTCATACAATACAGTATTAGAGTTTCTGTTAACTTTTACTTGGGTTGCAAAAATAAAAAAAAGAATCACTTGTGACTCTCTTTTTGATTTACAGCCATTTGTTTGACCATAAACCTGTTATTAAATTTAGAAAAACTGGTGTAAGTACCCTTGAAAGTCTGGATGTGTTGCTTTTGGCATACTCTAAGATCCCCCTTGCTTTAAAAATATCCTCATTCTCAAAAATATCCTTTAACTAGTATTTACTGTGTATTGTTGGTGTGAAGAATATCAAAGCAGAGCTGGATCAAAAGAGGGATGTTCTGACTGCCATGGAGGCAGAGATGGCCAAGGCTAGCCACTGGAATGGTCAGGCGGGCGGGCCCTTTCACAGGTGTGATATGATGCTGTCCAAATACACTGAGCATGTGGGCCTGCTGTCAGATCGCTGGAGACGAATCAATGGACAGATTGACACCAGGTGTGTTTCTCCCTCTCTCTCTCTTTCTCTCTCTCTCTCTCCCTCTATCTATCTTTCTGCCACATATTTAATACCATGGAGCAATGTTCAATGCAAGTTTCTCAACAATTGACTGTTAAAGCAAACGTAAGGCATGTGATACTGGCGCCTAAAGCTTTTCACATTCAGGGGACAGGGTTGAGGCAATGTAACACATTGTTGTCTACTCTATACTCAGTCATGTGTGATTTATTACATGTATATGAGGCCCGTTTCAAGGAAGTGATTTGAGAGCGAGTGGTGGTGGCAGCGTGCCATTTTCACAAATGATTTTTGGCTTAAAAATTTGGATCACTTTGTTATCTCTTGTATTATCATGCAGGGGTTATAAGTAAAGTGTGTTTTTATTTGCAAAACACATCAATTATTACTGAAACTATTAATTGATTAAACTACAGTTTATCAAGCAAAAAAAAAATCATTTAGGAGCATCA
>JAQLOL010000020.1:3437023-3452754 GCA_029783665.1 Naso thynnoides | reverse complement strand
TCAGGGTCCACAAATGTTAAATCTTCGTCCTTCAAATGCCACTATGATGGACATGCCAGTATTTCTATCAAATTTCACGATCAACAGCACAGCTGCGGCCAACCGAGCTGCAAGTTCTGTGGCCAGAGCCGGTTACCTTGGCTACACGTCACAACGAGAGATATTAAATAGTCCACTCAGCAGCTTCTTGTGAAAAACTTACGATTTTAACGCCAAAAAACAACATTAACATATTAATAATTGATTTAATATTTATTTCTTTCGCAAGTGACTATGGTATAAGCGGGATAATGCCCTTCGAGGTGTCCATAATCAGAAATGAATGGACTTCGCGGAAGCAACTGTCTGAAGCGAAGCCTCCGCGTCGTCCATTCATTTCTGATAATGGACGCCTCATCGGGCATTATCCCTTACATAATCAACAAAAAAAAGGTTGTTCACATAAAATGGACATTATTATTATATGTCATACACTATTTCTGCCTTTACTTTCTTGGTTGTGGAATATGATCTTATTGAGATAATGTTTATTACTTTCACAGAATTTTGTTTTAAAATATACCGCATCTGGGCAACGTATAAATTTAATCCATAATGTTTTTCGATACTGTGATACAAACAAATCTTGAAGATTTCTGTGCACGGCGGTGCTTCCTCTGGGTGCCAGCTGGTGCAGGATAACTCACATACCACCAGTAGTGATTTACAAATACAAAAACAGAAAAACCAGCACATACTGGAACACACAGTCAATTTGGATTCCATTAAGGAATCCAAAGAAACTGTGTGTTCTAGTGTGTGCTGGTATTTCTGTATTTTTTCCCAGTATTGTAATATCAGATTAGATATTCTCTAAAATTTGAAACATCGTTACTTCATTATAAATGTTGTGTTTTATTGGTTATAAAGGCTTTATTGAAGTCAAATGATGCAATTTTCTAAACTTATCAGTCTGTAGCCGTTAAAATGTTTTACCTATCTAGTCATTACATCCACATTACTAATGATAACTCATTAAAAATCTTATTGGGTTAATATTTTGTGAAAGCAGCATAGTCATTCATACAATATTGTTGCAGTATCGAGGTTATTAGTCAAAAACTAACTTTGTTCAGATCACCCAGTCTTAAAAAATACACTTACAAAAAAGTGTGGCTAGCTTCTCGGTGATGAACCATGAATGCACACACAGTTTAATCATTTGGGCTGAATGATAGCAAGAGTTCAGCAATAACACTCAGTGCTCACAACACAGATCTACCTGAGTGTGTGTGTGTGTGTGTGTGTGTGAGCTGTTGAATGTATAACATGCTTGATTTGCACACAGAGAGAAGGGAGCAGGCTTCAGTCACCTGCTGTGACAGCTGGGCGAACAGCCTGGCTGTAGGAAGCCTCTCTTCACCTCACTGCTGAGAACAGGATGTAGAAAGATTCAGCCAGCTGAGAAACAACAACAGCTTCCATTTCTCTGTCCAAATGAAATGCTCTGCTCCATTTCACAGTTTACCACTGAGTGCATATTGTAGCTGAGAATCAGACATATGTACCAACATCCACATCTCCTACATAGTAGGAATAACATCGCACAGACGACACAGTGGCACGCTGACGATCATCGTTCAAAGCTAATTTATTGCTACTGTGAATTCTTCCACAGCTGCTGTGTTTGCATCGGATAAATTCTGTAATTAGCAGCTTCTAGCCATAATGACTGAACTGAGTACAATAATTCTATGTGAGTTTTCTTCACTTTACTTCACTTTCCATGCGCTTGGGACTTCTCATTTTCTTTACTGTTTTGAATGTCATAATACACAGTGTTCATCTTCATGCCTCTTACGTAAATTTCTTTTTTGTCTACCTTTTTTGAAATGAGTTGTAATAATGCAGATTTTACTTTAAAGCTCTCTGTGAAAGGAACTTGCAGTTGTTTAAAGTGGCTCAGCTGATGGTCTGGTATGAAGCCGCAGCGAAAGCAGCTGAGCTGAAGCCTCCTGGTGCTTTACCCTCCTTACATAACCATAATCACACATAGACGATGCTACTAAATCACCCTCTGCTCTCAGCACAGCACCTCTGAGCTACCATTCATCAATGCTGTTGTTGCAAGGGGCAACAGGAAGACGTTTATCCTCTGTGGAAGATGTGAGTGAAGCAATTACTACAGGGAGGAGAGTTTGGGAGCAGGGCGATAATGGAAGTGTTGTGTTTACAGTGTTTTTATTCTCACCGGCAGACGTCTGCTTGAACTTTTCACTCTTCTTCTTCCTCCATTTCCAGGGTTTAAACAGACGTCCCAGAGTGGCGAACTTGCTCCGCCGCCGAATGGGAGGCGTGTGTGTGCCTGGGACCAGCGAATCAGAGCGCATCGCTGCCAACCTCTCCACCTCCTCAGCTGGAAAACAACAAGGTCAATTTTTTAAGAAGCAGGTAAACCACATTTTAAAAGAATATGTAAAACATTTGTCAAATAAGGATATGCCTTATTCCCTCAAAGCAGCAGAATCAAAATATATGCGTTCGGTATTTTCACACAAGGTCACACCCAGCTGCAATATAAGTTGATTTATTGACAACCTTGCTTTTTCTGTGCTGTTTGATATGTGACTGTATAACATCGATCCTGTTGGTCCCAGCTGTTTCTGCACTTTGCATGGAGTGTAAAAATTGTTTGTGTCAGTGTATTGCTTCTACAAAGTCTCTGTTATATGGAACACTGCTCAATTAAAAAGTCTGTGGGAGTCGTCACAGTTAACACAGTGTGCCGATCTTTCTGCCAGTTTGCTCTCTGAAGAAGCACCTGTAAACCTCATGGGAAACTGGGATGGAAATTTTCTCGATAATAAAAACAATACGTAGCTGCAGCCCTTAAAGGTTAAGAGTCTAAGATTCCTGCCAACTAGTGACTTCTCATCTGTTGACAACAAATCAGTCTAGCAGCTGCAAATTTCACTTGCCATCCTAAAGACAGAAAAATCAGTTCAGCCTAAAACTGCTTTTTTTTCTCTACGATTTGTTCACAGCTCTACATGTAAAATGAATCTAAACTTAGAGGCGAGTAAGTGGTTAGATAATTCCAATGTTTACGTAAGATGTGATTAAATGTAATTTCAGCTGCTTTCTCTGGTTACTTTTGAGTCAGGCACAAAGTAAACATTTAATTATCACGCTGCACAGTCATTGTCACACAGGGCTTCTTCCATTCACAGTTAAGGAAAACAGATGATCATTTCAAATGTCAAGGGACACATTCTCCCGGGCGGCTGAGCATAATCAAGGAAAAGCTCATTTAGTTAATCACAGTTAGACAAGAGGAAAACTACCAGAGAGATTTGAGGTACAAATGAAGAAAAACGTCAGTACGGGTCTGACAGAGAAGAATTAGACCAGAAAGCAGAGCAAAACATCTGCAAAACCGTTTTATTTTTAAAGAACATCACCATTTTCCAAGTCAAATCTTTCCCTCCTCCACCTCACCAGTCACCATCTGACTCAGAACTGTAGCTCTTGTGGCTCTTCAGAGAGTTGACTGAAAGTAATCATTTGAAATGACACCTTTTCCCGTCGCACACAACATCCTGCTGTATGAGACGGACTGCAGAGCGAGGGCACGATGCCTGACCCACAGGCCATGACTAAAACAAAGGAAATCAACACATGTAAACACACACAAGCACCAGCTGTCACTGACACACAGATTCAGGCCACAACGAGACTCTACAGAGGAGAAGAAAAGTACGTCAAAACCTGAGAAAACAGACTAGAGCGGCTTATTTTCATGTCAGCGGGTGCGTCATACCTGCTGTGTTGCATCCTCATGAGTACTAGAGATGGGCATGATTAATCAATGGTCAATAACTGATTGTTTTTTATCAATGTAATGTTGGTGTCAAATATCTTACCAGCGGGGGGCAAAATTTAACTAGTGTTAGGATCATAGGTTAGGATACAGAGAGAACGGAAATACTCAGCTGCCTACGAACTGCCGTAGATAGCAAACGATAACATGAAGAGGTCAAGGACAAAGTTTGATGTGGGACTATTTCCAACTGAAAAAAATGACAAAGTTTATTGTAAACACTGTGAGGCCACGTGTATAACACATCAACGATGTGCTCAAGGGACCCAGGTTAACGTCAATGCAGCCTCCTCTCAACCTACCGTCACCTCAGTCTGAGCAGGGAGAAGCTGTGATGCACAGCGGGCAGAGAAAATTTACCCAAGGGATCTGCAAACTAATTGAGACGGGCAAGTTGCCCGTAAGTATTGTTGAGGGCAAAGGTTTTAAAGATCTGATTCATTTAATCAAACCCGCAAATCAAATTCCAACATGACATACCGTCACCAAAACATTAAAAAAAAAAATCATTCTATATTTTGTATTTTCAGCCACAGGCATTTTTAATATAAAAAAAGAATGATTAATCAATGATTGATGGTTAATCTTCCCGATGAAGGATCGAGGTTATGTCTTCAAATGCCATCCCTAACTGAGCACAATAAAAAGATTCTGTCTGGATCCCGTTTCCTAATCCTGTCTGGAGATATTAGAGCGAATAACTGGGTCAAAAGTCCAGTAAGTCAATCAACCTTCTGCATCAATTACAGGTATGTCAGTTATGACTAAAACAATAAGGGGAATGGCAACCAAATGTATCAAATTTAATGAGCATTTAATAAAATCACACACACACACACACACACACACTCAGCTTAAGATCAGTCTAAAAAAAAAAAAATCCTAAACTTGTGTTCATTTTTCCAGGCAAGCAGTGATGTAAACAATGATTATACAAGACATCCCAGATGGTTACAACTCCAGCGCTCCTGACTCGACTCTGTGGAGGGTTCAGCTTCGGAACAGGTATATTAATAATAGCATATAAGTCCACTTCTGTCAAGAGTTTCAAATATCTGGTCTTTGATTCGTGACGTAACACCCTTTCAAGATACTGTTTCCAGGTATTACCCTGAGCCGAGTTTACGACCTTTCTGATGAGCGCATCGATCCCAGCTGATAATATGTGACTGTAACTGGTCTTTCTCTCTTAATCCTAATGTGTTAACTGAACACGAGTGTGTCTCAGCGTTTGCACGGACACACACATACTCACAAGCATACTTACAGTATGTACACTTAGAAATACACTAAAGCTCACACTTCCTCATTTCTTTTTATATTATCGTATGCTTTTGTTAATGTTACCTACTGTATGTTTGCTCTTGATGTAACTGATTGTTTTTGTGGATGACATGACTTTTCTGTGTATGTTTGTGTATTATTGAGCTCAGATTCCTTCAATAAGCCTCAAGCCATTTTCTACATTTCACCTGAACAATTTGCTTCTATTTTTATTTGTTATGTTTTCACTAATAAATTAAAACGGAAAAAACACAGACAACATTCACATTCACACCTACAGGCAATTTCAGAGTCACAAGTTCATTCCACAAACATGGAACTGTGTTACGCCTCGCACACCCGATTTTGAGTCATTCTGAGCATTTCCACCAAAATTTAACTGATTTGGATCCCAGAAAGTTGGTTCCCGGCTGGAACCTAAAAAAAGCAGGTTTTCCTTGGAAATCAAAGTGGGCGTGTGTCAAGTTCTACAGGTACCTGCGTACTGCGTAACGCCCTCTGCTGATCATGAATCTTTGATCCCAATATTCTGCTCAAAACTGGTGGAAACGTAGACTGCCTCACTATAACGTATCAAGACTTCAAGAATCCAGTACAGAACCAGTTAAAGCACCAGAGCCAGTTCGGAGGCTTGAGCCCAGAAATCAGCTACAACACACAGTGAAGCAATACTTGCTTCTTTAAGCTGCAACTTGCAATGAAATCATTTACAGTTTTCAAGATGTTCTGCTAACTAACAGAACAGCAGGAAACACAGAATTAAAGGATGACTTCCGTGGTGGCACAGCTGGGTTTTGTTTTGTTTTTTTAATTTCTGACTAAAATGCGTTAGCAGCTGTAACTCCTGAGTGAGGTACTGAAGGACTAAGAGCCCCTGTTCCCCTTATACTTCAGAAAGTTGCTTACTTGAATCAGCATTTTGATCATTTTTAGATTATTCTTTTTGAGCAAAATGAGCCAAGAACTGCCCAGGAAACGACCGCAAATACAAGCCGGACGGCAGAGGTCAGAGGTAAAAAGAAATAAATCTGAGGCGGCTACAGACAGGGTGAGATGTCAGTCTTGTCGTGGCCATGTTTCAAGCGGGATGTCAGTTCAAATCTGTACCAGCTCAGCAGCCACCATTGAGAGGCCCCTCAACAACAAGAGCCAACCCCCTGCACCTCCCCTCCAGAGTCGCCCCTCGGGCAGATCTGCTCAGCGGTTTGAGTCTGTGGTTGTTCTGTGTAGCAGCCTGGCGTGAATCTCCAAGAGCTCACAAACCTTCCCTGGGCAAATAAAGGCATAGTACCTCTCAGAGAAAAAGCATCTACTATATCATCAATAAGTCTTTTTAGGGTTGCAGTACAGTTATTTGGCTATAAAACAGACAAAATATGTCGCATGAGTGGATCCCCATAGCCTAATGTAAGATGCAAGGTGAGGAGATGCAGCATTTTTAACTTTGGAATGATTGTTAGGAGTAACCTTACTGTTCTGAGGGAGTCTTTTTTTTTTTTTTTACGTCTTTCCTCTTGACTCATCTTTGCGTTCTGTAAAAAGAATCTAGGTGCCCGGTCCCTGCTGCTGCTGCTGTCTGCCCACCCCTCAGCAGTGAGTAAGCAGACTCAGATTCACACTGCAGGGTGACATTCTTTCAGTCAGACCCGCAGTCTGTTGACTCACCCAACAACAAGCTCAACAACAACTCGGAGCAGCCAAATGAGAGGTGATGCTGCTGCCGAGGCTTTTCTATGGTCTTAAAAGTAAAGAGCTGTCATTAATAAATACTATTGATTGACTGGACAATAATGCTGGTTAGACTTCCAATTAAATTGACTTGTCAGTTTATCACATAAGGGCTATGAATACAGCTTATTAATAAATTGAGAGATTCTTCAGTGAAATAAAAAGCTAGAAAAAAAATTGACAGACATTTTTCTATATATTAAAGTCACACAGTTAGGCAAGTGACTAAAGGTTCTCAGATGTTTTCTTTTCCCACTTTTGTATCATCCAAATATTTGGCTTTTGGCCTGTTGGCCAGACAACACAAGCAACTTCAGGACTCTAACTGTGACCCTGCAAGTAAAATTAACCAGAAGTTATTCGACATTTAAATCAATTTGTTGTATTTTTTACATAGAATTAGTGTCAGTAATTATTTTTTTACTGAAAATAGGTTACACACACTAACAGAGTACTTGGGTTTTGATTATTATATTGATCATGTTGACATCAACCTTCAACATGACCGCACTGGTCTAAGGACAGACAATCATGTCAAATCAATACGTTGATTAATTATATAAATCCTGTCCGGGCAGCCAAAGATGTTGACACAAGTGCTGTGATGACTCCCTAACTTGATCGGTCAATAAACATAAAAACTAATCAGCAGCAATACTGACATTAATTTAAACTCAGAAGGCAAAAAGACCTGCAAAGACCCGTTCCAGCTTCGCATTTCTCAGACATGAGGGAGGGCAACCTCAGGCTGACCTTACGTAATTTTTTTTTAACATTTGTAGAAGAAACCCATAAAGGATTGATTTCAAAAGACAAAATGATTCACGGACAATGAATTTAATTCAGCCACATTTAATGTCTTGGTTGATTAAGTCGATTAAACTGACACCTAAGTTGTATGTCATCTGATCGCTGGCTCAGAAATATGGTCCTAATTAACCAGTTTAAATTATCTGCTGCATGACTGCATCCATCTGTGGACAGAAATCACGTCTGAAAACACATTCTTTTTAATTCATTAGCATTAGATAGAGCTGTTCTGATTCCGATACCGGCATCGGAAAATGCCTCCGATACCGCCAAAAATGCTGGTGTTGGTATCAGCACAGATGGGACACCATGTGATTTATTAGTTGTTAAATTTTTCCTAGAGTTTAGCTTTTAAGCTGCTGTTGCACTACTGTTTTCCAGTGTTCATTTAACTGTTTTCATTTTGGTAAATTGTAATTCTTCCTCACATTTAAAAGGCTTTGTTTTCTTTTTTAGGCTGGTTTCGGATCAGTACTCGGTATCGACTGCTAGGTATCGATATCGGTATCGGGAATGTAAAAAAAATGGCATGGGAACATCTTTAATCAGCATTATCTACTTCTGGTCCGTTAATTAAAAATGTTACCACCGGCAATTCAGACTGATCAGTGTACATGTTACAACAGAGATGTACAAAGTAAAAAAAAATAAGAGTCTGCACACTGGTTCATGCTCCCTTGAGCAGTTATTACGCATGTAACACCTCAGGAAAAGCGCTTCTTTGGATCTAATAGAGATGTGGACTACGAATCAAACAGGGAAGCAGAAGTAAAATCACACAGACATGCAAATCAATCTAAAATCATGCAGAGAGGAACACATCGCTTCCACTGAGCCACAGACAGGCACACCTTCAGCTAAAACCAAACGGACACTACATCTGTTGTGTGACCACTGAGTTCTTTAAAGGCCAGTTAAAAGTAAAGACAGTTCGTGCGGGGACCATTAAGGGCTGATCTGAGAGCTGCAGCGCAGATTCGCCCGGCATGCAGGGAGCGGTCCCCGACTGACAGATGACAACAATCATTTAAAAGCAGAGGAGCACAAACTCCTCTTCCTCCCTCCCGGTCCCCTACTAAGCGGAACCGGGTCCCCTCACCGTCCAGCGGCTCGGCTCCCCGGCAGTTGCTGCAGATGTGTTTGATCTCCTTGCCGATCTGGCAGTGGATCATGAACGGCATGTTGTTGTTGTTTGCAGCGGGCTGATGTTGTTGATGCTCTCTGGCGGAGCTGCTGAGGGACTTCATCCTGGTCAGGCAGAAAGCTCTCCTCCTCTTCTTCGGTTTCTGCTCCTCGGGTACGGGAGCCGTCACGGGTGGGGAGTCGGTGGCACATCCCGATCCGGACCCGGACCATGAACACATCACGTCGCCTCCAAAGCCCGCCATGTTTGAGTTGGACTGCGGGGTCGGACTCTCTCACCCTCTGCTCTGCTGGAGGGGGGATCTCAACTGGTTTGAAGCGCTGACCACCGCTACTAACAAGCTGGCCGCAATGAGAAACATTTCCGGTCATACCTTACAAAATAAAAACATTTTGACCGCGCTATAGCTCTTTATAAGCTAAAGAGCTGCAAGAAAAAAAAAAAATGTTGGAAATCTACAACAAACACCGTCCCGACAGTTTACCCTAATTAGGAAAAATGTAGTTAAAATTATTTTTTTCCACAGTGTCGTCTTTCAAAGATAAACATTTATTTTTCTATTTAAAATAGCAACACTGGGCGTTTTTCTTCTAAGCAGTCACAGATCACTTGAATAGAAACCTTCTTGTCAACCAAGGTAGAAAACTTTGATTCAAGAAATTTCGTTTTTCAGCAGCACTCTTAAAAACATGCAGTATTCCCTTTTGTAATGAAACTGAGCAAGGTTAAACAATTAAATAAGCTACCCATGCAAGCTTTGTTGTCCTCTGAGTTTGCAATTAATATTTGCTGTTAAGTCATTTGGTTTGACTAATGGTTCCTCTAAGTCAGTGAACAAAGGATTGTGATGTCTAGTAGTAGCCCACAGTAATAAAATGTTGTGCAGTGAAAAAGCACTCTGTTTAGGCTACAACATTTGTCATTTTCTTTTCAAAAATGTAAACTAAATAATCTTATCCCTTAGAAGTCCCAAATCTACTCTGAATCTGTTAAAAAAAAAAAAAAAAAATCAATCATATTTACTTCTTTATTTTGAAGTCTACCTCTGTACTTCCGGATTTGGGCTGTATCATGACGCAATTTACCCCTACACAAATTGAACCAATCATGGCTCGCTGTTACGCGTAAGCTTTACGATGTCAGCCAATGAAATTGCCGCACCGGCAGATTTAGATTTAAAGAGGATTAAAATGACACTTTACACCTACAAACTACATGGATATTTAAGGCCAACATTTAGCCAACATTAATGACAAAAAACAAACAGACAAACAAACAAAAAAAAAAACCCCACCTATATCTACAACCCATGGAGTTTGTAAAAAACAGTTTTCAATTAACCTTTAATTTTTAATTTTCACTTTTCAGTTTAGTTGGATTGTGTTGATTTAGACTACACTCACCAACTCTTCCTTGTCAACATTTTATAATTATTATTTATATGAGTATGGAGCCTTTATATGGGTCTTTTTTTCATTTCTATCTATTCCATTTTTGTCAGTTTTGTAATTTTAAGTAAAACTCAATTAAGTAATGATACAAATGACTGTTATAAAATACAACTATTTATTATAATTATTATTATTATTATTATTATTATTATTATTATTATTGTAGGTAAAGTTATATTATAGGTAGGGTAGCAGTGGCAGCATTGCAAAAAATAATCTTACCAATAAAAAAAAAAAAACTACATGGACACTGTACTATATTTTGGATTTTGGTTATCTGAGGTTCCCACAACTAAAAATTAACAAATCACTTTGACCCCTTATTATAGCTATGGAAAACAAGTTTAAAGGTTCTATAAAACAAATAAAAATCATCTTAAAACAAAGACAGTAATTGGAATTTTCAAAAAGGGATGGATAAAAAAACAACTTTTAATTTGAGTAGATTGCAGTCAAATCCAGAACAGATGCCAAAGCAGGAGTACTATGTTTCCTTCTTCCCTTTCCTTAAACTGTCTGACATGTCTATGTTGCACTCACTAACGTTACATTCAGTGTTCTCCATGAAAATGATGACAACATAAAGAAAGACAAGGGTGAAAATATGGAATATGGAAAAAAAAAAAGGTGCACGGTTGAGAGTTATACATGTCTGACAGCAGGTGGAGCTCTCTCACAAGTAACAAGAGGGAAATTAATTTGTCTCTGTCTCAAAAGTGACAGACTGAGCCACAGGGTGCATACTGGTTAAGAATCAGTGTCAACATGTAATCAGAGCCAACTCGTGTTACAGCACTGAGCTGTATGCACAAGCACACAGCGCCTGGGATGTGCGTCTCTGGGAGAGCGAGTGTGATTAGACTTGTGTATGGAGTCAGTCATTTGAGGCAATTTCTTTTTTCAAAATTTCACTCATTTTCATTGTGCTTGTGTTGATGTTCATGTCTTTTATGTAACACTAACATCAAAAGCGTACGCTTGCATTTTCCTCGCTACAGACGATGACTCATGGAGGCTTTCAAATTCAAAGTACAAGGCTGGGTATCGTGAGATGAAAGGGGAGCAGTTCAGCCAACATGTGTTGTGTCTGGAGTGAGCCCTCCTCCTTCGACACAGTATTAGGGTTTCAGTTGCTCTCTCAATTACAAGTAAAGACATTAACTTAAACTAAATGGTTTGTGTACAAATGCTATATGAAGGGAACAGCTAAACACACAGCAATGCTTGACTTGGAGAAGTGAAAAACAATTGGGAAAACAAAGATTAATTTATTTAAAAGCATCCCCATTAGCTGAATGCTCTTGGCACCAGCTAGTCTTCCTGAGGTCCAAAAGCAGTGCATCGTGTTTACATAGCATCCAACTATAGAGTTAGATTATATTTAACACATGAGCACCTTCACCAGGAAATCATCATTATTTTCATGATGCAGTATATGAACAATATTAGAACAAAAGCATTCAGAAATCATGACCAATGCCAGACTACAGTCAGCTGTGAAGTAGTGCATCTTTAAATATCATTTGAATGAGGATTTGCAGTTAGACTGACGTATGTGAGGGGAAAACTGATTCCAATAATTGACGGCCCGATAAATGACTGTCTTTTTTAAGTCACTGGAATTTGGACAAGGTAACCTTATTTGACCATCACCTTCTTTTCTAATCAAGTAATTGAGAGAGTCACAACATTTGATAATTTGAATATGTAAAAATTCTGGTTTAGAAGAAAAAAATAGTTTCTAAAAAGGTGACTGTGCTTAAGGCGAGCCTCTTCTCTACTGGTAACCATGAGAGTTTACGGTGCATGAGTATTATGGCACAATGTAAAACTAATCTAGCAGCTTTGTTCTGGACAGTTTAAAGTTTCCTCAATGCACTTTTTGAGGCAGATGACCATACAGGTGAGCAAAAGTCCAGGTGGCTTAAAATGAAAGATTTAACTTAATGTCCAAGAATGTGTGCAGTCCAGGAACATTAGAAAGGCACCTCCTTGCCACAGAGACGCCATGACCCATTTTCCTAACAATCATTTCAATATGTTCCACCCACAACATCTGACAATCTACTGTTACGTCCAAATTTAACCTGATCTACCTGTTGCATAGATTCACCAGAAAAGTATAGGCTCAGTTTAGGACCAGATGACAATTTATAACTTGATTCCAGAATATCTGATTTGGAATAATTGATCAGCGACCATCTTTGTTAATTATCTGAAGTATCACACAGGCTTCATTCTCTATCACCAGTCTTTCTAGCCTGATTTATACAAATCTTTGACAGCTGCTGCTTTCTCTAATGAGAATGAGATGTGAGATTAAAGTACTGCGGGTGTGAGTTTAATCAATAAATCCATGCTCTCACTCTCTTACACTTAGGCGGCGACCTACAGTTTGTCTCATGTGACTGGAAGCCAAGCTGGCAAGACTGCAGCTATGAGTCACACAACATACTGTAAAGGGTTGACACAGAGGATCATTGATTGGTCCATACTTAACTTACAGGAAGTGGTCAGAGATCTTGCGTAAGCGCATTTTGCTGACAAATCTTTCTACCTTTAAGCATCAACTGCAAAGGTACTCTTTTTTTTTGTTTCGTTTTTTGGTCGGACAGTATGCCACTTTGGTACAGACTAATTTAACTGGCAACTATTTAATGGAGCGCCATTAAATTTCATACAGATATCCATGGTGCCCTGAGGATGAATCCTGATGACTGGTCAAGTCAAGTCAAGTCAGGTCAGTTTTATTTGCACAGCACATTTCATACAGCAGATGTAAACTCAATGTGATCACATTAGCTACTTTTCCTCTAGTGCCACCAGCATGTCAACATGTGAACTTGTCCAGTACCTGGGTTATGTAGAAACCCTATTTTAACTAATGACATTAACTCTTAATGTACTGTGTTGCTGTGCAATTAGAAAATGTTAGCATACTGACATGCTAAACAAAGATGGTGAAACAGAAAACATCATACCTGCAAAAAAAAATGTTAACATTTGGACTGCGAGCATGTTTAGCACGCTGACTTTAGCATTAAGCTCAAAGCACAACTGCCTCACAGAGCTGCTTTCTGTAGACAGCTCACAAACTCTGGCTTATGTACTGATTGTATTTAAAGAGGTATTTCACGGATGAAAAACAGCACTTCCATAAAGCTTGGGGAGTAATAAAATAAGGCATAAAAAGAAAATCAAAGCAACAGAGACCAGGATATCCATACTTGTAGGTCAAGCTCCAGAGTTGTTGAATCTTACATTTTCAACAGTGCAACAACTTTTTTGAGCTTTTCTTTAGAGACTGAATGAGATGGTTAAATTCCAAAATCTTTCAAACCCTGCACCAAAAATTTGTAATACACTGGCCATCCGTTATAAATTTGAGGTTTATGAGCATAAGAGGAGATGAGATATTTTCTCAAAGCTCCTACAGAGCTACAACCATCTGCAAAGTAACTACTGGCTATAACTGTCCAATAAAGTATTATTAAAACTGTGATGTAGTGCAGTTCAAGAATTACATAGCACAAAATTGATTACTTTGTAATTTATTAGTATTTCATTGATAGTGTTTTTCCTCAAGGGACTGTAGAGTATTGTCTCTCATTAACTCACTCACATTGGCGGTAGGTTAACTGCATCCATCAGGACTTGGGTTTCAGTTTCTTCAGTGTCATTCTGACGTGTGGAGCAGGGAATCAAATCATCATTCTGTGATCATTGACGACCTGCTCTGCCGCCTGAGCAACAGTAGCCCTAATTACAACTCCAAACTATACTGATTTATCAATAAAAACATTTAAGGCAGATTTATTTACATTGCACATTTCAAATGCACTGGTAATACAAAGTACTTTACATGAGGAAAGAGAGTCATGACATGCCTTTTAAAAATCATACAACCCAGAGAGGACTAACAATATGGTTAAACATGCTGTGGTAACGTCTTATCTTCCTCATAAAGCAATAACGTGTTATGAACTGTATCTAATGGTTCAGAGTTTGTTTACAATACTATTCATTATTAATGGAGCTGCACTCAAAGCAGTCTTCAGTGAGGTAAAGATTAATTTAGCTTGTGAGAAAATCAATATGCCAGAATTTCCAAGCACTAGGTTATTTTAAAAATACTCTCAGTGCAATCTAATAAGATAAATATATTTTTGCTTTACTTTGTCATATTTAAATTACTTTTTATTACAAATTCTGTCATTTGGATTTGAATTCTAAAGCTGCAAAACTGCATTAATATGACGGCAAGTAAGAGAACTGATATATTGCCTGGATGAAGTGTAGATGTTGATTTGTTTCAGTCCTCAGAGAGACTTCATGTATCCTGCAGAGATGAGGGGCTCAGTGGAGACAAAAGGCTTGTAGGTTAAAGCTCACTGTGCTGCAGACAGTAATGGACCCAATGCCTCAATGTGTCTGACAAGTCAGACGATGTCAATTATAAGACAAGCTCGCCATAGCACACTTACACACACACGCACAGACAGAGCAATGTACAGGTGTAAAGGCATAAACACACACATACACACACACACACACACACACACACACACAAAAGCCTGTGCAGCACTTACTTACGCCACAGGTGAGCTGCTTGTCACATCAGAGATGGCAGCATGTCCTCTGTGAGACAGCCTGTAATCTGTTCAACTGTCACATTATTGTCCACCCATGAGACACTGAGCTCTTTACATCTGTCTCAACATGCACACTCCTGTCCAACAGCATCTCTTGCACTTCCCACAAACTGCCAAGGTTAGGATTCGACTCTTCAAATTGGTCTTGGCCATTGCAGGGTACAGTAACAAACCATATACAGCCTATATTTTATAGGGATACTTACAAGGGATACTTTTAGTTTAAAAAACACTGCTTAAGTTACACAAGAAAAAGGTGCTGCGGTCATGTCCCAAACAATTGTAAAGAACGGTGATAGGGATACAAATGTACAAAAAAGAAAAAAAAACATAATAAAACCATAAAATTCTTGCATACTGTTCGTCCAAAGTAATCCAAGTATCCTGAAGTCTCGACATGCCAAGTTATTGTGAAAAACTTCACTGATGCTACGTTGTTAGCGTCACTTTTCACTGTAGTCCACCTTTATCATGACTGAATCAATCTTGCCTTCAACTGCCCGAACTGTGGATAGCTTCTCCATGGAGATGAGTCTGCGTGAAAACAAGATCCCAGACTCAACACTGACTGATGCTTGTTAAATAACTTCTCTAGCATTTGAAGGATGTGGATGACTTGTGCTATCGTGTTTTCTGTCCTCTCACGACAGTTTTTCTTTTCCATTAAACCAACACTGAGCAACTTTACTGCCAAAAAATAATTATCCTAAACTCCGCGAGGCCATAGATATACGGTTAATAGGGTCAATGGTGCTGCGTTTGCAGCCAAAGGAGGGTCGGGCTGCCTGCAACCGCACTAGGTA
>JAQLOL010000020.1:3407259-3417294 GCA_029783665.1 Naso thynnoides | reverse complement strand
ATGCACTAACCTGTCAAGTAAAGTGTGACCAAAACTCCTTAGGGTTAGGGTTACCACTACCCCTAACCATAGCTGTAACTCTAATCCTAAGGACATTTCATGTAGGAATAATGCTTTATAAATGATCATTCAGTATTTATTAATGCTTAATTAATGTCTAAAAGTGTGTAGTTATCGTTATAAAGTGTTATCCTGATCTTTAGTATTTTTAATAGTGACAATAACTGATTAACTGCCAGTTGTGGTAAGCTGACTGATCTGAATGCCACATGTTGCTGAAATAGAAAAGCTTTGAATTTTCATCTTCTACCCCTTAAAAAAAAGGAACAAGCCTTAAAGAACAGGTTCACATTTTTCATTAATATACCTCTTAGAAAATATTCATATGCCGCTATTTGCATTGAATTAATACTGCCCAGTTTGTAAGCATTCGTTCTGTCCATACTGGCTTGGAAGATAATCTTTCTTAAAGCCTTCCCAATGTACGTGATGGGAGACAAATACATTTCAAAGATCAGCCAGAGGTTATTCAAGGCTTCAGTAATCTGGGTCTGCGAAAATCAAACGAATGTCTATCAAAGCTGCTGTGTACTCTCTGTGTTAATACCCATAAGAAAACTGGAAACAAAATGAGAGAATTTTGCATTGAACTGACTGTACACTCTTTGGAAGATACGTTTTTGATGTGTTTGTTGCACAGAAGGAGACTGTGGATTTTATCTCTTCTTACTGAAGTTGTCTCAGCGTCAAGTGTAAACACAAAGAATAACAGTGATCGAGCCCCCAAGCCAAAACCTCTATATTTTATGACCTGAGACTGAGACTGAGACTCAATGATAAACTATCATGCACCTGAAGTTACGCAGTGTTGGTTGAACTTTTTCAGTGAGAACTGCGTCCCGATAAGAATGTCAGCATCATTCAATACAGCAAGTGCCCCAAAACAACATATTGCATTTGGGGCACTTGGTTCTGTGACATTCTGCTCAAGTGGTAGGAACGATGATGGGAGCGAAGGAGGAAGTCTGGTGACACTGAAGTGTGACAAAATCAGCATACAAAGGGATGAGGTCAGGTGAGATTGGCCAACAAAACCCTCCAGTTGTGTTTGGTACTGTAACCATGACGACAACCACCCTTTACCCTTAAGGAGGTAGGCCTGGTCAATTTAACCCAAACGACGTGGTGGTGTGGTGTATCGCCAAACATTATGTAGAGTGTTTTCACATAAAACATTGATTTTTCAACAGTGATTTGTAACAGATTTGGAAGAAGTGATGTCGTCTTGCTGAAAAGGCCGTCACATCAGTCGTGTTTTTTCAAGGTCGGGACATATGACCGAGTCCTTTTTTTTTTTCCTGGTGCTTTTGGGGGACTTGGAGGACTTGTTGCAACTGTGTACACATAAGCATGTAAATAATGTTTTGAGACAGACCACACTTTCACGGTTACTTTTTGGACTACAGTATTTTCAAATAAGATCAGGGTTGGGCAGTAAAGCATTACGTAGTAACACATTATTGTAATTTTATTACTTTTCCCAGTAACAAGTAAAATAAGGGATTGCAATTGCCAAAACAGTAATTACAATTACTACTACAAATAATCCAAGTGACTCAGTAGTTACTGCGTTACTAGAAAGGGCTACCTACATGCTACCACTGGTGGCACCTCTGATATCTGTTGAAAATGTCTGTCCTCAGATATCTTATGAAAGTATTACAAAGTGGATCGAGTTTTGGAAGCTGGCGAAGCAGGTTGTGTATCACTTTTTTAGGAAGTGAAATAGTTTGCAAAAGTAATTTAGCAAAGTAACTAGTATGATAACTAAATACTTTTGATACAAAGTAATAAGTAAATGGATTACTTTTATAAGGAGTAATGAGTACTAAGTAACTTATTACGGTTTCAAAGTAACTTGCCCAACACCCAATAAGATAGATTTCTGTGTATATGTGTATATATCATTCAGTTTTACACACAAACACATTTTGAGCATGACAAACTGTTGATGAACAGACACTTTTTTACATATGACTCGACGGGGCTGTGGGTGCATCAGACAGAAAGGCCGTGACCTGCTGCTCTACAGGCTGGTCTCTTCCCCGTTTGCGATGTTCTGCTTTGACTGAAGATGGTATTGTTCCTGACACCTCCCTCCTTGGCCACATGCTTGGCTAACAAGAGGGATGGCATCCCCCATCATCCCCTGCAAATCGCCATTGTTTCTTTCCTTATCTGCTCTCATCTGTACACTTGCCATGTGTGGTGTTTGAGACGGACACCACGCATCCCTCCCTCCCCGTTCGCCTCCATCACCTGCTCATTAGAGAGAGGATGATGGTCCGACGGTCCCCCATGACTCTGCTCCAAAAATAACAGAGCCAATTTCCCGCCTGTTAGGCGGCGATTTCACACCAATCTGAGTTGTACTGCCAGCCAGGCCTGTCAGAGAGAGACAGGGTATGAGAAAGAGAAATAAGAAAAGCGACGCAAGAAATGGAAAAATGTAGGTCAGAGTGTAATGTGTCTGAAAGTACAAGTTCTTTATCTTATAACACACCGCCCTCATAAGTCAGCAGATGTGCAACAGCTCTATTCACATGCACTTTTAGCTGTTTTGGGAGACTGTTTTTCATTTTCAAGGAATGTCACTGTGCGTAACTCAAGAAAAAAAAAATCAATTGTAGTTTTTACTTTGGTTACCCCTTTACTTTAAACATGCATCTATAACGCATTATGAACATAGTTAAAATGTGATATAATGTGTTACTAGGTTAGGGTTAGGGGTTAGGAGATATGATGTGTTATGAGGTATAACTTTAACTAAAGGTAACACAGCAGTTGTATAGAATACATACACATAACCTCCCTCAGGCCATCTACTGTAGCAGGACATCAGGACAACAGCTCGATTCAGAAACTGAAAAGGTTACCGACTGACTTATCCTCTTTATTAAACCTTGAAATCCTGCCTGTTCACAGTGGTTCAGATTACCATCTAAGAGAACCGGTCTCCTTCTCCTACGCTTCAAACACACTTAAACAGGGGGAGAGCAGGTATGGTTGTAGCACGTTTTGCCTTAGCATCCATAACTTGCCAAATTTTTGAGCTGGAGTCTTCAAACTGTCATGCAACGTAGCCACATTTGTTGACTACAAACAGCAACAATTCAAACCTTTGCAGGAATATCACATACCTTGTGAGTTAATGTGAAATACAAGGTGCTCCTTTGTTACAACCTACCCTACTGCCGGGGTAGGTTGTAACACAGGCTGGGGTAAGTTTTAACAGTAAGTTTTAACAGTTAGGACTACAGAAGCAAAAAAAAAGGGCAGGCAACGCCATGTGGTTTGGTTCCAAACAAGTATATTGAAATAAGACCAACTTTGGATAAGACCAGAGACATGTTCTCCCCCTTTAGATGGTGCCCCCAATAATTAATTTGTATAACATAACTCTATTACATAGTATGATTTTTAATATTATAGTAATTTTCAGTGAAAGCATTTGTGCTGCTTATAGTAAGTATCCCCCCATGTCTGCAGATAAATGCTAGCGTAGCTAGTTTTCAAGCTATTGCATTGAGTAATAATGTTAGCTGGCTAAAACTGACATTTGCCTTACATTAGCTGATTATTAATAGTTTCATGAATCTTATGTCATGCTTGTGATCATACTTTGGAAATTTGTGGCTTAGAAATATAAGACATGTAAAAGAAAGTAAGGGGGAGAGAGACTGATTTCGGATAAGAGCCGCAGCACAGCAAACAAACTAAACATAATGGTATTTAGATGTTCTTGAGGCCATTACTTGTAGGATTTAGAAATGTCTGACCTCTGTAACACCATGGCTGATAGCACACCATGCTGCCCTGCGGACACCGAAAATAAAAGGCTGAAAACAACACACAGTCTGCACGAATCTTCACCAGGATTGTCTTATTTTTCCACAGTATCACAAATTTGGGTAAAGTATCTGAATACTATCCTCTGTCTGTCTGCCAGCCAGTCAGAGATGTAAACCAGAGTGAATTTCATTATTAAAATCATGATGGCCTACGTGAAGTGTTGCCAGGAAGAGAAGAATTGCATGGTCCGCTCCTCCTCTGCCAAGGCCGGCACAAGATTACAGAAAATATCTCCATCAATGTCACTGTGTCATCACCTACCACGTCAGTACGGTTATATCCCCCCTCTGCTGCAGCCCCTCACACCACCAGTTTTATGAGCTGTGCGCCCACAGGTGACCTCTAATGGACAGGGGCTCGTGTTTGTCTGTGTGTCTGCGAGCAGCTGCATGACTTGGAGGATGGAGCAGTGAAGCTGATTTCCCAGAAGTTTGTCAGCTTTATTTTGTACAAACATTTGAAAATATTTCATTAGTATTTATTCAGAATTATCACCTCAGGCCGCATGTTTGACTTTCTGTATTTCTGTAGCTGTTAGGGTCGTTAAAAGGAGAGAAAATGAGATGCAAAGTAACAGTGGATCATGTATAAAGTTGTGGAAATCAGTATATATAGAGTCATATTTAAAATATGAATGAGTGCACAGAGCATGTTTGTCCTATTTTGATCAGTGTCAATGTTCATATTTCCACATCACCAGGGATGCAGCTATGCCAACACCTTGGGCCACCTAATTTGATTTAATGTACAGTATGTATGTATGCGTGTGTGTGTGTGTATATGAATAATTTGTCTCCCCACAACTTCTCATTCAGCTGACAGAAGTTCCAATTAGAGAATCTTTCCCTCCTTCTTCACAAACTGGAGCATCATATTTTATTCATTCGTTTGGCAAACTGTGAAAGTGAATTAACTTTGAGCCACGTTTCCACAGATGCCCACTGCTTCATCCACCGACATACCTGCAACTCTCAGAGCTATCAATTTTAAATTAACAGGCAAGCAAACGCATAGTTAATTCATTCTGCAGTGCGACCGTGTCAGATATATGCAGTGTGTGTGCACATTAGACCTTGTTCAGAAAGGCAGAAAGTTGAAGGAAGGTCTTATTAATTATATTAAAACTATTAATTACAATTTACTCAAGGAAAGTGATTAGTGCATGTCTTAGTGTTTGTGTGCAAGTGCACACTCATATGCGCACTTTTGCCTGTGAGGACATTCTGAGCTAAAGAACTCTCTAGCCTCAGCAGCACCAACCGAAACAATTCTTCACCATAACACCGCATTTTGAAGAGGTCACAGCTGGATCAAATATCTTCACTTTCTGAAAATGTCATCATTTTGCAAGGATATCTTTTATCTTTTAAAATACTGTCCTTCTAAATGAAAGGGCGAGTCCCACTTCTCAAAATGTTCTCATTCTTCAAAATTGCCATCACTTCCAAAAATGTCTTAGATTTCCTCATTATGCAAAAGTTTTTTGCCTTTCAAAAGTGTTCTCAATATGAAAAAATATTCTTACATCGCCAAATGTCCTCATTTTCCAAATTGTCCTCAAATAAAAACATTGTCTTCAATTGTTCCAAATGTGCTCACTCGCAATGTAATCATTTCTAAAAGTGTCCTTGTGATTTAGAATTATTCCCAATTTTCAAAACTGCTACCAAAGTCAAAGGAGATGTTCATGTTCTAAAATGTCCACTTTCCAAAACCGTCCTCAGTTTTCAAAATGTCCTTACGTTCAAGGTCTGCTCATCTCATTGGTCCTCATAAAGCTGGAGGCTCACAAGTACACACATATGGCGCATGTACTGGATCCACCATGGTGGAGTTGAGTGTTAATGTGTTGCTGTGGGAACCAAGATGAAGCACTTCAGCAGAAGGAAGCCTGCAGCACTGCTACTGTATACACATTTTCTCCAATCTCTTCTCACGTACTGTGAATCAGGAAAGGGTTGCATGAGCTTATGGACTTACACTTGTGAACAGTGGTGTAGTGCAGGGTACACGCAGGTATACAGAGTATGCACACTTATTTTTCAGCCTGCAGTGAGTATACCCGCTTCTAAATTGACCCTGATCCTATCTGTTGCAAATCAGCCATTCCAGGAGACTGTTTACAAAAGAAACTACTGTCCCATAGACTACTTGCAAAGGGTTTTTTCATGTGCGGATGGACTAAGGAATAAGGCACAGTTCACTCAAAATGTATGATTATGTTGTTGTCTCACCCTGTAATCTGACATTGGGCCAGTATTGATTGCAAAATCTGCACTTCTGCTGTGGCTGATGTTGATTATGTAGAAACCACTACACCCCTGCTCGTCAATATTTATCTCCAAAATGTCAACTTTTCATCCAACAAGTCTTGTTAAAACTTTGTCCAAAAGTCTTCAAGGATTTCATTAATATTATTAAGGTTTCTGTTTCTTACCTTTTTAAGTGTCTTGAAGATCAAAGTTTTGGTTTTGTGCACATTTACCATCTGCTTAAGCACTGTTTAGCAGGATGTCAAAATATTAAAACTCAATATCGTACCCCAACCAATCAGAGCTACCAAAGAAGTTAAATGCTACAGAGACTCATGAGAAAATGACCCCACTCACAACTTAATTTAGTATCCCAGTAAACTGTGAAAACTAAACGTAAAAAACGTCAAAAATGCTCAGTTGATAAATTATGTTCCCATTGTGCGTAAAATAGACAATAAATTATGCTTGCTTGCACATATGGTTGCACAGACATCTGCTGCCAGTTGCTCCTTAAAGTTCTCCAGTTAGAAAATTTTCAAGTGCGTGGACAGATGAAAACCTGCTGCATGGGACCCTTGCAAAGAGACATGTCTGCTGGCGTGACATTACGTTGGCCCCTTGACCCTTGAGGATCCGTTGCACGTGAATCAAGCTTTAAAATTATTGACAAGTTGCTAGCTTAAAACTTCTATCAGGATAAAAGGTAAATCCGTGCAGATCCATGGCAGTTCCTCTTGTCCAAATATGGTCAGTTCTGGTTGTAAAATAAACAAGATGGCAGCGACAATTTAGATTTGAGGCTTTACAAGGGTAATCAACAAACTAGTCCTAGTGGCTCCATTTGTTTATTTACACACTGTCTATGGTATAAAACTGGCTGTAGACATAACTTAATCAGACATGGTGGTCTATCTGTCAGCTTTTCTGCCCCCTTATAAGCAAATCATTATTAATCCAATTTCAAAATGACCAAATCCAGTAATTTCTCTTTTAGTTTAAGTTGAGCAAGTGGCAATATGTTTATCTCAGCCATTTTACTGGCATGGATGTTTCCATTGTTTTGTTTTGTATGGCAATAGTTATTCTTAGCACCCCGCTGTGTGTGTGCCCGAGTGTGTGTGTCTGCTGCAGAACAGTGTTGTTTAACAAGCTTAGCAGGATCAGGTGCTGAGTAATCTGCTGGTAATGAGGCTCACAGTGATGTGTGTGTGTGTGTGTGTGTGTGTGTGTGTACATGCATGGTAGCATTTGACTGTGTGTGTTTCAATTATGACCAACCAAAACACACAGCTCTACATCTACACTCGCCCAGTCAGCGTGCACCACTTGCATTTTTCTTTAGATTTCTGTCTGTAATCTCCTTTATTTCCACTCTTAACACTCTCACTGCTCTTTCTTCATCCTCTGCTATCACTAGCAACATCCATGTTTAGATAAATGTATACTTCTGTGTGACTACGTGCAAACGTAGATGCATCTTCGTTGTCTATCTGTGTTGGGCAGGGTTTAACTGAATTAAGATAACTGAGGCTGGTGCTCTTCCCAATCACCCCAGATTGGGCTTTGGAGTGAAAATCCTCCAGGGAAGCACTAATCCCTTACTGTCGGGAGCAATTTTTATTCCGTAAGCAAAGCTCTCTCGTTCTATCTCTCTCTTGCTTACTCTCTCTCTTGCTCTATCTCTCTATTTATAGCCCTCTTAAGCTGCTCTGTATGCCACTGTTTACATTTAGAGCCCCCACTCTTTAGATTTAGAACCCCCCTCCCTAAGCTTCCGGTCCTCCCTTGGTTGCCCAACATAAGAACTGAAAGCAGAACATCTCCAATGACTAGCATGCTCACATAAAGGAGGGCATGAGATGGGAAGATAGAGAGATTATGAGGAGGAGGGCAAGACAGAGGAGAGGAAGAGGAAAGACGAGGGAGATATAAAGTGACAAGCAGATCCGAATGTGTATTCCAGGCGGTCGGACAAGCTGTCTGTGTTTCGAGAAGACAGCTTGTGATAGAGAGGCAGAAGAGGAGTAGTGGGCTATTTTGAAGGAAAAGGATGAGAAGCATAAAATATTTTTTTTCTCTTTTGACGAGCAAAGAAATGGCGATACAGACAATACTGGATTTTCATATGACAAACTATTCAGAACAGGAGATGTCCTGTGTGTGTGTGCGTGTGTGTGTTTGTGTGTATGTGTGTGTGTATGTGTGTATGTTTCGAATAAATATTGGGCATTTCGTACTTTTTTTTGCACTCAGTAACTTAGTTTCAGCTGGTTGCTTGGCAACCGAGACAAAGTTTGACACATGAACCCCCCTAAAACTGCAATTTTTTTTGTGTTTTTGTATGTATTAAACAAAGGAGTCATAACTCATAGTTATAGCAAAGTCCTTACAAGCAAGTTTTGCCACTTAGCGGACATCTTGGCAATGCCCTGGGCAGCTACTTTGGACAAAAAAGACCAGAGCCCATTCAAATGAATGCAGAGATGGTTGGAACTTCACTTTCAGTGGTCACTGGGACTTACAAACAACATGTAACCCAAAATTAGGTTTGAAACAAGTTTTTTTCAGTGGGTTAGATTTCTACTGTGCCTGCACATGAGTTAGAGAATTACTGTCGTGACTCTCTACTGCAGTTCATCAATGCCATTGGCTAATAGATTTCTTGGTTGTGATTGGATGTGATTGGCCATCTTTGTTGTTATGGCCTTTTTTATTCAAAATGATCTAAGCGATCTGTCTTTTCTCTACAACACCTCTGGTTAGAGTCATATTACTGTATGGTGACTTTAAGAGATGCTGTTACTGTTGAACAGAACCAGGCTAGTGGTTCACCCCGTCTCTATTATTTATACTAGTTACCTACAGTGTGTGTGTTTAAGAGGGTGCGTGCCACCTGTCACCTCCATTGAAGTGCTTTTTAAATATCTCTGAGCAAAAATGGAGCTCTGCGGCGCAGAGGGATAAAACATCTATCTTTGATTCACACAGTTCTTGTTTGTAGAACCCATTCATTGCTCTTTCGAGGGGTGCTTTTCATTGAATTTGTTGACATTAAAAATATAGAATATCATTACACTAATCCTCTAAAAAGTCTTTAAAAAAATAGAATCTATTCAAAAAATTTCTTGTGCTTGTCCGGTCTCCTTCTCCTCTTTGTTTCTCTGAACGTCAGCTTGCCCCCTACAGCTGAGAAGTAGCAGTTTAAGGCAGCAGCTAACATTTAGCTCATTATGTAAATGCTAATCATCAGTTGCAGCACAGACCCTGGGGGTTTAGAGATGCTCAGACACAACTAAGGCTGGCAAACCAGCATGCTACATTAACAATTCTAGTACATAAACAAAAATTATGGTTTGCGAGGCTCCACAATCTGTCTGCTTTTTCCCTGTATGCAGTAAAGCAGGTGATGGAAACTAGTTATGTCATTTGATGCAATGGAGACGCCTTGTCCTCTGTGTATTTTACACTCAGACGAGGCACGCTTTTACTTGTGTTTCCTGCCCAGTGTCAATAACATAATCAGTTGTGGGGCTCACAGCTGCTTTACCTGTGAGTGTGCCTGTGTGTGTGTGTGTGTGTGTGTGTGTGTGTGTGTCTGTGTCTGTGTGTGTGTCTGTGTGAGTGTCAGAGTGTTATTGTTAAATTAGACAAATAGAGTGTAGCATTTGGTTGGTGACACATTTTTTTGTTGTGTTGGGTCGATCTTCTTGCAAATTGGATTTAAGATGAAGCAGTGATTTAGGCCTTATTCAGACCAAATTTGATGTTGCACTGAAAATGCCATTTCTCTTATTTATTTTAATACGGGTAGTTCATTATTTAGGCTGTTAACTGTTGCCGTTCAGGTCACAGAGATGCTGAAAAAAAA
>JAQLOL010000020.1:3372549-3392153 GCA_029783665.1 Naso thynnoides | reverse complement strand
ATTTGTTCTGTATCCCCTGGTTTTCAACTCAAGGTTAATTCACATAAACTCCCAATAAATATGACATTTCCATGTAAAAGGTAAAGGTGCATGAACACTTCTATTTTCTTAATATCTAAACACACATTTTGAATATCCTGAAGGTTTTGCTCCTTATGTTCTTATGTAGGATCATTCCTTTTTTTGTTTGTTTGTTTCTTTTCTTTGAGTCAATAGCTGTAGCCCAAACTACATTTTTGTTACTGCAGTTGCAGCTGCAGCAGACCATATATAATTCCCTCAATTCCCACAGCTCCCATATTTCTATTCCAGTTATATCAAATAATTGTTGGTGTAATTCTCGGTATCCTTTGGCATTACTTATTAATATTTTATACTACTATAGCTTATCTGCTACCTTTACTACTTTCAGTATTTGTTCTCCTGCGACCTGATTTATTATCCCGAACTTGAAGAGGGGAAAAAACACATTATATAACCTGCAGTATAATGCCAAGAAATGCACAAAGTATACACGAATGCATGCACAAAATATGCAAACATGCGCGAAACTTGCCTTCAACCATAACAATGGTGCATCACATTTTAAGATACACGTCATCACTCTCACATTTTCACGTTTAATTCGGGAAGAGAGCACTATTGTTGCACGACTGTTTCCTCCTATCACTCACGGGTTCCTTTGTTACTTCTCTGGGCTAAATGAGCACTTGACTGCAATAAAATCTATGAAAAAGCGGCGGGAAAGACCAAATTGTTGCTATATCGGACCATCCACTGGTGCAGCTGGTCTATTTTTAGCTGGGAACTACATCAGCTCTGACTGCAGACACTGTGAGGGGAAATCACCAGCGCTGTTTTGCCGCTGTTTTCACCAAACCACTGACATTTCACTCAAAGGAATTACAGCAGGACCAGGACCCATCGCAGAATGTACTGATGTGTGTGATCTGTGCGTCTCAGATGCGAGAGGAAGAAAGAAAGTAAAACCAGAGAAAATATTGTCAAATGATTTTGTGTGACAGGGGTTGTTCACTCATAGCCTCGTGGTGAGGTGTTTTGACAACCATGCGAGCGTGATTCTTCCTATGAGTCTTGTTAGAGCGCAGGATCAGCTATAGCCCTGTCTGTGGCACCGCAGGTGGTCCGAGAGAGAGGGAGAGAGAGAGAGAGAGAGAGAGAGAGAGAGAGAGAGAGACGTGCTGCACAGTGGTCGGGCCACTTTTCTGAGGACACAGACACACCAACAATCGTCAACCTGTGGATAGGGCGCGCGCGGTGCTCTGCCGTCTCCACTGCCACCCTCTCCCTTCTGACACCGAGCCCGACATCCAGGACGCATGAACTGGGAGAGGGTGCCGGTTCGATTCCCTGTGGGAGGAGAGGAACCGAAAAGTTGAGGGGTCGTGCGCCATCCCCGCTTCATGAATGGCCGGAACATGGAGGAGATGCCTTTCGAAAGAGTCAAGACCCGGCGGAGGAAGGGTCACTGCCCGGCCCATGCACCCATGGGCGGCATCGCCTGTGAGGACGAGTTCAACAGCCAGGAGCTGGAGACTCTCTTCCAGAACTACAACCTGAAGCTGGAGCAGACCGCCACCCTCAAAGCGCTGGCCGTGCTCATCGTGGCCGCGTCGTCGCTGTCCCTGATGGAGCTGCTGTCCAGCTCGCGTCTCACCTTGTCCAAGGGCTCCTACCCGGTCCACTGCGTGGTGTTCCTGTCGCTGTTTATCGTCACCAACGTCAAATACCTGCAGGTGACGCAGCTGCAGCAAATAGCGAAGCTGGCCCTGCTGTTCAGCTTCACCTTTGCGCTGCTCTGCTGCCCGTTCCCGCTGGCGCTCGGCACGTCGGAGCCGGTGAGCGCCGGTGCCCCTGAGCAAGGCGTGTGGCAGCTCATGCTGGTCACCCTCGTGGCTTACGTGCTGTTGCCGGTGCGGACGCTGCTGGCTGTGCTGTTCGGGGTGATGCTGGCTGCATCCCACTTCATTGTCATAGCGACGTCGGTCATGGGAAGGAAACAGAGGCTGTGGAGACCGGTAAGTGCTGCATCTGCATCCCGGTGTCAGCTCTCAGTCACTCATCCAACTCTGCTGCCTTGTGCTTAACAGTTCCTCAGTTTTCACTTAAGCCATCATCATGTCAATTGAGTAGTAGGCTGACAGAAAAAAAACACAGTCCAAGTCGGCTGCCACTGAGCAAGTGGTCCAGTATGGGTGACTGTACTGGGAAGCATCCAGCTGGGCTGTAAAGTACCTGTTAAAATAAAAAGTGATGCTAAGAAACAGCGACTTTACCCTCGGAGGTAGGAGTTAAAATCACCCCGAGTGATCGATCTCAGCTCCAGGAACTGTCATCGTGAAATTAGAAAAGAAAGTTTCACTTGTGCGCACCAGTGTAATGAAGAAAATGAGGAGCTGTCCGGATGCTGGTGCTGAAACAGGCGGCGAGGATCCTGCAGAGCCACACACACAACTTAGTGCTGATTTCTCTTGGCCCAGATTTTAGGCAGACGTGATTATTTTAGTATTTCAGATTTGTTGTGCTCACTTCATTATCTTGTTAGGCTGTGCTGTCTGAAATACTCTGGTCCTTAAAGACAGTAGTTTCCAGCCCTGCTGGCTGTCTGCCTCCTTCTTGTCAGGTTACAAATGTCAGGTGGTGCGACCAAAAACTATTTTTTCTTTCGGTGAGGATTTCATTCACAAAATCATTTTCGGCTCAAGATGTTAAAACATGTAGCAATACACAAGCAAAAAGCAGATGATTTTTTAAAAAAAAATTAGAATGTTATTTGATAGGTCTTGTAATTTAAAAATACAGCTTTTATATTAAAATAACAATACACTGCAGATACAACAGCCATACAAAAAAAATCATACTCCAGTAGTAATTGAGTGCAATTATCTAAAATGGGTGAAGCTCTGGTTTGCTTTCAGCCAGCACTTAACCTTTGTTGTAAAGGGTTTTATATCTGGAATTAATTTGATTACAGTTGGTAATGTGTTCCAGAGTTCAAAGTCCTTTATGGAGAAAGCTGGCTGTCTGATTTAGATGTACATTGTGGTGTTTTACAGTTGCCATTCACCATGTTCTTTGTTACTGTGGTGCTGTCTTGTCTTTGGATTATACTGTCTCTGGAAAAAGGCTCCGTGGCCAAGCAGCTGATAAATTCTAAAGCTAATTCATGATAACAGAAATGATAAAAGTTTTACAAGATAGTTTTTTGTTTTGTTTTGTTTTGTTTTGTTTTTTCTTAAAAAGTGTGTAGCTGTGATGCCATTGGACAGGCTTTTTGTCCATCATCTCCAGTGCTTGATTTTATAAGGATGTGTCCGGCTGTAGATGGTGATGTTGAGCCTTCACTGTCATACAATGTGAAATAGAGAGAAAATCTTAAAGCATAAAAAAATATTATATTAAGTGAACCTTTTATTTTAATAGACAAACAGATAGATTTGTTTTATGATTATTTATTTACAAGAGAATTATGTTGCGACCACCGATGGACATCATGCAGGTATGTGGTTAGGATCTCCACTGCCTTGCTAGCTGACTTAGCCGGTGCATATATGACCCCTGCTAAAAGCTAGCAGCTGACAGACTGTAGACATGTTATTTCTAAATAGATGGAGAGTGGACCAAGAATTGAACCTTGAGGAATACCCATTCTGTTTAAGAGGGGTAACATTTCTTGGTCAACTAGCACACACCACTCTCTAGTCTGAAGATATGACTCAAACCAATAAACGGCTTGTTTAGAAAAATTAAATGCAGATCGTTTGTAAAACCGAGTCAAATGCATTTTTCAGGCCCCCATCAACATCACCTCCAACCTAGAAATGCCTCACATTTTGCATGAAAAAAGAATTTGCCATTATTTGTTGAATATTTTGATTTGAGCTGAGAAATGTATCATCCATCTGGCTGTGCTGGATTAGAGTGTTTCTTTGACCTCTCACCTCTGACCTTTTAGGAATTGACATCACAGAGTGACTGCGGAGTTCATCATTTAAATGAGTCTTCATCATGTCAATAGTTCCTGATCATTAACCAATATATCACTTTGTCTGTCAGCAATTCTACTGTATAGCTTCAATTCTGTGTATCACACCAAGGATGTTGTAATCACTGTGCTGACCTTGATTTCTGCAATTCAATCCATCCTATGGATTAATCAAGGATTGTGAAGTCTAATCTAGCCAGGATGTAATGCTCCACACAGAAATGCACACATTGCCATGTGTTACAGTACGCAGACACTACCAGCTATGATGGCATGCCTGTTCTTGTTTTTGTACAGTTGGTGGCAAATGCGGTGCTGTTCACCAGCGTCAACTTGTCGGGGGTGTTTGTGAGGATTCTCACCGAGCGCACCCAGAGGAAAGTCTTCCTGCAAGCCCGCAAATGCATCGAGGAGAGGCTGCGACTGGAGGATGAGAATGAGAAACAGGTGAGGGGTGAATCTGCACACACGCGAACACACAAAAATGCACAGATGGATAGAAATCAGTTGAACGAGTGCAAGAGGACGAACACATGCATCCACATGTTTCACCTCGTGTCAAGCGTGTGTGTTCACAGAATCTTCAGTGTCTCTTGAGAAGTTTTTTTTTCTTTCTTTCTTTCTTTTTTTTTTTTTTAAGGTTTCAGGTGCCAATGTATTCTAACAACCTGCCCACAGGCACGCAGTAACTATGACAGCAGCTATTTAAGGAAAGAACAATTACTGTGGCGCATGCACCAGTGCCACACATTCCACCCCCCCGCACACACCTACATGTAGCGATCTAACAAACAAGCAATCAGGCAACTTTAACACAGAAAAACTTAGTTATGCGCTGCACGCTCCTCACCTTGCACCGTGCATGAATCCCACCTACACCAGTTGTTAAATAGAGAATTAATTACCACATGTATGTAATATGCCTCCATACATGTCTCACCTTCATTATACACAACATTTGCAAGTGCACACGCACACTTAGCACCTGTGCTTTGTAGATTAGATGATGATATGCTGTGTTTTCCCCAGCAGTAACGGGCTCCCTTCTGACAGGTAATTACACAAGCAGATTGCTTTCATGGCCTCTCTACTCCAGTAAAGGTCACAGTTTATCTGGGTGGGTGAAACACACACAGACCCCTGATTGGGATCTATCAGCAGCCAGCCAACAGCCTGCAACCAGGCTGCTGCTTATGTGCCCACAAACAAACGTCTCGGATTTGAATTTCACCAATCAAAGAGGTCTCTGGTTATCGCTCGGGTGTTTGCTCTGGTTTTTGCTTTGAGCCGGATCTATAGGTTGTATTGATTGCTGGACAAGTATAGGCTATGTGTTGTATGTCTAGGTGGTACAATTGACTTCTGAGTTCAATACTAATCTCAGAAACCTGAGGCAATGCGTAGTTTTATCTTGACTCACGCTAAGTATACATTCATTCTATTCATGACAAAAACATAGTGAAATCAAACACTTGTTGCAAAGCTGTCATAAATAAATGACAGAGAAGAACTTGGCCAGCATGACAAAACAATCAAACACAAGGTCAAAACATTAACTTTTTTCAAACCTGCAACTGTATCACACGGTTTTGCTTGAGGTTTCCTCAGTGGTCACGACTCATCTGCTGACATGTGAGCTCAGCAGCTCTTTTGGATGCAGAATTGAAGGATCAGTTTTCATTCTTGACCTTGGACAGTTGTTTGACGATAAAGTCAAATCTCAACAGCCACTTACTATCCTTTTTCTTCTCTCTCAGTAACTTTTGAGCTCACACTTCACCACTTCATGACAACTTAGCAAACTCAGTTTGATGAAAATCCAGTGTGTTGTTTTAAATGCTCCAGGAAAGGTACCCTGCCCCATCCTTTTTGTCTGAGAGGTTTTGTAGCGCTGTAACAGTGTCATTCTTCCCTTAAAAGAAAGGATCGTCACTATTCAGACAACCAACAATTCAACAAAAAGTCATTGTAGCTCATTTAATCATTACTAACTTTGTCCTTGAGCTTTTAAAGCCGTTTAGAAATGGCCGTTTGTACTGTCTCCTTCCCCGACTTTACCCGAGTGAAAGCACGAGTTTACATGAGGAAGGAAAACAAATTTGATTGGTCATTATCCAGTGGGCGGGATATTCAATGTTTGAAGCGGGACACCGAGTGTTTCGAAGGAATTTGATTGGATGTTGTCCAGCTCTGTGTGTTTTGTAGCTAACTGTTAGCTAGTAAGCTAAATCATGGCTATGGACGGCAGGAATCTGGTGGAGGAGATTGTAGGAGAGGCGGAGGAGAGTTTTGTGTTGGTGGTGGTGGACGAGTCTCCTCCATTGTACCCCCTTACTTTGAAGAACAAATTAACATGGGTGGACAGACACCCAAGCAAACACCTATTTGATCCTCCTCTAGCCATCCTGGCTAGCGTATGCTAGGCTACTCCTACTACACTACACTCACTTGCTCACACACGCTAACTCACAATCTCACCACACAATCACTCACCCAAACATGTCCCTCACTCACTCTCACTCTCAATACTGCGCACACTAGCTCATAACTCTCTCAAAACTCACTAAACTGCTAACTACAACTCGAAACCACTAACTCCGGCAAATACCATTACTCCCACAAAGCTTCCTGCTCTTCCTCGGAAATTTATAGCGCTGAAATGAAGTGATTTGATTGACAGAAGACAGATGCTGATATCATTGGCTGATGGAACTGTAGTAGGTGACACATAACTCATGCACCTGCACTATTGAAGGTGAAAAAAAAAAACACTTTAAAACCGGATTCACTTAAAAGTAGAATTTTGCACAAAGTTTGAGTTACATCATTTGATAGATGAGTGATTAGACTAATTTTAAGACCCATAGTGAAATGAAATTGCTTTTTCATTTCTGTATGTCTTTAAATGAAACAGAAATAAAGGCTAGCATGCACTGTGTCATTCAGGGTTTTATAAACATATGACTTATGTTCCATCTAAACCAGAGAAAAAAAATAAAGGTAAAGGTGAAGTAGCTTTATTGTCATTATACAATGAATTGTACAACGAAATTGGGAGGTTAGAGTGGAGGTTTAGTCTGAGATTGAGTGTGCTGCTCCATTAGGCCAACCTGACCTAATGTGCCTAACATGCATGTTATGATGGAAGGAATGACACGTGTGTTATACACAGACACAGATACAAAGAGAGAACATACAAACTCCCCACAGAAAGGTCCTACCCTATAGCCATGGTGAATCCAGGACCTTCTTGACGTTCGACAAACGGACCTGGATTTGAAACCAGAACCTTCTTGATGTGAGGCAACAGTACTAACCACTAAGCCACCATCCAGGAATGAGAAGGGGCTGGACAGTAACCACCAGCCTTAGTTATACTGTTGATTAATTGGTCATTAGCAAATGTCAGCATACATATTAAACTAAGATGAATCCTTTGGGAAATTATACTCATCCTACTAAGAGTTAGCAGTTTAAGCTGTCATTGTGAGCATGTTAACATGACAAAGCCAGTTTTACGCCAAAACACTGCAATTCATAAAGCTTATGAGCCACTTGCATTGCTGTAAAATTGTTTTATCCCACATAGCCCAAAACCAGCATTTTTTCAAATCTAGCCTCTCTGTAGAGTACCATTTTTAAAGCAGTGTCTTTAGGATAGAAATAAACAGTTTAGTATGTATGGTGGGAGAAACAAATGGAGACACTGCTAATTTATCCACATGGGAAACAGAAATCGTTTGATGCTCCAAATTCATAACCAACCTAATTAATTTCTCCTGTACTGTGTTGTTCCTCAAATAGTTTTTGACCATTTTATATTAGTTTTTGTTGTAACTGTGACAACAATAGCTAATGAATCAGAATGTGTGGCATAATGCCCATTCTCCACACAGGGAATTACTCTGCAAGAGCACAGACCAGTGGAGATCCGTGTTTCACAAAATATTTTTTACTGCCCGCACATGTGAACCTTTTGATTGAAATCATGTTTATTCCTTTCACATTTTCTCTGTCAGTCTGGCAGTCATTTTTTTTTTTCAGTGCCCCTATTTTACTAAATGAATGATGAAGTAAGGAATGTCACTGTGGGGACTCACATTGCGCTTCATATTACAATGACTGGTGCCATTTCACTCCCTCCATTTGGACTGGAACTCATTTTGTTGGTTGGGGGCACATTGATATACTCAGTCAGACACAGATCATATTTGCTTTTTATAATCTTGTCCTTCTGTCTGACAGCTAAAACATGGCACTCAAAAGATCAAAAAAGACCTTTTTAACCTTCAAATCACAAACAGACAAAGGCACACATATTTTCTGTTTGTCATGTCCCCAGTTCCTCTGGTCCTGTCGGCAAGCCCCCCAGAGGTTGAGTCAGCTATCCGTGAACATCAGGACTATGCTCTCCCCTAAAACCTTCCGGTGCACCCCACCAGATCCATCTGTTCTGACCTCTGGTGCTGGGCAGCCTAACACAATGTCTGCACACATCCAGGGAACTCATGTACCAACCCACCTTCCTGTTTGATTTGCTGGCTGATTAATGTCTCAGACTGTTTCGCACATATACATCCTCTCTCGCTTCTATTTAAGGACCTTACTATTAACGCACAGGCACCGCACTGTGTACACAGTTGGCATGTGTGAATGAATGGATATGGTGATGAATGTCTTTTTTGAATGCTGTTCCATCTGTTTGTGACATTGAGGTGAGATTGGTTACCATGGAAAGGCCAAACAATAAGTTTTATCCTTCATTCACTGCAAGGGAACACTGAAAACATAACGTTGTCAAATCTATCACAGAGAACGTATCCACACAACTGCCCTTTCAGATTTAAAAATCCCTTTAACTTCATACTTGCCATAGAAAACCATACAGGTTCATCGGACTACATATAAATTTCTCTGAACTTTTCCACTTTGTTTACTTCTTCACACTTACAAGTACCTTAGATGAACAAAAGTAAGGGTGACAGACTATATTTATGTAAACCAGGATTTTGAACTTAATGCTAATGATGGCTTGCTAACATGATCACAATCAGAGGCATTGTGTCAGGGGGTATGGTAAGGACGACTCTGAGGGCCCATGGCCAACAGGGGCTCTAAATTTTATTAGAACATATACAGACATTTATTAAATATGTAAGTTATTGCACTGTTATCATAATTAAATATTTTTTGCTTACCACTGAGCCACAGGGCGGCACAGAGGCTCAGTGGTTAAGCCTGATTTATACTTCTGCGTCGAATCTAGGCAACACCTATGGGCGTACCTACGCTGTGGCCTATGCTGTACTCTGATCTGCACCTCTCCAAAACTGTAACCGCACATCGCAGCTGCGCAGACTGTCAGCATTGTGATTGGTCCGCTTGGTGGACTCTAATTTTCTGGCTTCTTCTGCAGTGTTCAACGGCAGTGCTGCCTGGGATTGTGACCAGTACTGTCAGCAGTAAACAAGACAGTCTCTGCGGCTGTTACAGTCCCCCGGACCAATCGGACGCAGTTTCTGGAGCTGCTGAGCTGTCGGAGTGTCTTTGAGAGAAAGAGGAGAGAGAGCTGTCGCTGCACAACCAGCCGGTGAAACACTACCTTATTGAAACAAAATCGTTGTGTATGTGGGGAGGCAGCCCCCTCTCCACTCCTCTCAGCCCAGAAACAAAGGTGTAAGCTGAAATGTGTGTGCGGTAACAACTGCCATCCTCATATCTCCAGCAAAACAAATGTGCCAGCCAGTGCACAAGTATAAATGTTCGAAATGCATAGGTCACTTGCGTAGGTTATGCTGTAGGCTCCATGTGCAGCCAACGCAGAAGCGTAAACCAGGCTTTAGCCTCATAGCAAGAGGGTTCTAGGTTCACTTCCTAGCTGCATGGGGCAGAGCAATTGGCGTGTTCTCCCCGTGTTAGCGTGGGTTTCAACTCTGTGCGGTTTCTTTTTGAACTTGCTTTTGTCAAAAGTAAAACACCCAGAGACCCTCTGCACCCCTATCACCCCTGAGTGATTAGTTTTGCATCATGAATTACAGTCTTGGGCAAATTGAAATGTCCTCTAAATGGCTGATCAAAGTAACAAGCCATTCTGAGAGGGACTGAAAAAATTAACAACAATCTACCCAGCAGTTGCTGAGACCTTTAAGTCAAAACTCAAAACCTCACTGTTGATCCATCCACTGGGAAAATATCATGGCAATCTGAGTAAAAGTTGTAGAAACACCAAAATGGTGGCTCACAAACTGACGACACTCTCATAGAACCATGGAGACTCTATGGATGTCTAACAAAAAGTCACATTAAGTCTGTACAGCATTATTTACGGCTACCTTAAGCATTGCTATTCAAATTATTGTAAACAGTGAGGCAAGATCACAGTCATTATCTGCCGCTAACAAGGTCTATGAATGGCCTTCTGGTTTTCATAAACAGGCCTTGATTTCTTTATATTTTTGTGCATTTGCATCTCAAAAATAAATAAATAAATAAATAAAATAATGTTGATATAGCACTTTTTTGGGATCAACATTTTTTAATAGACATGAATTTTATTTGTACAATTAGAGGCAGTCCTCATTAAGTCCCAGCAATTGCTTAGAAATACTTGTAAAAAATCTGTATCGGCCAATTATGAATCCAGAGCAGTTGAATTTTAATCAAAATCACTTCAGATGAAAGAATTTCCTCCTCAATAGAACATTTTAGTCACCAAACTAACAGCATCGGTGGTCCTCTTTATGTTGTATCATTGTTCGGCAAATCTCTGATGCTTGACAATATTGCACATAAAAGAGGTACTTCAATCAATGACTTTCTTATTTCTTTACAGAGACATTATCATGAGATGTACAAGTATTTCGATTATTATAAAAGTCTTTAGAGAGAGGGGCCCTTTTTTTCCTCTTTTTTTTTTTCATTGATTCAGGGATTCTTGAATTTGATTATTTCACGTAAGGTTGCTCATAGAGGCCATTACAACATTCTTGACACATATTATATCAAATCAGTACTCTGGTCCTCCAAGTATTTGATAAACTGTTAGGACTAAATAGTTTTTGACACATTTTGTGAGATCCATGACTTGTTACATAAATCAGATAAGACTGGGATTAATTTGTTCCTTTAAGGGTTAGCTAGGCTAGGGTTAGGGTTAGCTGACCAGGCACAAAGGTACAGATATTGCGCCTTAAAGAATAATAACAATATGTATTTCTTAATAGAAATCTTCAATCATAAGTACAGCGTTAAACTACATAACACCAAACAAAAACAGACACTGACAGTCTTCCTATAATAAATGCTAAATTAACGTGCTGTAAAACCCTGTGGGCATACACTTCAGATCTCTGAAAATGACAAATAGAGGATTAGAATTCAAAGCAGAGTAAAGCAAATTACTGTATCACATCTTGAGTCCTAATGACAGACATTTACATTTCACACATGATTCGACTTCTAAGCACAAATCACATTAGCAAAGTGACATTCAGAATCACGCTTCCTGCTTGGGAAAGAGTATTTCAAGAGTTCTTTTATTATTGTTCACCTTACCATGGTGTGTGAAAAACAAATAATGATCAGTGATTGTAAATATATGCAATGCAATGGGAATAGAAGCGTTTCAATGCCCATTGTGTGAAACAATGAGCAGTCATTGTACACTATTCAATACAACATGTTTTTTGTTTAGTGTTCATTAAATGTAATGAAACGATTCCGACCGTGTAAGACTTGGATTTATCTTTTACTATTTGAAAATAAGCACAAATGTAAAGATAAGACTGATATGATCAAAAACTGTTTAGGTTTACTAGCCTCAAACTAGAAGCCGGAATTTGTACTGGCTCTGAGTGTATTGGCCCCTCGTGGACAGACCCAGTTCTATGTATGTCAAGGGTGAACAGGCAGCAGAGTAGCTTTACCCATGGCCATTCACATTCCCAGACAAACATTAATTCTTAGCTGGATTTTTAAATTGATGCAACACATTTAGCACCCAGGTTCTGCTAACAAGTCACCCCTTTTCTGGAAGGACTGGGCTTTAGAAACCGCTTTCAGCATAAAGTTTACATCTAAGTAAACAGCTTGCATCAAAAGAGAGACATACATGAAATCCAAATGTAAACTGATCCATAAAAACTCTTGTATAACTCAACAAGAAAAGTTCCTCTCCTTCTCTTTTTCTACCAATCATCTGTGGAGATGAGTTTCGTGTGCTGCAAAACCCCCGTGAATGTCAAAGGAAACCACCAGCATGCTCTTTGTTGTGCTCCTGACCTGACTTGCCGTCTTTGGCCTTGTGACTGTGGCTCTCCCACTGCAAAGACTGCTGTTTGCTCTCTGAGTCCTGCCTGCAGACTCTGCTCTTGTCATTTGTAATAATCTTTTACATGAAGTTCGGGTCATCGTGGGCCTGTTGACAGAGATCCTTGAAGACTCCAGCAGGGTGATGCATTTGCTCAGGAAGTGGTCACAAAAATACAACACCTGCTTGCACATCACAGCGCAGCATTCCCTTCATTTGCAATGGCATTTGGACAGTTTTCATTACATCTCTTGTTACTTGTCTTCTAACAAGAAATTAAAAATACAAATATTACCATAGTCTCGATGGGGGCTCAGATTGAGGTTTAATACCAGGAAATGAGACCAAGTAGTTCTTTTATCCTGGGAAATGCAAAATGTGGAACCAGGTTATTTTCAAGAGTAAACCAAATAGGCTGACACATATGTTATGGACACTTTTCTGGGGTCTGAAAGTATTAATATATAAGCTGATATATTTATTATTATGTAGCTGCCATGTACTGTGTGGGTCGTGTTTGGTGATGGGTGGGTGTGTGTCTGAGTCACATTAGGGGTTTCCTGCCAGGGACAGTTTTACCTGGAGGGCTCAGGACCATGCGCTAAGGTTGCCAGGAAGAGGAAAAGATAACAGTTTCAGACACAGGAAAAAGGCTGTCAGTTGTGTCTGCGCCGAGAATAGCCCGATCAGAGGAAGACTGGAGTGGCTGGTACCCCCAACTGTTTTTTTTGTTTAGTTATTTGTCTTTTGTCTAAATAAAACTGCCACCCACACACCAGTGGGGACCGTAAGAAGCTTTGGCTGGCCGAAGCTAGTCGACTGGCTGAGGAAGGAGGCACTGCTAATCGGAGGAATGGGGGAGCGACACCTGCATGCTGTGTGAGCTGTGTGTCCCCTCACACTCACACAGTTGGTAACTGGGGATTTGCTAGTCCGAAAGGCTAGGACAAATGTTGTGTACTACCTCATATCTGATGACTCTGGACAAACGGAGTATATTAATGTGATAAGTAGTTTCTAGAGTGAGGTGGTCGCGACACGTATAATCACCTATTCACTACAGTGATACATAAATTATGTAGGCTTTTTACATAGTCCCTGCCTATGCCTGCCACTCGTGGAGGCAACTGTCGGGCAGAGACACATTAGAAAATCAGGCAGGAGAATGGAGTACACAGCAGCAAAAGTAACTTTAACCTGAATTTGACACAGAGGCTCTACCACTGCAACACGATATCTGTGTCGAGCATTTGGAACCTCTCTTTTTAAAGCAAGAAAGCGAGGCAGTGCAATGTCCATGTGTGAAGCAGTTCGGATTAGCGGCTCTCATGAAATACAGCTATAAAAATGCCAAATCAATAATGTCAATAATGTTGACTTGCTTCTTCTTCTGCCCTTATAAATGACGTTGATGTGGTTCTTCCTCTGCCAGCAGACCAGACAGCCCCACTCTGCCTTTGCAACCAACATTGTTGTTGCTGAGACTGATCTGTTTATTGGCAGATGATTGAACAACAGATGCTGCTGAAAACTTTCAAACAGAAATAAAAATTATAAATGCTGTTAACTTTCTGTTGTCATTGACCTTTGGGTAGCATGTTGGATTACCACTGTAGCCTCATAGCAAGAAGATTCTAGGTACAATTCCTGGCTGGAGTGGAGCCTTATTATGTGGAATTTGCATGCTTTCCCGTGTTTGTGTGGCTGTAACCACGCTGTGGCTTCCCACTGCTCCTCAGGGACGCCTTTAATGCAGAGATCAAATTTCAATGTATGCTGTATGTGACCAATACAGTACCTTTACCTTTAACCAAAAACAGCCACATGTTTATGCATATTTCTCCTGGTTGCATTTATTATTCATTCATTTAACTGCTTATCCTTTGCAGGGTCGTGGGGGGAATGGAGCCAATCCCAGCTGATGTTAAGTAAGGGCAGGGTACATCGTGGACGAGTCACCAGTGACTTAGATTTACCAGTGAACCTAACCTGCATGTTTTTGAACTGTTGCAGTAAGCCAAAGTGGCCGAAGAGAACCCATGCAGACACGGTAAGAACATGCAAACTCTACTCAGAAAGGCCCTGCCCCAGCAGGTATCGAACCCAAGGCCCTCTCGATGTTAGACGAGCGAACCTAGATTCAAATCCAGGACCTTCCTGCTGTGAGGCAACAGTGCAATAGTTGCATTTAGTATAATTTTGAAAATGACCAATGCATTTTCACTCTAACTGTCACTAGCTGAGCGGGGAAGAAAAAAATTTGGGAAAAACATTAATCCCTAGTTCAGATCCTTTCAGTCAGGTTTGTAATATGCTGGAACTGGTTGGTTCCAGGTCTTGGTTTTAGTTTTCGTTTAAGTATTATCAGACCATATTAACATAACCAGCCCTGCAGGCATTACAAGCTGTAATAAACATTAACATTGGCTTGAAGGTGGAATGAAAACCTGCCACAGCCACACAGTCACAAACCTCTTCACTCTTTTCTGTGTAATTGTAACTTTCCAGGTGCACTTATGTCCAGCCGTCAGTTTAAACCCAGCATGCTTCAGGGTCCAGTGACATTCTTTCATGTCTGCCAACCATGATCCATCGGAAGCCAATAGCTATCACTCACCCCAAGGGACTCCTGCCTGTGCCGTCAGCAAATGACCAGCATGGTGGCCGCCTGCTGTACAGTTATCTGTTCTGCCTCCCAGGAGGAGATGCCTTTAAACAGCAGAGAGGCTGACCTCAGGCCTTTTACCTCCAGCCTTTTTCAAACCCCAAATCTTCCCTGCTCTGAGAACTCTGAATTAATGAATGCGCAGAAAGCTTTATGAAGTGTAGAACACTTTCTGCTTGTCCCAAATAAAGGTTGCCTTCATCTTCTTATTCCCTACAAGAAATTTAAAAGACAGGTTTAACAAGCATGACAGGAAGATTGTTAGTCAAAAACTTTGTTAAAAGCAGGTAGAAAGTAAGCTCAGAAAGAAGCTTACATAACCTGATGTTATTGGGGGACTCTGAGCTCCTTTTCACAGTGGAATGATGCACATCAAGGTATCTTTAGAAAACAGTGAAGACCACACAAAGGGCCACAATAACAGTAATCAGTAAATTAAAACTTTAATCACTGACAAAAGGTGAATTTTGAGCTTAATTAAACTCTAGTTAATAGAAATAGAACAAATGTAATATTTACCAATTAATAGTAATTATTAATCACATGCTTATATTTTTATATAGGCTTTAGACCACAGGAAAGATATTTTTTTTCTATTTTATCTCACATATTACAATGCTGAATGACCGACCACATGTCCTGGCAGTATGGACAGCACTTTGATAGAAGCAGAACTCTAGAGAGAAGTTTAAGTGGTGTCATGGGAAGGTATTTTGAGAAAAATTATGCCAGTACTTGAATGGCCATGGGTAAAAGACAAGCAAGTACAGCTAATTCAGAGAAAGAACTTACATGAAATGTGTCAGTTAAATGCCCTGTTAGCTCAGCTTGAACATTATGAAAAAGTCTTAAAAGAGACAAGGGAGAAAAGTGAGAGAAAATGACACGCTGGTAATGATAGCTGAAGGACTTCAGGACAGCAGAAAATGAATGGACCTTTATACCTTTGGTCAGTCGCAGACTTAAATGTAACAAATGACGGAATGTAGACGATGTAACAGAGTGAAAGTGAGACTCGCAGTCATGAAGCGTCAGAAGTTTATCACCTGAATCCCCAGCTCCTTTAAGCTTTGCAAAGCTTTAAGTGTCTGCATTTCTTAGCTGCAATATGTAAAAGGGGTCAGTCATTTTATTCACGGTAAATATAAGCAATTGTTTATTAGTGTAAGTTTAAAAATTATAACTTGATTACATGAAGAAATTCTAACCTTATGACAGCATTTTTAAAAAATTTTGTGTTTCTCTGTATAATTTAAAGCCATCCGTCTGTCTTGTCTGTTTCTCCCACTGAGTTTGGTGTAAATGAGGTTTAGATTGGTGTAAATGAGGTTGGCTGACTTGGTGTTGAAGTGGAAGGGAAGTGAAGAAGCTGGGAAGGGACTCTGAATAAAAGACAATCAACGAGGAGGAGTCAGGTGCTGACTTGCTTCTTTTTCTTTTCTGTTTACAGCAGCAAACGCGGCATTGTCTTGTGACAGTGGCTTTACATTTGCTGCAAAGAGGCATTGCACAAACAAATGTCTTTTGGAGCTCAAAGCAGTGCAGATGTGCATCCATTTAAATTTAATAGCAGGATACATTTTTAATGTATGACCCTTTTAACTGGTTATTGACATCTCTTAAAGAAAGATTCTGTCTTCCCAAGTCCTCTACCAAGTTGTCATGTTTAGCCTCTGCTCTTGTTACCCTGTCATATTTCACTCTTTATTAAATAATTACCCTTTCGCAAAACCTATGACCAGATGAATATCAGTGCTTTAAGTGGAAAAAAATAAGTGACAGTGCTCCCCTTATTCACCTGTTACCGTGTGAATCAGATGACTGGTATTGGCAAATTATCAAGTAATGCGTTCTAAATTTATACAGTGGATTAAAGATGCTATAAGATAATGCTGATTCTCACAAAATTAATGTATTAAACTAACTAGGCTACCATTAGTTTTCTGCCACGGTAATGTTTATGTTGGTATTTGACTGTCGGAGACCTGTGTCATCATCCGACTCCTTTCTGGTTCATGTTCACTTTGTGCCATCTTGGAGCCACACCAACATTACTGATGAGTTTTTATTCCTTTGCTTTTGCTTGTCTGTCCAACAGTGTTGTGGCTTGTGAGTTAGTATTTATATGACGTTCCACTCCCACGAGAAAAAAACAAGTGAGTGTAACCAAAGATATTCAGTTATTAACAAAAGATCATTCACTCTATGGTACCAATGGTGTGAAATGGTATACACTTTCTGCCTTCTAAGTGGGCGGAGTCACGTCTCCCATGGAGACAGTTAGGAACCACCATCCCTCCTCCTTGTCTGGAAGTTTTATAATGTCGTGTGAATAGATTAAGGCAGATGGACTTTGCGTCACATATTTGTTTGATATAAGTTTTAACTTTTAATTCATAGTTTCACATACAAGACCATTTAAATGTCCGTTTATGTCCGTTGCAAAGCAAGGCGGGACGCACTGGTTACCAAATCTTGCAAGAATTTGTCGCTGAGACAGAGACACGTCTCAAACAAAGTTAATCTTCTCCTGATATGTGTGTCTGAAAAATGCCATTTTTCTGTCAGAATGTTTGGAAGATATGTGCCTTGTAAAAAATAGGTCCAATCTGTAACTGGGTGATGATGGGGCAAAACAATTGTTTAAAAACCATGTGACACTGATGCAGGAAATGAACAGTCAGCAAGACATCTCGCTTTCTTCTGTTAAATGTCTCTGGCGTCACATAGTCTGCGAGAAAGTGTCATTATGAATCGCAAAGAGACGCTCTGTTATGGAGAGGACAGTAAAGGAGCTGGGAGCTTGTGAGAGGTCCTGGTACGCTGTAAAAAGTCCCCATACACCAGGGGGTAAAATCTAGAAGTGGGGGTTCTGTGTACTGGTGTGTACTGGCCCACTTAAAGAACTGTTGTCAATAGGTCCTTCCAAAGATGCTAACAAGTCCTGCCTCTGCCTTAAAAACCCAACACAAACAGGAAAGATGTCCTGTTATATTCCTCTTTTCCTGTCTTTACTCTCGTTTTTTAAACCTTGAATGTTAAATCTGCAGCATGCTCCTTCTTTTTCATCCTGTCACAAAGCGTCACCATCAGCGAGTCTCCCATAGAATTGCGTGAATGCTCCGGTCTTTTCCAAACACCATGCAAGCTGGATGACTCCACAGTATGTGTTGTCCCACACAGGTTTCCCGTGTGTGGCCTCTAAGCCTTTCCAGCACCCACATACTATCCTGTCACTTGGATTACAACCTCTGTTCTAGTCACCTAAACTAACCAGACGTAACCTGACTCTAGACCTCACCATCACGTCCTAAAAAGGTTTTGTGTCATGTTTCATTCTGTTGAATATTTCAGGGATTCAAGCTGTGTTTAAGTCATGTTAAACTCTAATGTATATAGCTGAAATGGATCTTAATCGTATGACTTTGTGCTCTTTCTTGTAGTCAGAGTTAGTCGTGTTGCTTTGATTTTCTCTGTTGTCAGTATGAAAATAAAAATCCGAAAATTGTTCTGCTCTCCTTTGAACTGGTTATGTAATGAGTAAAAACACATCACACAAAAACCTGTGGAACTCTAATTAATGTCTCAGAAAAGTGGTTTATTTCAACTGAGTTTAAATTCTGATATGGCTTTGCAAGATATTAGATGCATTAACATAATTAAATTTCACACCCATGTGCTTAATTATTGCAGCGGAAAAATTGTGTTTTTATCTTTCAGTATTATAACATCTGCCCCTTTACCATCATTTTAGGGCTTGTGCTCATTGATGTTAAATTGGGCGTCTGTATCTCTCACCTGCTACTCATTTTGGCGTGCCTGCTGTGTTGTGAAGCATCACACAATGAACACACTCTCGCCCTGAAGATGTTTCGGTTCTTGTATCTCAATGAGGGATTCAGCCCTCGCTCTTTGAAGTGTGAACCTTCTCCTTTCCGAGCCTTCGAGTTGGAGATATACGACAAGCTTTTCTCTATTTCTTTCTACTTTAATTGCAGCACCTACAGAGGGACATGGTTTCCTCTCAATGACGTCCTGCAGTTTCATGTTGCAGTTGTTATATGCAGTCCTTAACATGAAGCCCTGTGCCAATTAAGCCTCATGAGGCCTATTCTTCATGCAAAGAGACCCTTCGCTGTGCTCCTTTTGCCTCTTCATCCTCACTAAAAAGAATTCATTAACATTTTACAAAATTAAATGCCAAGACTATAAGATTACATGTTTTAGAGTGATTGCACATGTTACAGAAATTCCAGTAAGCCAATAGGACTCGATTTTATATTAATATGTGTATGTATTTTTGATTTTAATTACAATTAACACCAGAATTGAATTACTATTCAGTGAACATTTAATTGTTGCACAAAGAATTAGAAAATTTCTAGAAAATTAGTGAAAGAAAATGCTAATTGTTGAGTGTTTTCACCCACTTTAATATAAATATGAGGAGTTAGTTGAGTGAGATACATAGTTGGTGTTAAAATTTTTCATTTGATATTTTTAAATCACTGCATAAAAAGAGAGCTCAACAAGATGATGTGAATAAAATAGCACCAGTCAAAATGTCGGAAAATAATTTTTTTAAAAAAAGGAAAAATGACGTTATTGTTTGTTTCATGTATATA
>JAQLOL010000020.1:3338004-3359864 GCA_029783665.1 Naso thynnoides | reverse complement strand
ATATCTTGTGTTGTGGATATATTGTGTGTGTGTGTGTGTGTGTGTGTGTGTGTGTGTGTGTGTGTGTGTGTGAGTGTGTGTGCATGTGCGTGTGGCTGCAGCTGCATCCTAATTGAGATTTATACCCTGTCGTGTTAGCGAAGGAGAAATTCACTCTTAAATCGGCTCTGTCACAGCTGCTGGGCCTGTCTGACTGCTGTACGCGCACACACAGCACATACTGTGTAACCTCAACAGACACACGCCTGATTTAACCCTAACCGTCATCTTCAGACAGAAGCGAATTAAGCCAAATTGGGGAAACTGATTTTATTCCCAATTAGGCAAAAAATCCACAATCAGTCGTCTTGGAATCCCAAAATTGTCCCTCAAAAAATGCACACAGATCCCTCTCTCATGTGACATGGCTTGCTGTCAGCTGATAATTCCTTTCATTTCTAGTCTCACACACACACGCACACACACCCTCTCTCTCTCTTTCTCCCTCCTGCTATCGCTCTCTGTTTCTGTTCCTAGCGCTGGGATAATCATCCACGTTCTGAATTCTCATATCCTCCCACGCCAAAATCTTTCTGCTCCCGTGAGCAGAAAACCAGAGCACCCCATCTCCTCTCTTCTCATCTCCGCCTCTTACTCTACAGTTGTCATGAATCCTCTGTATTTTTGTGTGTGTGTGTGTTTGTTTGCGTGTTCCCATGTGTGTTTGTCACTCAGAGGCTGCCTGCGGGCTAAGCTTTGTTGGGTCTACCATTGCGATTTTCTGATGACTGTGACTGATACAGTGCCAAATGGAAACCCTTTGCGTTCGACTTACTGAAGTACACTTACAGTATGTCTGCAATGCATGCAGCCATGCGGCTGTTTGTGCTTTTCTGCAGGTATGCTTCTGTGTGTGTTCATGTATTGTGAATGTGTGTGTGTGTGTGTGTGTGTGTGTGTGTGTGTGTGTGTGTGTGTGTGTTGGTGTTTGTGTACGTGAGTGTCATCGTTGCAGAGTTTGTGCACAATGTGCACTGTGACAAATAGCTGATCTGTCTGGAAATGTGTAGGCGGGATTCTACTTCAAGAGCATGTCGGAGCAATTAGAGTTGGCCTCAACTACAAACACACACATGGTTGCACAAGTACACACATCTGATTTACATCAGCACAGATGAGCATCCGTGTACTTTCTGTGCAGTCAGATATCCTGCAACAGGAGTAAAAGACTTTGTTAACGCTGAGTGTGAGTTACTTTTAGCTTTGAAATGTAGAGATGGTCTACAGATGTGCACCATGATTTAGTCTTATTGTGTTTTCACTGTTGACTCTCAGGAAACAGACTCATTTAGTTTAGCTTTCTATCAAAGGAAGAAAAGGTTTAAAATGAACAATATTCCTGTCATAACTATCATCTTGTGTTGAGGTATGAAAACCTTAGAAAATCTGGATCTAGATCCGTACAATCAACGAATCCTTCCGATAACGATGGACCTTAAGCTTTACTGTTAAATTAGGAGAGTCCACAGCCAGGCTAGCAGTACAGTGCAGCTGTTGTTTGGCACATCTGTGCCTTTAGTTAAATACTAATATCACAATGCTGACTGAAACATTGGCATTGTGCAGTACCGCACTCAGCCTCCTGGTAAAAAATACAGCTAAGGATGAAGGGAAAGTTATTATTTTGCAGATACAGTATTTAATCATTAAGGAATGTCAAGAGACATTGAGATTTTGACCTGAGGACGGCACTAGAGGAACAAGAGTAGGTGAAAACTGATATGGCTGGACCGCACCTGGAAAATTTTGAATGACAGAAAAGCAGCGACAGTTTTTACATGTTTCACAGCAGATTTAGGGCCTGTGCTTGAATACTGTGTGGACAGACACTCGTAGTTTCATTTTTCACGTCATTTTTATCCTCTGCATTTCTCCCTCTCATTTCACTTTATCTAATTATCTATGTTAATCTAAGTGGTGGATGCACTGCTGAGGAGCTGCTTCAGGGATCCATTGAGCCAAGCTGGCTATTTGTCTCTTCCCATGACACATGATGGGTCAAAGTCTCAATCGCAATGCAGTATAACAGTATGTGATTATTTAATTTGTGGAGACGTTTCTGGCCATTGGATTGTCTCGTGTTACAACGAAACGCCCCTGGTAGTTCGCGCCGATTAATTTTGAGAGGGCAGCAACCAGTGAGGACAGAGTAATGACCAGTCCTGAAATTTGGTTGCCTCATTCCCTCACTAACAAATTCATTTGCTGAGCTGCTTGCCTCTGCGGTCTAGCTACAAGTGATCAGATCACCTTCCTTATCGCGATACATACTGAATGACATTTAAAGGCAATCTATCTGTTTCTGCATTGACCAAAATGGTGAACTGACCGTGACAGAGACATTACTGGAGCCAAACCATTCACATTCTCCACAGAAATACTGGATACTCATCAGAGCTGGACCCAAATGAGAGTTGTGTTGAGTGGCTGCTCTCATTTACTCATTACCATTATGTATGGCATCAGTATGGCATTGTCCATCTGATGGGTGTTTGATTTAGATGACCAACTGTCTCTCTCTGTGTGTGTCTCTAGGAGAATCACTGCAGGCGGATAAAGATCCTGGGGGACTGTTACTACTGTGTGTCAGGACTGACCCAACCCAAGGCTGACCACGCCCACTGCTGTGTGGAGATGGGACTGGACATGATTGACACGATTGCGTGAGTCACACACACTGACATTCAGACACTGTCTTTATTTAAAAAAAAAAAAATCTTAATTCTGATTGGCTGTCACGACACACTTGGAGTCACTCTGTTAATTTGGCTGAGATGTGTGACACCTAGTGGTTAAAGTCTGGTATACTGGTCTGGTCTGATATTTCTCTTCGTATCAGACCTGTTTTTTTTACATCGGCCAAACCCGGATCTGTAGCTGCTGTAATCCTGTAAAAACTCTGACCAGTCACTGCTTGAGGTTGAGATGGAAAGAACCAATCAAATGTCTTCCTGTTTCCCTGTGCGTACTCTACTCATAGCGTGCACCAGCCGGCCCTCAAAGCGCCTCACCACCACCACCACCACCACTGGAGGTCAAGTCAGAAAATGGCAAAGAAAACTCTGCCAAAATCACCACTGCCACTGTTACTTGTAACCACTCAACCTGCTAAAAACGGCAAGAAAGAAAGACAGAAGCAGAGAAGGCCGGGATAAGAAAGAGTTTAGATAAAGTGTGAGGAGAAACAAGAATAAACTAGTTGGCTAGTTAGCAATATCGCTTTTCAGTAATATCAAAAACTGAGGCTCAGTGAGTTGAGGGGTCTGAAAAGTGATGGTTGCTGCCTTTCTGATGCCATGTTGTGTTTTTTTTCATTTATTATGATCATCTTCTGAGTTTTCATACTGCGAGAACTTGGAGAATTTACAGAAGGATATCATGATAAACATGAACATAGTCACTAATTTGTGCTTCTTAAAATAAAAAGCGGATCTTTAGTGCATTTAAACTCTATAGTGGAAGATAAAAATGTTCCAGTGTTTCACTTTTAAAGAGAGATTTAGATCACATTCAGCTACACTGAGCATTCACCAATCATCTGACAAATTACTCTGCAGCTCACAACTTTCTCTGTCACAGAATGGACAGCCAAACATTCAGGTTTTCTCAACATCAATGCAACACACATGCAGCAATATTACACGATGAAAAGTTTTGCAGCAAAAACGACTCGTTTTGTTTGGACACAATAAAGCAATGTTGGAAAGATTCTGCAAACTGAGACAAATTTATTCTGTGACAATTTTGCAACCAGAAAGACACTTGGGGGCACACATGCACACATGCACAAGCGCGTGTGTGGACACGCACACGCACAGAGCCTTTACCTCATTTCCTTGCGTGAACACTCGCTTGTCATGTTCCTTTTCCCTGCTGCTCTGTCTGAGTGGATTGATGCTGCTGTACGAGTCCTTTATCTCAGGGGACAGGTGCTGCCATACACACTCATCCCTCTGTATATGTGTGTGTATGTGTGTGACATCTCTCCGTCAAGTTTGATGGGCAGACCACTGTTTCTTTTCCACCACTCTTATAAACATACACACAAACATCACCTGAAGTGTCCCCCCTTTCGCTGCTGAAGATGAGTTTTGTGTAGTGATTTACAGGGAGGGCTGGCTTTGGAAAAGTCCTGCTCTATTTCCTTCACTCCAGAGCATGAGGAAGGGAAGGTGGTCTGGACACGAAGCTGTGTGCATAAATATGCACACAAGTGAACTTAGATCCAAGTATGCTTACACTCCAGTGTGTTTTGACTTTTTGGATGCTTTACAGAGTTCTTTAAATTGTATTGGAACAAAGAACCAAAGTTTCTTCCCACTGCTAAGCAGGTCTGCAGATCTGCCACCCTGACTAAAAGAACTGTATTTGTTTTGGTCTGAATGGTGTTCTTCTTCCACAAGAAGAAAGGCCTTTTGAAGAAGAAAAGGAAACCAGACACTATTGAGAGGATGCACATCTCCCCTTAGACATTGCACAAAGTTGCTTAGAAAGGTTTGATTCTGCATATGGATCCAGTTCATCATCAACATAAGCACAGGGATTGACAGCTCACTGGATAATAGTATCAGAATTCCTAAATACAAGTAAGAAAGTCGTTTCTAAATAAAGAGCAATGATACTGAGAGTCTACTGCAGTACTAACAGCCCCACAGGCACAGTGGTGCTTTAAAGCTGAAATTCTTACCCGATGATTGTATTCAATAAAAAGTCAAGGAATTGTAAAAGTCAGGCAGATTCATCCTCTAGTGACCATCAATGTCTGTGCAAATAAGTCACGATCAAAGCAGCGCACCAGTAACAATTACTTGCTCGATAAAATTATCCAAGTAAATATTAAATACTGCTATGCAAAATGTGTTTGATCAAAATGTTACTTACTCATGATGTAGCATTTTTCACATAGGTCAGTCGGTGATTAAAAACAGTCTTCTAGTGGAAGAAGGTCAGACATATTTCACAGATTATTAAGGCTTAACAGATAAAAGCGTTACATGTTAATATGTTACAGCGTCTGACCAGAAAACTGAATGACTCCCATGTTGGGGATTATCTTTGTTCTGAGTCCAGGCCGCCTGCTGACGGTTTCTGTGATGTTAGCTGGTATGCTAATGTTACAAGCTCATAGATTAAGTGTGTTTTCTAATTCTGAAACATGTTTTTCTAATTTCTCTTTTCTTAATTGTATTTTAGTGTCACTCAGGAAGCTTGACTTAGCATGCTATATCTGATCATGTCCTCCTACCTTTAATATCAAAGATACTGAAACCGCTTATAAAAGTGGTTACTTATGGAAGTTTATTATTATTATTATCATTATTATTTGTTTGTTTGCTTAAAGGAATGTATTTATTGATGTTAACTGGATAGGATCAGCTGTTTTATTTTGTTGTGTTTATGTGACTGTATGTGTAAATGGACCCCAGGAAGAACAGCCAATGCTCTGCTGTTGCTAATGGAGATCCTAATGAAGAAAAAAAGAAACTAAAAAGTGGTTTCCAAACTTGATTTAACCTGCTGGTCTCAGAGAACGCAAATGAGAGGTTGTTTGACTGAACATTAAAGACCACAATTGCGCTAATTGATGTACAGCTCTTTTTCTACCGTTTAGACCTGGGATAAAAGTTTGTCTTAATTCTGAAAAAATACAATATATTTTGTCATTTATTTTAAGTATTTATTTTTTCTGTCCAGCCAAATACAAATTACAAAATTCTCAGCAGTAATGAACACGTCTGGATATTTGAAATATTTTTAAAACAGCTTGTTTGAGAGTCTGGAGGACACAGAAATGAACTAAATATGAATGAATACATTTTCTTGTGTTTGTTTCAGAGTTTAAGAGATTAACCTTCTGCCTCCCTCATCCTCCCTGCAGGTCGGTGGTGGAGGCGACAGAGGTGGATTTGAACATGCGTGTTGGTCTGCACACAGGACGGGTGCTGTGTGGCGTGCTGGGCCTCAGGAAATGGCAGTATGACGTCTGGTCAAACGATGTCACACTGGCAAATGTGATGGAGGCCGGAGGGCTGCCTGGGTCAGTGCTGACTGTGACACCCTCTGAAACTGAACTCTGAGGGGTCACAGTACAAACACAACGCACTCACGCATACTAAGAAACGCACACATACATGGTAACCCAGCAACAGAGTTACAGAATACAGTCTGATGATGTGTGCACACACTAGAAACTGACAGAGGAAATGTATTCTTTTTGCATTTGTATATTTATAGACCTGTCAATTGTTCATTACAGATGATGCTGATATAATTTTATATCTTAAGAATACACAACAAATCTTGCAAAAAGATAAAGTCTAAAAAAAAGTGAGTCTATATAACAGACAAGAACTGCTTTTATGAGAAAAAGTCTTATTATGAGATCCCTATCTAACAGTTATAAGATCTCTATCCTGTAATTATAAGATATTTTTCTTAATTATGAATACAGACAAAAATAGACACAGGGCCTTTAATTATAAGAGGAGTTAAACATGATTAACAAAGATATGGTAACAAAGTGATACAGAAGTCAGAGTGAGCTTCTCTGAAAATACATAAAAGAGCAACAACGTTGCATTTGCGTGACATATACTGTATTTAATTGATAAGATAAACATGACAAGTATAGTTTATAGAACATGTTGAATGTGGCATTTTGGACCAACTGAGTTAAAAAAAATCCGTGAATGCATTATAACACTATATACATATATATGTGTGTGTGGTTATGGTTATGGTTAACTCTAACTTTGGTTTTGATTATGATTATACAGCACTATAGGCGCTATAGCAGTTTAAACTAAGTTTTTGAACATGTTTTTGTGCAGAAAATGCAGCCTGGATCCTGTTCCTATCACTTATGTTAAAGGTATCATATGATGGGATCCTCTGATGATTACGACAAGCAAACTCTTTAAATATTCAGTAACACTTTATTTTGATAGTCCGTCTGTTGACACTTAGTTGCATGTCACCAGTGTGACAGTTAATATCCAGCAACGCTCTTTTAACAGACAGGTAACATGCGTTCAGCTAACTGCCAGTTGACCATGAGGTGCATTTCAGGTGGTCCACAGATTTGAGAAGGGTCCAGCTGAAGAATCAGACAACATGTTACCACAAGCCACTTCACTTCAGTACAAGTCATGCTCCCTTGATATCTTTTCCTAACCCTAACCAAGTACTCTTGGTGCCTAAACCTAAAACCATTTCATTTTAGAAAAAAATTGCTAATGAGTGTAACATATAATTACTGCATGAATGTGATCTGAAGGTTACAGACCTTCTACTGTTCTACTGTTCTCTACCCCTTTTTATTTGGATAGTTGTAACACGTCTGTGTATAAGATGTTACATAAGATGTTGACTCAGTGTACAGACAGTTAGTTAATTATTGGTTAATGACCTGTTGCAACAAAACATATTGACAGTCAAGATACTTTTGATGAATACTAACTGACTAACATGTCACTGAGTATCTAATGATAACTTATAGTGTCAAGAGACAGACTATCAAAATAAATTGTGACCCAATATTTGCATATATGGGCACTTGACTTTTGCTTGACTTTAAAAACTGAGATCTTTTGCTCCTAAGAATTAATAAATGTGTCGAGGACAACATTTTACAGCTGTCAGTGCTCTCTGGTTGGCGAATGATTGGAACACGAACACTGTTTTATAATTATTTTAATGCAGGCTATTTGAAGCTTTGCTGCACTTCCATTTTTTGTGACTTGTTGGCCAACATGAAGAGCCAAGTGATCAGTCCGGTTCTCGCAGGTTTTTTCTTTTAGATACACTCATACAAGATTCATACTGGTCCATCAAATTTACTTTTTGTTTTTGTTGTCAGGTGTGTTTCTAAACATGTCATACTGAGGTGATGGAGACAATGTTATTTTCTCAACATATACCAATTCAAACATTTCTAAAAAGTTGAACGTAACTTGTGATGCATAACAAGGCAGAAAACATCAAGTAGTTCATTTCTGCTGCACTTGTTGAAGAATAATTACTTACCTAAATAAACCGCAAGGACTATTTTTTATCCAAATGCATTGTTAATGGTTTTATCTGCTCTCTAATAGTTTATGTACAACACTGGAGGTTAATGGCAGAGATATATAGGATCAAGCCAAAGTTGTTTTTTGATATTTTCCTCTAATTTGACACAGATAAAATATAAAATTATCTTTAAAGAGGTCATCTTATCTCACACGGACTCTCAAAAAGTTACTGGGACAAAACTATTTCACTTTAATGCGGTTTCATGGATTTTTTTAATACAGTAAGAGCAGCTTAAAATAAGTCAGAACACTAGTGTTAAATTAATGTCACTTCATACAAGAAAACTCATATACAGTAACAAGCTGATTTACATTTAAAATGCAGTGAAATGAGGTCAGCTCCTTGGCTCAATTTGGTCTTGTTTCAAGTGAAGAAATACGATTTTAGAACTCGTTACCAGATTAAATGAGTCATTAGGATGAAAATTTCTTTGCTGTGAAGAATTTTGAGCAAGCAAATGGGCTCTTAGGCCGATAAAAATAATGAGGGGGATAATGATTTGAGACTTTAGCTGCAGACTTTTATCACTAACTGCCTTGCGTCCTCTGCCATGCTTTTGCTCGCAGCAAGGTGCACATCACAAGGACCACCCTGGAGTGTTTGAATGGAGACTACGAGGTGGAGCCAGGCTTTGGCCACGAGAGACATGCCTTCCTTCAGAAACATCACATTGAGACTTATTTCATTGTGCCATCACACAGACGTAAAGTAAGCCTGAGTCTTCTCTTTTCTGCATTTTGGCTCTCTCTCTCTATCTCTCTCTCTCTCTCTCTCTCTCTCTCTCTCTGGTGCAGCGTGCAACTCGAGATGTGACACATCTATCAGCAGCAGCGCCACAATAGTTAATCCTCTGATGCAGAGAGGCAGGCAGGCCATGTGTTATGCTGGCATACACATGGCTAGTATCACTATCTCACGCCAACTGTACATGTGAACCGAGCCTGAGTGTGTGTGTCTACTAACAGCATTTTAAATCCCTAGCTAAAAGGTTGCACGCAGTATTTGTGTACGCACGCACACACACACACTCACACGCACACAAATACTTGACATATCTGTTTTCTAACGCTGCACACTCACAGTTTACTGTCAAAATCCCACTCAAGCCTACTTTATTTCGACGAATGGGACAATTCTCCAAAATCTTTTTAGGGATGTCATATTGTCCTCTTCCCCTCATCCTTAACTGGATTATCCAAATTTTTCTCAAGTCTTTTAGTAAAGAAACTGGATTTTTGATGTCCAAAATAATAAAGAATAATGAGATTGCAGGTGAAAAATTCATGAGAAATGTTTTAGAAAAGTTTGAAATTAGAAGCTTTGAAATTTTTAGAATAGATCATATCGCATATATTTGATTTTCTGAAGGGTTCAAGGAGTGGAAGATCATCTCATTTGGTAATATAAAAATAATGAAATAAAAATTCTGTTACCTTCAGCTGTAGTTTAAAGCTAATAGATGCAAACAGCTCTTCTGAGTACGTTGCCCTTGCGTCACACCTTGGTATTGTTCTGGTTGAAAGCGGTTTTTAATGTGAAAGGTGGGAAATAGAAATTCTAGGTATTTGTCAATTCAAAGTAGGATAAAGTATATATACCATATTTCTTTTTAGCTATTAGGAGCTCAAATTATTTAGGCAGTCAGGCACACAAATGGTTATGCTGTTGCTGGTGTCATTGTGAAGAAAAACTAAATGATGATTGATGAATGCCCTTAAGTGGAAAAACCTGACAGGCTTCAGTTTTATAGTTTCCTTGGACTGTTTTTTTGTCTCTCCCAGCACCCTTTAGTTCTGTCTTTCCTAGGTATCTCATTACCTTTGTTCTCATTTCCAGATCTTTCCGGGGCTTATTCTGTCAGACATCAAACCAGCCAAGAGGATGAAGTTTAAGACAGTGTGCTACCTGCTGGTGCAGCTGATGCACTGTAGGAAGATGTTCAAGGCCGAGATCCCCTTCTCTAACGTCATGACTTGCGAGGATGACGACAAGGTAATTAAACCTGTGTGAAACAGGTCAGTTTATTTTTATGTTTGCATGCACGTGTACCACTGCTGTGCAGAGGAGGTAGGACATTTTTTTCTGGGTTGCATAGTAAGAAAAATCCTTTTAATGGGTTTGTATGTCCAACGTGATGGAGTGAAATCCTGCTTGGATTCCTAATCTGCTACACACACACATACACTGTAACACTGTAATCTGGATTTCTAGATTTCACAGCATCATAAGTACCACAGTATACTGCATTACCACTACTTGTTGGAAAGTAAGCCAGTGGAATAGATATTATGAGCAACTTTTTGCATAAACTCACTGCTCATGAGTTCGCTGAGTGTGTGTGCACATGTGCAGACGCTGAATGTGTGGTCGTGTGTGTAGCGTTAATTTGAGCTGGTTCACATTTCTTGTTACAATTATGAGCTCTTATACTGCTATGACATAGCAGTCACTTAGTCACAATGCTGCCGGTTCGTTTCGAGGTCGGCCCGTCTGGTGTTTGGTGGTTGAGGATTGGCGTCATGGCATCACAGGGTCTGGCTGTCAGAAATAGCCTGCTAGCTGTAATCCGCCCGACTGTGTGAGCTCGGCCCGGCTTTAGTACTTCATGATTCTGATGAGGTTGCATTATGATTGCTGGTAATCACCCACAGCCTGGTATCATCTCCTCTAATAGCATTAGCCACATTGTTACGTGATTACCCAAGTAGCTAAAATCCTAGCATTGTGACACAGTGGAATTTTATAGTGGAATAATGACACTGCATATTAGAATGGTCAGTAAGGCCATTCTCAAGTGGATTTCGGTACTCATGGTGTTGGTATGTTGGTGAAAATAAACCATTGGAGGCAAAACTGAGTAACTGTGTGAGGCACAATATGGGGGAAAATTCAATCACAAACCTGCTGGACAAGATCTTGAACTTCTGCAGGAAGTTCCCCTGCCAGAATTCTTTACAAATCCAGGCAGCGGTTATGGATTGATTTTTGTTACGATACTGCAAAATTAGAGTACTGGCACCTTTTTATGCCAATTCAAGCACTTGGCAGGCTTACACTGCAACAAATGTCCATTATCAAGCCCTATAGTGAGCTAAATTTTATATTTTTCTGAAATTAGATTTTATATCTTACAAGGCATTTGCACTTGTTGCATAGTTTTTTTTGTTTGTGTTGTATCCAGGGTTGGGAAGTAACACATTACTTAGTAACTAACACATTACTTAGTAATGAGTTACTGTAATTTATTACTTTTCCCAGTAATTAGTAAAGTAAGGGATTACAATTGCCAAAACGGAAATTATATTACAGTTACTGATCCAAGTGATGCTGCCTTACTGGGAAACTAGAAAGAGATATGTTTTTTGTCCTAGTTCAGATAGCTTATAATGATGGTGTCTATGAACATGTACCAATATATATTTTTCTGCAAGAGGGTCATTTGATTTGAACGGTCACCGATGTTGAAGTTCTAATAGGCTGCTGATAGAGTTGTTCTGCCTGAACATGTTCTTTAAATCTGCAGCCTAAAAATGAGGTTGTTGCTCCAACAAAATTGGTAAAGTTTTAGGAACTAAACAGGCTGTGTGGCACTTTTTCAGGAGGTTGGTTGGATTATGAAAGTAATACAGTAATTTAACGAGTAATGTAATAAATTTTATAAGTAAGTTATTCATTTATTTTGAGTAATCAGTAATAAGTACCTTAGTACCGTTTCTGAGTAACTTGCCCAGCATTTGTTGTGTCTAATTTTTTATTGTGTCTTCAGTGTGTTTTCACGTGTCCATTATTTCAGGATACACCAAGAATAATGTTTTCTTCACACCAGTGCAACATTCTACTTTAATATGTCTTACTTTAAGATATTAAGACTCCATAGTCTGAAAAAATGTCTTAAACAAGGCAAACTGCACCTGGAAAGAGTGGAAGTGTCTCGTCCTTTTGAATTTTTGTGAGAAACCTTAAAACTTGAAAGACAAAATCCCTTATTATGATGGATGTAGCAAAACTATTTTACGATCTTTGTGTCACTTTCAGGGAGAACAACTTAATGAGTGAGTGACATTTTAATTTTCCTTTGTCAAAGAAATTGTAAATTCGAAGAACGTAGGCTGGGTTATGTGCAACACTGTACATAAGCTCTCAAATACCAATTAGTGACACGACAAACTGACAACCCTTCTAATTATACCTACAGTTAAAACTTTATAAATCAGCAGAATGTGAACGTGCTTGACAGATAAAGCAAACATAATAAATGTATGTTAAAAAATGGCTTATTCTATGTCACTCTTGATGTCATATTTATTTGGGAGAGAATAAGTAATGAAGTAGTTGGATGAAATCTAATTCTGGCCCGCAGCATCTTGAAAGGATAATTGAGCCTTCCTTCACTACTGTGTTGCATTGTGACAACGGAGCTTCATGAAAAGCTTCTCCCCAGGATGCACCCACAGGACCTATGCAAACTCCATCAAATCCAAATACCAATTACTGTAAAATACACAGAAGCATTCTCACCACAATGAAATCTGCCTACATCTTATTTTCTGATTGACTGCACAAGTGTGTTATAGCATCAATGTTAAATTAACTCGCAGTTAGCAAATTGTTTTGACAAAACTTTATAACATCAGAAAAATATTCTGAGACATCAGTTCACTTTACCACCAACAGGTCAGAATTAGTGACAGGATAGCTGTAAAATCACTTATTCCCTCAGAGTATTACCTGTAACTTATTGCTAATAGAGGGCATTCTTTACTGCCGCGTTTCAGTAGTCCAAAAAAGTAGTCAAGTAGTTTATCAATCGTGGAAAATATGTCTTTGGTTAAACTTTATTTGGGTAGTCCACCAACAGACAATTTAAAGAGTATTTTTACATGTCAGTCACATATTAGTTGGTTTACTAATTGTTTGTTGAATATCTGTATATACATTGTTTAATATTAGTTCAACAAAGATTAATGAAATGGTTAACAAATTATGATTCTGGTTAGGGTTTGGTGAAACAATGATATGTTGTTGAAATGTTATAAATTCTCTATAAACTTTCTACAGTCAGACTATCCAAATGACATGTTACCATATTAGGATTATATCTTTTACACCTAAATAGAACAATCAGCTCTCTTAAAAAGTTTGGCAAATACAGCCTGTGAAGGGTTAACTAATGTTGGTGGAATCAACCTTGGGGCAGATGAAACAGCAGCTTAATTCACGGGTAGCTCTTTAGGAGCTGTTTACTAATGAACTGTGATCTAATTGGACTAAATCCCCTGCAAGCTCAGTAAGTGTTCACCTGCAACCCTGGAGAAGCCTCTGGTGTGTAACAACAAGCAGTGTTGGGGAGTAACTAGTTGCATTTAACAGTGTTATGTAAATTAGGTCGGTTCCAAAATAAGTGTAACTGTAATCCGTTATAGTTACAAAGGGGGTTTCGTCTGAATATGTTTGTGAAAAGCTTAGACTATGTGTTGAATTATATTAATTTTGTTGCTTTGCATGTTTTTGATGTGCACAATGGCTCCTTTTGCCATTTCCAGCCCAGACCATTTAGTAAAATTTGATGCTATTCTGATGCTTTTGATTAATTCTCTTGTTTCAATCAACAACCAATTAAATCAATCCATATTGCTGCTTAAAGCTAAACAAACTCTTTGAGTTCCCACTGTGTCTGCAGATAAAAACATTTTTCCAGGGCTGAAAATTTAGAAATATTTTATTCAGAAATCAGAGAAGGGCTTTAACATAACAGTGCAATGCAAAATATGTTTACTGGGTGTTAAAATGCTAACGTTGAATGTTTCCATGTCAAACCTGAGGAAACATCTGCAGGTTTGTAGTTTAAACAGTAACTGCAAGCAACATGTTTAAGTAGGGAAGGCATCGCCTGCCTCCAGCCTGCAACACCATGCTGCTGTTGAGTACTACTGTAAGGTTACACTGCCTGGTTTAAACATTAGAAAATGGTTAACAGTTGAAAACATTCGTTAGAAATTTTTAAAAAGTAATCAAATGTAATAAGTTACATGATTTCGATAAAGTAATTGAAATAGTTTACATTATTTATTGCATTTTAAATAGAGTAACTGGTAATCTGTAACCTATTACGTTCTAAAAGTAACCTTCCCTAGCCTGACAACAAGCAACAGCATGGCTGCTTTCCTGCAGGGCCTGCAGTGGCCCCTCCTTCTCTAAATACTTAAATTATGTTTATGTAACATGACATAATGTAGAAAGTCATTGACATGTGACTGCTCTAGTTGAGTATTTCTAGACTGTAGACTGTAACTGAGCACTGGGACGGACAGCCATGTTTCTTTCTGCATCCTGCTCTTGCTGCATGTCTGCTGCTTTAGCGCCATACACTGCACAGTGTTTCAGTCACACATGACAAGGCTTGCAATTGAAATTATAATATATATATATTATTTTAATTGTTTTTTGGAAGGCAACAGGCAGCTGAGGACACAGAGAGGGGGGCTAGCCTGAGCCCAAGCTAACAATACAAAATGTATTGAACATTAGCATTTTTGGCATTAACATGCCAACTTTAAGGTATGAGTTTTCAGGCTAGCATTAAAAACTGGACCTGCTGAAACTGGTTACATGTCAAAGTCAGCATTTTACCTCTAAATATATGCTGAACTGTAGGCATGTTGACTTGCAAGAGTGCTGTTGTTAGCTTGTTGTTAGCATTCCTTGCCTAGCTTGCTTTTGTTGTCCTTGCAGTCCTCGCAATGCTCCTGCTATGTTGTCAGTATTCTTTTATTTTGCTGATATAAATTAGGTTAGAAACAAACAATATTATTATAACAATATTTCAAATGACGCCTCATCGCATCACCTCTCCTGGATTAACAGAACATGCAGAACTTATTATTTTGCAACTGATCGATGAACAGGGGTAGGAGTTGGCAGTTGCAATGGTTTCAAACAAAGACAGGTCCAAGAATGTTTGGCCCTCGTGGCTTTTTCCATGGCAGAGCACCAGTCACAGGACTCTGGTCATGCTGTGTCACCAGCTTGGACACTCACAGAACCATCATTATTGTTACTAATTACACCTATGCATTAGCATTATCAGCTGTGGAAAAAAAGGTCTGTTATAGATGACCAAAGCTGAGACAAGAGTCTGAGTCTGAGATGTCCTTAATAACTGCTGTGCAGATTATGAATTTTAGAAAAAAATAGGATTAATCTACTATTAGAAACTTTGTCCCCCCCCCCCCCAAAAAAAACCAAAACAAAACACGACAGTGAGATTAGGCTGGGTCTGTGGGTGTATGTGTATGTGGCATGAATGGGAGAATGAATGAGTGAGTAGGGGGGTTGGCTGGTGTCCTACCACACTGGCAGACCATGATTACAGCAGGTGTCTTCACTAGTTCGCCATCACAGTTGAGTCACAGGAAAAAAGGCCAGCTTTAATACTCATGGCTTTGTTTAAATTAAACAAAAATACACATGCATAGTATTAATTCAGCATAACCGCAGCTGTGCTCAATAACTTCAACAATATTTAATCACTTAATCATCAAAAGTGCACACCATCACTTCAAGTGTACAAGGTAAAGTAAACATTCAATACAGCGTAACCGCTAATGTTTTAAAGTGAAAACACCACACTCCTGGAAGTGATTAGCACTCCAAATCAGCATATGTTAGCATTAGCTGCTAAGCTAATAAACTAGCAGCAGCCACCAAAGTTAATTTAACATTTAACTTTACACATTTTACATATAAATAATATATTACACATATTATTTACACAAACAAGCATGGGCAACACAATCAGAGCAATGCAAGTAATGCCTTTTATCAACACAAACCAAGGTGATAGCAGTATGCTAACAATAACATAACTCACCAGTTCTGGAGTTCAGTTCGTCGCTCTCTCTTTCTCCCAATTCAAAAAAGCAAGCAGACACATCTATATTCGGCAGTAGAAGACCAGTCTGTACATTGCAGGTGAAAGGCATCATATTTGAAAGATGTTAGCAAAACAGTTATCTATTTACCAATCTCCTGCTCAGTTCCTCCTGTCCACGCCAAAGCAATCAAGCCATTCATCTAACGACATGCAACTGCTACTACTGGTATAAAGCCCTGTGGCTGCTCTGATTGGTTGAGACAGTCTCGCAACAATCTTGTAGTTTGCTCATGGGAATGCCTATGTACATACAAATACACAATAGATTTACCCAATGCCTTATTAGAATTGCACATCATATGAGACCTGTGTTACATCCTCCCCCGCTAAACCCATGGACGTCCCGTGATATGTGGAATGATTATTCTACATGGATTCCTGGAGTAGGGTGAGGTTTATGCCCACTAACATTTAAAGCTTCCGCATAGGTAGAGGACAGGCTTTGAAAAAGGGTGTGCACAATAGAAATTAAAGGATTGCCTTGCCTAGTGTGCTGCAACCACTTTGGCGGTTCTCGGGATCTGCAAGAACGTCTAAGTGAAGTGGCAACCTCGGCTGGGTCACTCCCAGGATCAGTAACCACATCAACAGGGAGTTTGTCAGGCATGGACCGTTCAGGACTGTCAACCACACTCTCATCTGGTAAGTTTCCATCTGGTCAGGTATCAGTGGGTTCAGTTTCTCCACAGGTCCAGGTTAGTTGTCCAGTAGTTTCTCAGAAGTCACATCGTCCTCCACAGGTCTGGGTGAGTCATTCGTGTCCAGGGATTCAGGTGAGGTTTCAGCAGAGAAAGGCGGTTGTGGTGTCTATTCTCAAGGAACAGGTGACAGATTTCAAGCTTTGCTATTGGCATCCACATTGGGTTTAACCAGTGGGACAGGGCATTGTGGGAGTCAACCACCGAAGCTATCAGCCTCCTCTTCCTCATTGACGTTCATATCAGTGGAACCAATTCCACTGGTATGGTGCTGACGTGTTCAGGGTCTATTGACAGGAGTAGGCGGAGGAGCCACCTCCTGGGCTGGTGGTGGAAGGAAACCACAGGGAAGAAGTAGGTTTCAGTGGGACCATTTGTGGCTTGTGGCTTTACAGTATAAACTTGGAGATCCCCTGCCCGCTTAATGACAACATAACAATCAGCTTCCCATTTATCCATAAGTTTTTGCTTCCCGCGAATCCGCACATTCCTGACCAGCACCCTGTCACCCACCTCCAGGTCTGATGTTGTCACTTTCTTGTCAAAACGGGTTTTGTTCTTCTCAGCTGTTTTCAAGGCATTGCGAGAAGCAAGCTTGTAGCTCTCTTCCAGTCAAGCTTTCAGGTTTTTCACATATTCGGAGTGAGATTGATGCTGCTTGCTCCTGACGGGTAAGCATGTATTGAAATGTTTTTTTTCTGAACTTTCAAATGTCTTGTCTTGTTTTCTGTGTTTCTGAGGGTAATTCTTGCAGGAGTGTGGTAAACTAGATAAGATGATCAGATGAGTTGTACAGCAACAGTATATGACTCTCAGAATACCTGACAGTCAGCAGAGAACATTTGTAAAGGTCTTCTCTCCATGCATGCATGTATTAAATGATCTGATTCATCACACTGTGTTTGTGTTTCTTCTGAGACACAGCAACTTTAGATTCCAACAAGGAAAATTTAAGCAACATCTGGAGGTTCCACTGAGATAGACGTTCCGCTGATCAACACCTGGGTCTCGATTGAAGGTAAACCACCAGTGGGGGCCTCATGAAGACTCAGCACAAGGCCCGCTCTGACTGGATCCCGCCTGAGGTCGGGCACAGGTGGTGGACAACGAAAGCTCCATCTATTTTAAATAAGTGAGTACAGTGTTATGAATCATTTCTTTTGAGTGCACTACAATTGAATGTAATAAGTCCCAGAGTGGGCCATCGATGCATACTGAGATGAAATGAATACTGAGATGAAATGAGTTTAGGTCTCAGTGTGGGCCGTCAACGTATATGATGGTTGAATCCCCAGTTTTTCCATTGTGATATTGGAGGACCGTCGCACGTAAACCCTTTGTGGTCGTTCGCAGACTAGTTTCTTGTAATTCCTGAATCTCCAAGTTTTTCATGTGGTGTTGGAGGCTGTCATATATGATTAGTTTCAAGTACTCCTGGGTTTGAAACTGACATGAAAATAGATTTTGAATCTAACATGGAAAAACACGTTCAGGCTCCAAAGTGTCAAAAGTGAAAGTGTAGTAAGAAATCTGGGCTCCTATTGTTGTCAGCTCTGGGCTCTCATTGTTGTAAGTGAAGTTTGGGAAAAGTTCAGCTGGCACTTCTTTAATCCAAAATTGGGGAATTCATCATTTTTCGATCAAACCAAACAAAATCAAACAAAAAGGCTAAGTTGGACTTCTGGTGGAGAGGGGAATGGAGTAGACGCATGCCCAGCGCTCTCCCACACTGACCTGAAAAAACATATCTTTTCACAACCCAAACCCGTCTCGACTTCTCCGTAAGAAGAAGTAATATTTTGTACATGCCTCATGGCCTCCGGAACCAGGCTGGCTAAAGAAAGAGAAACCGCGAGAGACGACTCAACCGCCATGGCTAGCCAAATTAGCATGCCTGCTCTGACTAGCTTGCTAGAGGAACACCATCACTCCATATCGGCGGCGCTGTCCGCCGAGCTCAGGTCGGCATTTGCCACTCTCGAAGCTAAACTAGACACATTGCAGGCCACTGTGACAGACTTTGGTGAACGAATTGCGAGTCTGGAGTCCAACGCCAATTTAACTGAAGAACGCATCCAAGCTCTTGAGGCATCATGCTCCACCTTATCAGAGACTTGTGCAAAGCTCAAAACCAAAAACATCGATTTGGAAGGAAGAAGCCGGTGTAACAACATCAGGATTGTTGGCCTGCCCGAGTCCATTGAAAGTCCACGACCCACAACCTTTTTCTCGGATGTCCTGAGGGAAATATTCGGGGACCAAGTGCTACAAAACCCACCAGAATTGGACCGGGCCCACCACTTTCTAGCTGCTAAGCCGCGACAAGGGAACAGGCCCAGACCCGTGATCGTCTGCTTTCACCAGCACTAGACCAAGGAGCTAATAGTTCGAGAGGCCAGCAAACGGAGGAATGACCTGAAGTACCGTGACTCACTGGTCCGCATCTACGAGGATTACTGCCCCGACGTGTTAGAGCAACGGGCAGCCTACCCTCGATGTCCTCGCTAAGCTGTACAACCTGGGCCTCCGACCGGTTCTGCTTTACCCAGCTAAACTCCAAATCACTAAGAAAGTTGGCACAAAGAAACGCTTCTCTTCAGTTGAAGAAGCCACTGCCTTCGCGAGTTCCATGCTTACTCCATGAGGCTGCTTTACTGACCCGTCTCAGCGGCTGATGTACGGGCTAATCTACTAGCGGCTAATGCTAACACCTCTACTGGCACGGGCCTCAGGATGACTCGCCCAGCCGGTAAGAGCATCTCGACAGGATAATGTTTAACACACACTGACTGTGAACTCTTACTAGTGTTGTATGATGCTTTTCGGACACTGTGACTCTGTTAACATTTTTAAATCTCACCTGGACTTGTTGAATCGACGCTGAGTATGGTGTCTACCCCTGTTTGTTTTGGTTAGCTCTGCCACATGACCCATTTAACTTTATTCACCATGCCTTTTATTTTTTAGTAGGGGTAATATTATTTAAACATTTAATACGAAGATGTCCGCTGCATCACAGTGTGAGTCTGGATAAATGCGTGTGAGTTTGTTTTCTTTTTTTTTTCTTTTCTGCTACATGAAGATGCAGCCTCTCCACTCTTTGTTTTTTTGTTAATTTATTTTTATTCCTGGGTCATACCGCCCCCTACTGGTCCGAAGAGGTGGAATAAGAGGCAAACTCACACTAGTCAAAGTGACTGTTTTGCTGTAATGTTTAATTGGTTCTAGGACATATAATATGGGAGACGATTAAACTTCCTTTTGTTGGCTAATGCTTGACTTTTTCTGTACTGTATGGGTTACACTTAATCCTGTGGGAGTGCTGAAGTCATGGGGATCAGTGAGTATAAAGAAACTGGAAGCTATACAGGGGTTTTGAATGTGTTAATGGGGAATTCAGTTTTAGGTTTTTTTTTTGTTTTTTGTTTTTTGTTTTTTGCTTTTTGCCCCCTCCCCCTCCTTTCCCCCCAGGGCATCGCCACTGTACATCTTCGCTTAACAAAGGGTGAGTAATGCACAACACAGTTACACCTCAAAGTCAGGGCTGCAGGTTTGTGTCATGGAACGTTAGGGGAGTAAATGGAGCAATCAAGAGGGGCAAAGTGATTTCACATTTGAGACAACTTAAAGGGGATATTTATTTCCTTCAAGAAACTCACCTTAAGACCTCTGAGATTTCACGTATCAAAAGACCTTGGATGAGTCATGTATTTCATTCCAAATTTTCTGCAAGGGCAAGAGGGGCGGCCATCATTGTAAGTAAAAACATAACTTTTGAACCAACCAAATCTATTGAAGATCCCAATGGGCGTTTTGTGGCTGTTTCAGGCAAGTTGTTTGACATCCCAGTTATTTTAGTGAGTGTCTATGCCCCTGTATGGGATGATGACAAATTCATTACTCATCTTTTCTCTTCCCTCCCAGACATAGACAGTCATTACCCGATTATAGGTGGCGATTTCAACCTTATTCAGGATCGTATTCTTGATAGGTCCTTGTCTAAACCCTTTACTCTCTCAAACTCTGCCACTACACTGAGATCATTTGTGAATCAGCTTAGCCTATGTGATCCTTGGAGATCTCTCAATCCATCCACCAAAGCCTTTTCATTTTTCTCCCATGTCCACCGTACATATTCTAGAATTGACTTTTTTTTTGTTGATAATAGGCTGCTGCACTGGGTCAATTCTAGCGAGTATCACAGTATAGTGATCTCAGACCATGCTCCTACATCAGTTGTCATAAATTTCCCAAACCACAGCCCTCCACACACACAGTGGAAACTTTCCCACTTTTTATTGAACAATGCATATTTTAAAAAATTCTTTCAGGAGGAAATAGTCAACTTCTTTCAGGCAAATGACACCCCAGACATCACAAGAAGCACTCTATGGGAGGCGTGTAAAGCATATTTGAGGGGTCAGGTGATTTCATTTGCTTCCAGACAGAAAAAAGTGGACATGGAAAGGACGGTCTGGCTCTCAGATCAACTAGTTAGTATTGACACACAATATGCCGCTGCACCTGCACCTCTCTTTATGACCAACATCTCAAATTCCAGGCTGAGTTTGATCTTTTGTCAACATCCAAGGTGGAAACAAAATTGTTAAAAACAAAGCAGCGGTATTTCGAAATGGGAGATAAGGCGGGCAAACTCCTTGCCCATCAGGCTAGAACTGCAGCTCTCTCGAGACTAATCCCCAGAATAAGACTGCCATCGGGAACAGTGGTCACTGACCCTAAATTGGTAAATGATGCGTTTATGAATTTTTATTTCGACTTGTACATGTCTGAGTACTCACCTGAAATTTGGAAGAGCCATAACCCCCTGGAGATGCTCTCATATCCTAAAGTTAATAGCAATTTGGCTGACAAATTGGGCGCACCAATCACAGTGGCTGAAGTGCAGGAGGCGATTGGGCAGCTACAAAAAGGAAAATCCCCGGGCCCAGATGGGTTTGAGGTAGAATTCTACAAAGCGTATTTAATCCTAATAACCCCACATTTGGTTAATGTCTACAATGAATCCTTTAATAGCGGCAGACTGCCCCCAACCCTATCAGAAGCTAACATATCTCTTTTATTAAAAAAAGACAAAGAACCCCTTGAATGTAGCA
>JAQLOL010000020.1:3324856-3337904 GCA_029783665.1 Naso thynnoides | reverse complement strand
AATTTTAGAAAAAAATAGGATTAATCTACTATTAGAAACTTTGTCCCCCCCCCCCAAAAAAAAACAAAACAAAACAAAACAAAACAAAACAAAAAACAAAAAACAAAAACAAAAAAACAAACAACAAAAAAAACATGGCTATGCATTGATTATACACAAACATAATTACAGCAATTTACAAATTTTAGATCTCTTAGACTTCCATTTTCCACCAACAATTTGCAGAGAATGCTGCTGGTAAACATCTGTGCAATAAGGAAATACAAAATACTCAACACACATTATTGTCTCATGCACTGGCTTCAGGTCCACTGGCAAGTCTAATTCAAAATCTTATTTGTTGTTGTGGCTTTTAAAACCTTTTCTATTAACTACTGTATCCTAGGGTTTAGTTTGAAGTGCCTTCTCAGTTACAGCAACCACAAGAATAATTTTCCAGAAAAGAGATTGGCTACTTTTGTCATTAAAAACACATTTTTGTTGTCTTGATGAACAGTTTTTCATTAGGATTAATCTTCTTTATATATTTAAATGCACAGTCAGTTAAAATTAGGGTTTCAGACAATAATTAGCCACTCTAATTTCATCATGAGGACCTGTGCCTTTCTCACTAGTATGTGTGAAAATGTCTTCAGTAAAAAACGTAAATGCACTTTATCAGTCACATACAGTATACAGTGAGATCGGGTCTCTGCATTTTACCCATTCCTGAGGAGCAGTGGGCAGCCACACTGTGGTGCACAGGGACCAACTGCAGGCTGTGAGCCAGAACCTCGGTCAAGGGTACTGACTGGAGATAGCTGTACATGTACATGTTTTGGATTGTGGGAGAAACAGGATCACCTGGAGAAAACCCACATGAACACGAGGGGAACATGCAAACGTCACACCCTGCCTCAGCCGGGAATCAAACCCAGAAATTCTTGCTATGAGGCCACAGTGCTAACCACTGATCCACCATACTGCCCTAAGGGTTGTCATGTATTATCTCTGAGTACATAGGGTTAGAGTCGGCATTGTATGTATTTATATAACTGTTGCCCTTGCATATCTCACTGGTGCTAATGAGGTGAGAAGTTGTGTTTTGCATTGCAGCCTCACAGACACCAGCCCAGCTTGGGTTTATACCTTTAATCTCGTTTAGTAAACTTTCATAAACCAAATTTAAACCCCCTTCAGAATACACGTTGGTGTGCCTTTGCACATCTGTTGAAAACCAGTCAACTTTAACACATCAAACAGGCTGACCTGTGCAACAACTGATTGTATTGTCTGTTTGCTGGCTGACAGCGGAGAGCCCTGAGGACTGCATCAGAGAAACTGAGGAATCGGACGTCTTTCTCAGCTACCGCCGTGCAGCACTCGCCGGGAACACGAGTCAACCGCTACATCGGGCGGCTCATTGAAGCACGGCAGACCGAGTCTGAGACATCAGACCTCAACTACATCACCCTGTTCTACAGGAGCAGAGACAGGGAGCGCAGGGTGAGGACACACACACACACACAGAAGATCTGCTGAAAAAATCAGTAACTTGTGTTTATATTTACAAAAGAAACAAAATGTAACAAATATGTACTTTCCTCATTTCACGTAAAGTAGCATGCCTCGTGACTGCACCCTTTCCCTGTCTAATTCTCTTGCATACACCTTACACAGTCACTAATTCTCTTTCTCCCCTTTCTCTCTCTCTCTCCCACGCCTGTTGTCTAATATGTGTGTGTGTGTGTGTGTGCATGAGGCATCCACCCACCCTCCCAGGAGGGGGTGCAGATAATGATTTGGGAACGTCTGAGCGCCACACGTGATATCTTTTTCCTGTGTGTGCGTGGGTAGAGCCATAAAGGAGACAGAACAGAAACTGGTTTGTGTGTCTCTCGGTGTGTGTTGGTGTCAGTATCTGTGTCTGCGTCTTTATCCGTGTGCAATCTAAACAACTGAACAAGTAGAGGAATTAATACTCTGTACACAGTAAACATGAGGTTATTGTTACTAATTTAAAATAAATATGAAGTCATTTTTTTAACTCCACACACTACAGTAAAAAGATTTGTACATACAGAAAGTTCAGGACGCAGTGGTTGATCCAGATGTTTAAATCTAAATGCAGATTAGATCTCTAGAAATTATTCTTAGTCTCTGCATGACATTTGAAAAGTTGTTTGGAATTGTTTCATATGTAGCTCTTTCAAGATGAGTGAAACTGAATAATTTTGTTCCAGTCATTGTCTTTAAATGCAAAAATCCTTTTATCCAAAGCAAAATGCCATGTGGTGAGGACTGAACTTATACAACATAAAAACAACAAACTTATTACCCTGTAAAGTAAGCTTCAGCACAGCACAGTGCAGCCTGATGCCATCATTTCTCATTTTCTCTGCACATGGTCCCAGAGAGGCCAGTTGGTAGTTGGCTGGTTGGCTTGACAGTCGGCTTGGCCATAAAATATTTTGACAACCAATGCACAGATTTATTGGCATGAAAAGATGAAACAAAGACACTCATGTTTGATGTTAACTTTTGATCTTTAGTTTTTTCTACGAACCCAAGTAAAAAAAAAAAATTGAAAAGCTGTGACTGCAATCATTTGCAAATGATTTCAACTGTGTTCACTGACTATGGCTTTACGAAGGGTTATGGTTATACAGTTTCCTTTAAACAATCATGTGTTTCACAGAGTGGTGAACCTCGTCCAGTCCTTGCTTTGGATGCCTCTTTTATTCCCAACAATAATGCTATTGCCTTTTACCAATAAACCAGTTTTCCCAGCAGGTGTTTCTGGAGCATTTCGCAGTTTTCCCAGTTTTCTTTTGCTCCTCTCTGGTTCACAATGTGGTTGTTTTTTTCTTTTGAATAGTGGTCTCCTGGGCAAAAGTCCTGTTTTTCTTTAACCACAACCTCCTACATTTTTGGACTTCTGTCACTCTTTTGTACAACATCTGTTCCTCCCACCATAATTATTAAGGCCGCTAGAAGTTGCTGCCTAACGGTAAACATAAATATGATCATAATAATTTGCTTGAACAAACAAATCATATGGATGTTTTAGTAGGACAATCTGTGCATGAAGTTCCGTAAAGCTTTAGGGAGGAAATAATAATAGTAAGAAGAAAATAGATAAAAAAAAACAGTCATAGTTTTTCTAACATGGCGTCCCCATCCTGTCGCACTTAAAATTTTGAGAGCTGAGCTACATTTTGTTTTAGAACATTTGAGATGCACAAAATAACCTTCCTCTTCAATTTCCTCAACACACCAGTAAAAATGTTAGAATTGCCAATGCCAGGATGGAATTTTATGCCTGTCACACACCCTACTTACACCTGGTACTAAAATGCAGTCTGTATTTGGATGAGTCAGAATAAAGAAAAACATTTGTTAATACAGTAACTGCAAATGAAATTGCTACTGAAAGTGTTAGTCATCTTTTCTGTTTGTTTCTGACAGAAAAGCATCACAAATCACCCCTTCCTCGACAGAGGAAAAGACAAAAATAGGCTGCACGGTTGTCAGCCTACAGCTGATTTGCTGCAATGGCTAATCAGTCACACGCAACTTTTGCTGGAGGACAGAGATCCGATCTCAATGTGGATAATGAGAACACATTAAAAATAGCAGGTGTAAATGCAAAGGCAAGATCGGATCGCTTATTTTCTGATAACTCATGCAGATCGCATTTTAATACCAGGTGTAAACGGGGTGACAAAGATCTGTGTATGTGACGCTCAACGGTTAATTTGGTGGTACTAAGAAAAATATTAAAGCTGAAGTTACTAACTTTTGCCAACAAGCCAGCAAGCTAATGTTAGCTGAGATTAATTGGAAAGCAACTCCACAGCTAACCCTAGCCATTTGCTAAAATCTAAAATCCAGTCTGAACCAAGATTGAACAGTCGCAGGGAAAGTTGCAGCGGAGTGAGATTATCCAGCTCAGCTCAAGCTTGAGTCCACTGATGGTGTAGCTTTTTGCACACACATATTGAGGACGTCAGATTGCAGAAAATAACTTTATATTAAAAACAACAATACACAAGGTGACTGATAACAAAACAAGTGTTTTGTTTTTTGAGAGGAACACAATGTGGAAATCTGCAATGCAGTTATGATGAAGACTGCTGTGAGCTTGACATATATCAAAATTATTATTTGACTGTTAACAAAACATGAAAGCCTTAATTTTCAGTAACAACAAAAATTGCCAGCCCGCCTGTTTTCAGTCTGTTTCATGTAATTTGGCAACATAATAATGAACATGGCACTGGGAGTGCTTCGCTGACTGGCCAAGGAAGTGAAAATGTCATTTTCTGTGACATTATTCTGGTTAGTGTGGACTTTACGCCAGTGTAAGTAATGAACTTTATGTCTCTGCGGTGCAACCTAACACTGACCCAGCTGTAGTATCAAACTAACTAGTTTCCCCATATCGTTTAGTGTGGACTTTACACCCTAACTTACAGAGAACTTACACACTGCTTGCGCAACAGGCTGCTGAGTTTAAAAAAGTTCTCTCCATCTGAGTACTGAATGTAGTTGGGCTCAAAATTGGAAAGGCAATCCACCTGAAGTGACATCAAGTGTATCTAACTTTCTAACTTATGTATCACGACATTACTTTTAATGTAGATAGGATATACATTCGGGACAAAATGTTGGATTACATGAAGGATTACAGTGATACAATGAGCAATGCGAAGTTAGAGGCTATTTTTCTTTCCTTTTTTCTTTATTTTTTTGGCTGGTATAGTTAAATAAGTGAACAATATGACCTGGGATCTGATCTAAAAGGATTCAAAGGACGTTTTTTAATTTCAGGTGGATTTTAGGTGGTGTCAGCCTTAATGCTTATGAGAGAGAGAGCAAAACCACAATCTACATTCATATTAATGGATTTACATTTTGTTACACCAGTGCATTTCGTGTGAGCTGAGGATCCCCGACAGAACAGACTTTGATAGACGTGCAAAAAGGATAGATTGATGAATGTCTTCTCCATTGACATTTTCTCTCTGTTTTGTCTTTTCTTAGTATCACCAGGTGTATGACGACCACTTCATCAGTGCGGTGGTTCTGTCTCTGATCCTCGCTGCTCTGTTTGGCCTTATCTATTTACTAATGATCCCACAGTACGTACACACACTCACACTCGCCCAAATACACACACTCTTCTGCAGTTGTAGTTTGTCCCTTCATGTAATGTAATTGGATCAATCTTGTTAGAGAGTAGTGAGACAATTAAAGAGGAAGGTGTTTTCACTGCTGTCAGTGGAAAACTGGGGAAGCCCTTCTCACTCTCTCCTCTCCTGTCTCAGGGGGATGCTGGTGCTGCTGCTGCTGGTGCTGTGTGTGTGTTTCCACGTGGCCTGTGTCATGTACCTGCATCTCACCAGTGTTCAGGTAGGACAGATGCCAGTCTCTCATACAATGCCATCCTCTGCGACACAGCTGATTGGCAAAACAGAGCATTGGGTGGCTGCTCTAAATGGTTAGACCTGCAATTCTGAATAGGAAAATAATTATTATGTAGACAAACAAAATACCATGGGAATTTACAGTCATTTATATAATGTGCTGCACAGTCATTGCATGAATAATGGATGTCGATATGTTGCCAAAAATGAGTTTCTTCACATAAATGAGTATTATAGCCCCAAGGAGGAAAACAGCATTAGCTTAGTTTGCAACTAACCAACATCATTCTTCAAAATGGATTCATTGTGAATTTATTTGATAAATTAAACACATTCAAAGCAAAATGTCCTCACATTTTTAATAGCCGTGACCAATAAACGTTTTGCAGTTGCGCTTGAAAAACTGACTACACGGATAGCTGATTGTCAAAACTGTGTGTGATTAGATTTTTGTAACTTAATCAGTTAAATGTCTGATCAGCTTGGCACCACATTACAAGTCTGAAAGCTTTATCCAAGTGCTTTCAACATGTATGTGTTTGCTTGGTCACATTTTAAGAACAAATCCTCAGTCTGATCAAAACCAGGAAGGCTTTTTGTGTCACACGCAATCATTCAGAGAACACGAGGCTGCCCAGGGTCCGACTTCAGCTCTGAGCCCGTGCTCAAAGGCACTGACAGGACTCATTTCAGCTAATATATATATATGGTTTTGATGGTGGTGGAAATCGAAGCACTTGAAGGAAACCCTGGAGGAAAACATGATGAAAAAATGCAAACTCCACACTAAGGCTCTGCCCCAGGACGTCTTGCTGTGAGGCAGCAATGCTAACCACAGAGCTAACATGCTGCCTTTTCCGCCTGACTTCATCCTCTTCGGTCCAAATAGTTTTTGATGCATTTCTGAAGATTGAAAAATGAGGATGCTCAAAAGATCTTTGTCAGTGAAAACACATGTTAAAAAAACAACAACAATATTTTAAATTCAGTTGCATTTATTCAGCATTACAGTCAGTTTTGGGCAGTAATGCATTACATTGTAACACTTTACTTTAATTTTATTACTTTTACCAGTAACTAGTAAAGTCAGGGATTACAATTGCCAAAACAGTAAATATACACATTATTACAGTTTCTGATCCAGGTAATGCTGTGTTGCTGGGTTACCAGAAAGCAATATGTTTTTTGTCCTAGTTCAGATATCTTACAACAATGATGTGTACATGCATGTACCAATATGTATTTAGTGTTGGGGAGTAACTAGTTACATGTAATAGAATTATGTAATTTAAATACAAAAGAAAAGTAACTGTAATCTGTTTAGGTTACTGAGAAATAATGTGCAGTAAATTACTGTTAATTATGAAAATGTTAGTGATTACAAAAGGGGTCAAATCTGAATATTTTCTTAATAAAGCTCAAGCTGTGTTAAATAATATTCATTTTGTTGCTTTGCATGTTTTTGACGTGCACGATGCCTTCTTTTGCCGTTTCAAGTCAAGGACTTTTAGCAAAGTTTGATGCTATTCTGATGCTTTTGATTGGCTTTCTTGTTTGAATTTGCTGCACCCTGCATCTGCCAATTAAATTATTATGTCTACGGATAAAATCCGCTGAAAAATTTCAAAAACTAATCAAATGCAGTAAGTCACATTACTTAGATAAATGAATTGAAATAGTTACGCTACTTATTGCATTTTAAATAGCGTAACTAGTTATCTATAACATATTACATTTCCAAAACAACTTTCCAAACCCTGTATATATTTTACTGCAAGAGGGATATTTGATTTGAACGGTCGCTAACGCTGAAGTTCTAATAAGATGCTGCTGGAGTTGTTCTCACTAAACATGTCTTTAAATCAGGAGCGGATAAAGTTCTGGGGGACAAACAGGCTGTGAGTCACTTTTTCAGGAAGTTGCTTGGGTTGAGAAAGTAATACAGTAAATAGTAACATAACTTATTATTTTTGATACAAAGTAATATGTAAAGTAAATGTATTACTTTTACAAGGAGTAATCAGAAATTAACTTATCACTGTTTCTGAGTGACTTGCCCAGCACTGATTACAGTACACATTAACATTTAGCTCTTTGCTTGTGCATCTCTTCTCCTTCCCCTTCTGTCGACTGTAAAAACTTCCAAATCCTGTGAGCCTGTTTGCAGTGCACTGGACAACAGCGCTGTATCATCTGAGTACAGTTTGCAACCATTACTACAAAGTTATTGCACTCCAGAAAGTGTTAAAGACACCTGTGTTGGATCATAAACTCTAATGGGCTGTGTTTACATATATAGGGCTCGGGTGCTGTTTGCTCATACTAATTTTATTTGATGATGGTCTGAGGACGGAAATGTTGTAAATAAACTGAGCACAAGTGATCGACAGTGTGGAGGGATATTGGGTTCTTTCACGGCACGGTTTTTGATGTAACTTCTCTCTCTGTAAATGCACAAGTGCAGATGCTGTTTCATTTTTGAGCAGGCAGGTTGGAGTGACCGTAACGACTTCTGTTCGCTTTGACATTACATTCACACCCTCTGCATTGCACTGTGGTATCATGCTACATTGAACTGTTATCATATCCTTTAAATGTCTCCTCTAATAGGCCTGAACATAATGAGCCACACCACAAAATGCGCTCATTTCATTTCCACTCCTGGCTAATGATGTGTCCAAAAAGCTATTGAGGTAGATAAACAGGTGCTTCATTTACTGAAATGCTCTATTTTCCATTTGCTCCCCCAACTCCCCTCCTTTTCCCTCTGGTTTTAGTGCCAACCAGGCTGCCTCACCATTCAGATCCGAACAGTGCTTTGTGTCTTCCTCGTTCTGCTCACCTACTCTGTTACCCAGGCCTGTGTGGTAAGTGTGTCTTACTTCTAATGAGGAGAATAGATTATATGGTCACTCTTTGTAATCCATTTACTGAGATTCAGATGGAAATGCCAACTAAGAATGCAGCAGAGTCGAAGCAGTCGCAAACCGTACTAGATCCATCCTAATGTTTGCACTATTGTACATGATCAGGAACCCATTTGTATAATGTAGGTGTACAGGAGTACAGATAAGCAGGTTTCTGTGTTTAACATAAATGTTATAACCTCAAAGTAATTACACTAAAACAGGGATATCAGTTAGCGTGTGATCATGTTATAATGTGTAAAAAAGAATGTATCAAACAGACAGAGTTAAACGCCAATATAAAAGTAATGATATACAGTAATGATAATGACACAATGTAAAACCTTATGCATACAGCCCTCGAGTTAGAAAGTGTCTTCATCCCATTGTTCATCCAGCAGACTTCAGTTAGCAAGTCTCTGCAGTACATTAGTGGGCAGAGTAACGAATCGCAGCCGAGCAGATGGTGCTGCAGAGTCTCAGAAGAATAAAACATTCATTGTTTAAGTGTAAAAATACTCATTGAAATATTTTCATCGCAAATTGGTTGGTGTCAGCGTCGACTACGGAACTCATTCTGACTCTGTTGCATGTGTCTGTGTGTGTAGCTACTGTATATTTTACAGTAAAGCACACGTGTAGCAGCAGGAATGTGGTGAAAGGATACTATTTTTTTTTGCCCGTAATAGCAAAGTCATGGCCAACCTTACCCTGCCTCTGATTGGCTAATAGTAATCGCTGCCTTGATTAGTTGGGGTGGTTTGCTTTTGGCATTAATGCGATTTATGACCTATGTGGAGACGTTTTGGCTTATTATACCATCATTTGTTCAGACTAATTTATATTGAACTTTCCAGCAGAAATACAGTAGTGCATAAATTATGTTTACCAATAGCTGAAGTCATAAAAGCTGAAGTACAATAGTGGTAAGTAGTTGTTTACCACTTCCTCCAGGTGGGATGTGTTCCTTGGGGGAGAGTGGGGCCAAACTCCTCCAGCTCCGTGGAAAACGCCTCTACAAACGCCAACAGCACAGGAGTGCACAGAGGTTGTCCCAGCATGGCGTACGCCCTGCTATCTTGTGTGGCTGGCACTCTCACTCTCATCCCCTACCTTCGAGTCTCCTCACTCCCCAAGATCCTCTTGCTCCTCCTCCTCTCTGTCACCTATACTGTCGTCATGGAGACCAGTGGCTATCGCCAAGCTGTGGGGTAAGACTAAGCTGCACATGATGTGGACTTTGTCGTAGAGAAGATGTGTGTGTAAATGGTCCATTGTGGTTTATTTTTATATTTTTTCTTATTAGTATATTTCCTATTTTGAATTTAAAGCTTAATATTTTCAAAACAAATAAGCTTATAATGTTTCAAATATGGATGTTATGAGCTACAAATTCTAATCAAATTTGTAACAGCACAAATGATCTTAGCATTAAGCACAGCTTCAAGGTGGACATCCAAGATAAATGTTACTGATGAAGTTTCGATAGAGCGGCACTGCAGCTGACTGTTCGTGTCGGCTGAAACATTTTCCACTTTTCAACAGAATTTATCCGGCAAATATCTGTAGGCTGTAGTCCCTCAGATCAAAATGTGTGGAATAGTGTGGAATGGAATCACCTGTGAATGAAAAGTTAAAACACACTTTATAAAATATAAAGGACCAAACAACCCCTTTTGCTTGTGTATGTGTGTGTTGTAGAGGAGGGTTCCTCCACACTCGAGGGTATGATCCTGTCTTGGCGGTCTTGCTGTTTTCTGGAGCTCTGGCTCTGCATTCCAGACAGCTGGACCTGAAGCTGCGGCTCGACTATCTGTGGGCTACTCAGGTATGTCTGTTTGTATATGTGACACTCTGACATGCTCAGACATCCAGTGTTCGTCCTGTGCTCCGGTGCGTTGTAAAGAAATCTTGTTATGTAGTTATGTTTGTCGCTAACTGTCATAAAGGTTAAGCTCTCTATCAGTCGTCTGTTCTCCTCTGTAAAACTGTCTTTAAGCAAAGACAGCGTGTTTTTCAGTGGAAAAAATATGCTGGAATAATACACGTCAATGTAGTGAACTTAAAAAAAAAATACACTTAACTTCCCGAGGCCTCACTTTGTGTCATTTGAGTCTGGACACACATGGATGTAAAGTGTAACTTGACTGGTTTGTGGTGGCACACAACCAAAATGTAGTTTTTCCATTTAAAACCAACACACAAAGCATTTTTCAACAATTTACAAATGCAGGAGAACTTGTTTAAGGTATTTTTTAATGCAGGGTACAAACTACAAGATAATCGGTCCGATTTTGGGCCCGATTCCCCCCTCCCGGCCAAAGTCAGCAAAGGCCTGATTATCTGTTTGCTCTAAATATTATCTTGCCAGATTTTCCTGCAGTGTGAGGTGTGTTAAGAGTGATTTTACCCTTCCCGATCTGCTCAGAAAACGATGAGGGCTGCCACGATTTGATATTGTGAATATTAAACGTTCAATATTTATGATTAGAAATCCTGTTGGGTGGTGGGAACACCGAGGACAGCTGAGCAAGCACTGTGTGGATTGTCACATGGAACGGAAACGATAGCCAATCAGAAAGCAAGCTGACTGAGGACGGAAGCACAGCAAACAAAGCCATGGTGACGATAATGAACGTATTATGTATAATAACGTAAGTGAGATGGACCTCATTACTGGAGGACCAACTTACAGCATGTGTTTATACGATGTGTCCTGTAAAACATACCACAATCAAACTAACAAGGCGAGGGGTTGGACCGAATTTGCTACTGCAGTGGATGTACTAGTTAGCGAACCAGTCTAACCAGGCTAGCTACCAGTTAGTCTGCCATGTTTGTTTACTCTAAAATCTGTTGTGGGTCACTGTGTTGGTCATCTCGTAGCACACCGCACACTACAAGAACAAAACTGTTAAATCTGTCAATATTTGTGATTGTGTGGGATCTGTCACATTTGCAAAACTGGTTAAGATCTTAACAATCTTTAGTGTGTGCCAGGCTTAAAATCAAAATTCAAGTATAACTTAATTTCTCTTCATTGTTGTACAGCAGAATAACTGCCTCAGTATTTCTTGTTTTAAGATGCACACACACACACACACACACACACACACACACACACACACACACACTCTCACTTGATACAGTTGTTGTAAGACACACACAGAGCGCTGTGTGTTGTGTACCGTGCTGTGTCAAGCCTGCAGCAGTTCTTCCAGTGAATGTTATCTGCTGTATGTGTGACTGGCCGGGTAATACTGGACCTGCTACATGCCCCTTATCACTGGGGCAGGCAGCAACGCCACAGACACACACATAAATACACGCATTCACAGACATAACACCACACCCTGTCAAAGGCAGTGGAAGAAAACCTGTAACCTATCAAGAGTAGCCATCTGGCAAAATGACCATCTTCAATTTACACAGTAAGGCTGAATGGTGTCTTGACTGAAAAGGTTAGCCCTTTAGAACCTCTTGCGGATTAACTGTGTCCTCCGAGGGCTGATCACAAGAATATAACCAGGATCATGACAGATCGCTTATATTTTCAAGGTAAATGCTTATCAAAAAATAAGCGACAGCCATGCAAAACACTCATCTCACAATGAATTTCCTTAAAATCCCTACGAGGAACTTTTAACCAGCCATGTGCTTTACAATCTTTTCAGTTTAATCCAGCGGGTGCAACAGAAGCTCAGGAGGTAGAGCGTGTCATCTATCAAACAGAACGTTGATAGTTCAATCCCTAGCTTCTCCAGTCTGCATATGGATGTATCCTTGGGCAAGACACCCATTGTAGTGTGTGAAAGTGTATATGAGTTTCTGATGTGCAGCTACGTCCAGCAATTTCTGTAACTTTGCAAAACTGATGCAGCTATCGTAGCTCTTTTATACAGCAATTGCACTAGTGTAAAGAGGAAAGAAAGAACGGTTGAACACTCTGTCTCATGCTCTCATTTTTATTTTTTACAATACTCCTCCAGCCCTTTTTATTGTGAACAACCAAATGCAACAGTGTGCAAGCCTTCCAGGAAAGATTGTACTTAAGTATGCACCATTATCCCCATATTTAAACCATTATAGGATCCCAGCCCTCTCTGTCGGCCTATGAGTACAACCATAAACACTTCTGCCTTCTGGCATTGGCAGACAAAGATGTTCTTTAACAGTGCAGACCCATTCATAACCCATTGTTCTTTGGTAGAATTAAGTTCTAGTCAAAAACTGTTCATATTGGGACTAATGGATTGTCCAGAGTAACTGGGAATTCTGCATAGGAAAAACAAAAAAACATATTTCTACCCAGTCTTTCAATTTCTTTTCAAACCAAAAAACACTTTTCAATTGCTTTGAGTGCCTCAGAAAAAGTCCACTCCCCTCATTTAATCGGGCTGGAGGCAGAAACTTTGACATCCCTCATCACAGATGTACTTATCTTTTTTTTTTAATAACACACTATTTTCGTAATTGTCTTCGGTATAAGGACACAAGGAATTTATGATTTCAGGTTCATATTAGCCTGGAAAGGTGAAAAACCTGAGTTTAAACAGTGTAAAATCAGCTGCTGCTTTTGAATTGAAACTGGTCAGACACCCTATTACATACAGTAGGCCTACAGAATGCACATTTTCAGATTAAATGAAACACAGAAAATAAATGAATGAATAAACGTCTATGTTTGGTCAGCCCCTCATTACTTTATTCACTTTCCTTCACTTTCACAGGAAT
>JAQLOL010000020.1:3306731-3317848 GCA_029783665.1 Naso thynnoides | reverse complement strand
CTCTGCCTGTGGAGCTTTTGGAGGGAAGCTCTTTTGCAGTATGACCTCTATAAGGTTATTTTCAAAGATGACATTGTGGCCATGACTAAGGGTTTAAAAAATATTGATGCAATATAATAAGCAATGGTTGCGGTTAGGAAAGTTCTTCAAAATAAGGAATTACTTACAGATGACATTTGGCCTGCTTGAATCAGCATCATAAAGTATTAATTTACTCAAACACGCAATATAGTCCATTTTAAATTAAATTTGGATTTGTAATAGTAGTAATGCTTTCCAGTTGTTTTTATCCATTTTTTCTTCTTTTTTCTCCCTCCAGCTGATGGACAAAGAGTGCTACAGGGATATTGAGAAAATCAAGACCATTGGCAGCACATACATGGCTGCAGTAGGGCTGGTTCCTACAACTACCTCCAAGGTACACATGCAGTAGCTATATTTAGCGCCCGCATGAGTTTTTGTGTGTGTTTACAGAGTATTGGCATGTTTCAAAACCATTCAGAATGCACACTGCTTTTTTTTTGAGAGGCCTAGTAATTTAAGGTAGTTATTTTCTGAGTGTTGATATGTAGAACGCTGTCACGTTTCAATCCACAAATCCGCCGTGAGGGATTATTGGCCTCTGTGGCGTCAGCATATTCAGCATTCATAAAGTTTCTTTAAATCCTGCAAAGCTGACGAACAAAAGAGCTCTTTCTGCACCCTCTGCAAAACTTTACGCAAACTTAACCGTCAGAGGTGGTTTGACTGTAGGAAAAAACCCGGTGCGTGCTTTTGTGGCAGTTGTAGATCACAGTGTGTATAACCACGTCAGGGAAAAAGAACTGGAAGGTATTAACACTTTCTAACTGATCATGCTTGTTTGTGCATAAATATGTGCTTTCTTGATATTTGTGGCTTTGTCTGGTTCATAGGCGAAGAAATCCATCACCTCACATTTATGCACAGTGTCAGATTTTGCCATCGAGATGTTTGACGTCCTGGATGCCATCAACTACCAGTCTTACAATGACTTTGTCCTAAGAGTAGGTGAGTGGAAGATGCACACATGTACATACACAGCATTATGCAAACATTTGGTGCCAGTCAGAGCACCTGACCTATTGCACTAGACACCATCTACACGGAGTGCCAGTAAGTTTGGAAGGAAATGCATCACTGAAAGAGCGTTGCCTCCAGGAAGCTCGTCACAGCGAGACCTGAGCTCTGGGTTCCATTGTGTTTGGTATCCTGTGGGGAGCCTGCAACAGGAGCCCTTGTTTAATCCTCGTGTAGCCTGGTGTATACAGTGCCATCCTGTCTGCACGCTGTGGGGCTCCATATGTTTGTGCGTTTGGTTGAACCCTCCTTACTGAAACGCAGTTTTTGGTAATCTGCTGGTTTTTCCAAAAACTTTAGAAAAACAGAATTTAGTTCAGTGCCACTTGGTCTACACATATCATATTACTGTGATACCTGTAGCACCCCCCAGATTAATGGTTGTGAAGATGAAACAGAGATGTATCATGACAGTGGTGCAATTAGTAGAATTGTTTTCATATCAGAGATTTTACACGACACACATAAATGAAAGTTACGATTTTAAGAAGTCCTTTCCTCTGATATGCATGTGGTTTAACATGAAACAAGGAACAGCAACGAGAAATTAATGAACTAATTACTCTCTAGTAATGAAAAGGTAGCCTATAAACGATGCATTTGATCTCAGTACACAGATGTAAGCATATGACTGAAGGTTGTGTTCGTACAGGTATCAATGTGGGACCAGTGGTGGCAGGAGTGATTGGAGCCAGACGACCTCAGTATGACATCTGGGGAAACACAGTGAACGTCGCCAGCAGGATGGACAGCACTGGAGTACAGGGAAAGATACAGGTGCAACACTGCGCTCCACTTTCTTTGCCTTTTCTTTTTTTCCTAATGCAGTCAAAATGAGATTAGAATATGTTTGAAGACAGAACTGGTTGAAATAAACACACTATTATGTCAATACATGAAATACAGAAAAAATATCAAGCCAAGTACTCTGACACAAGGCATTAAAAGGGCAAAAGTGCACATGGCATGCCAGTATTTCACATAAAAAAAACCCTAAATATTCAAACAAATGCAAAACTATTAGTGATTTTAACTTAAGTTTGTTTTAGTTTTTATTTTAGCTGGAACCATTTCTTGCAAACAGAAGCTGTGTACACTGAACATCTGAAGTTTTGCACAGAGATCTTAAACCTGTCTCACACCATATCAGGCAACCCACGCTATAGTCTGAGACACTGTGCAGAGGAGCTGTGTGAATGGACAAACTGTTATTTGTCAAAAATTAGTCCCAACACCGAATTTTTTGTGTTAATGAGTGACTTTTGAGAGCCCAGCTAGCTCATTGTCCCTGTTGCTGAGACAAGCTAACATCTCATGGCTGTAGCTTCACATACACAACACTGGTATTATCCTTTTAATCTCAGACACACTCATGAATTTTTGATGAATTCATGTTTTGCTCAAAATTGTAAACTATTTTGTTAAAACTGACTTTGGATCAGCAAGAATCAATTTCGAATTCTTTGGCACATTATTTTGAATGTCAAGCATGTAGAATTCAGGAGGATCTATTGGCAAAATGAAATAAAATAAGAATTTGGGTGTCTTCATCACCTAGACTGACCATTTTATATTTAGAAATAGAGCTTCTTCCACGGAGTCAGCCATGTTGCACTGCCATATGTCACTGCCACATTTCTACAGAAGCCCAGAACAGACAAACCAGGCACTGGCTTTAGAGAGAGCCTTTAATTTTTGTTTTGCTGTCAGTTTGATTGGCAATATAGGTTCTCCTACATGCTCTGAGGGGTAGTTTGAGCAAAAGGATACGCAGGCGTTTGCCGTCTGCAACTCCACCACCAGCTGCTACTTAATCCTGCACATTGGACCTTTAGGTGGAAGAGGCAGCATATTTGAAAACATGGAGAACTGACATCCTTCTGTTTCCTTCCCCAGGTGACTGAGGATGTTCATCGGCTCATCACAGACCACTATAACTTTGTTTGCAGAGGCCAGGTCAGCGTGAAGGGCAAAGGTCAGATGCTTACATACTTCCTGGAGGGGCGCAGGCAGGGCAACAGGCCGTCTCAAGCCCAGCAGCAGCCCAGCAACACTGAGCGGCGGTCGAGCGCGTTTACTCATGGCAGCGTATGCACCAGGCTTAGCCCCGCCCCCACGGTGACCACCTATGCTACCATCAGGACCCCGAGCCCGAGCATGGCCAAACCAACCACCTCCACCAGCACCACCAGGTACCTGCCCTCTGTCCCCACTGCAATGGTCTAACGAATGCTGTCTCCATGGAGACTGTGGAAAACAAGAAAATGAGAGTGGATGTGGAGGAATAGCGTTGATGGCAACAAGATGGCAGTAGCAGACTTTTTAATAGAGGAAAAAGTAGAGCTGTTCTCCACTCTTCTACTGTCCGTGGGATGCACAGAGGCTGACACACTGATCGTCCAACGGAAGGCCTGGATTCGGGCCCGGACTGGATTTAGGACTGATTCTGAGGCGGCCGCAGACCTTCAGACTCTCCCTCTACACTTGGGCCCCGTTTGTTGTTTCAGACCGCGGGTGTCACGAACAGGATACAGGATGCTTCAGCCACATTGCTCTGTAATCAATCAAAGGCCACGGGTGTCTCCATGATTTCAGAGTCAGCTCCCAAAAACTGTATCCACTTCAATAAACTAAATCAAAATGAAAACATATTGCAATGCACAACTGATAGTTCAGCACACAAACTCTCAACAACAACATCCGGAAATTTCTTTATCGACTTTAGCCAACCCTTGTGTCTCAGTATAAAACCAAATCAGTGCTGTTGCCTTAGCGACCACTCCTAACAATTAATTTCTTGCCATTTTTTGTTGCCTTTTAAATCCTTTATTGATTTATTGGACTGCAATTCAGATGACTTAATTACAGAGGCATTATTGTCCAAGAGATACCTGGTTTTAAAGGGGATGAAGCCAAATGTATAATTGTAAAAGGCAGTCAGCGATACAAACTTGCCAAAATGCGACAGGGCATTGCCTTTTATCATTTCCAGGTCGTGATATTGTACGTTTATGCCCCTTCACTTTAACCTTCTAATGGCACATGAGCTAAATTCTTGATTCCCTGAGCTGAGCCGCTCAGTGTCTTTAAGTGCATGATGCCACTGCTGCATTCCAGTCATGTTTGCTGTCTGTTTCCCTGTGATGCTTGACTTCCAGATTCTTCCTCGTCAAAGTGTAGCAATAAAGCGGTTTGTGTCCTATCTCAGCCTATTCACCCTTGCATGCTGTAGCCAGCTGGATTCTATTTTTAACTAATAGTGTATGTAGCCAATAGAGTGTGCATAGCTAGCCACACTAGTCTGTATCTCTGTGGAGTTGAAGCATGACTTAGAAAACTTATTTTCTGTATTGTGTGAGTGTGATTCCTTCCTCATGGGATTAAGTCGAAAAAAGAATACCTTTTTCTGCGTGCTTGATTATTAAGAAATATTTTCTATCGGTAAAATATCTGTTTTAATATTTTTATGAACTAAAAGCTGCTTTGGTAGGGAGAGGAAAACTGCTGTTTATGAGGAGTCACCCAAACCTCCGTGTCTGGCTTCCTCATACATATCCAGATGATTTATTTTATGGTACAGCATGCTACTCACAGTACGGCTTACCGCAGCCATTAACTCTCCTCTAATCTGTCCTAGCATGCACTGCCTGCAAGCCTGTGGCTCTTACATGCATGCTTTGATCAAACATTAATACAGGCGGAGTGGCGGACATACACTCTGTTCCAATGTAGTCCTCATGCATGCGCTAAAGGTAGCGGTCCTCTTGAATGTAAGGTGCTTTTGTCTTCTTCATGAGTTTGGTGCGCGAACCTTTTTGAGGACACTTTCAGGATTGTTTGACATCAGGCCAGGGGTTCCTCCTCCTCCCCGCTCCTGCTGTAGTCAACAGGTAGCTGGTTTTCTAATGTGCCAACCTATTTTCATAAACATATCAGACTTTTCTCGTTGAGCTGTAGCACAACTGAATGTGTGGCTACGGTTATTGTGGATTTCCTTTTGTCGAATGCCTGTATTTTTACAGTTTGAGTTGTTTCTTTAACAGTTTTGTAACTCAAAATGATGACAGTGAAGTGTTGACTTTGGAGAGATTTATTGGGACACCATAACCTGACTGAAATTATGCTGTTGTACTTCTTATCATATTTAAAATAGATTTAAAGTCTATATAGTAGCTCAAGTGCTTACTTTGAGTTTCTAAGAGATTAAAAATGAGGATTTTTATACATTTGCTTTAAACAATTGATGGAAAGTTGAAGGAAAGGAGTTATGTACAATATTTTTTCTGTAAATTGGATATTTTCATACTGTATGATACGGGTTTCAATTGTTATATGTGGGTATTAATAGCTATTACTGTATATTGTAGAGTCTTTTTCAGAGATATATTATGAATGATCTGATATTTGTCAAGTTCTTTTGTTGAAGATGTATTTATGGAGATGTTTTATGTGAATGTAAATTTTGTTAAAGATGATATTTTATACTAAGTGTTTGCACTGCAATGATATTGACGTACAATAATTATAAAAATAAAGCCAGTGGGGACATGTCTCCTGGAGTAAAAGAGATGTTCCAGTGCTCATCTTTTTCGCTCTTACACACACACACACACACACACACACACACACACACACACGCACACACGCATACATACACACACACACAGACAGGTCATCAAACTCAGTTAAAAAGTTACATAACGGTAGAAAAACAGAGGAGCTGATGTAAGAAGCAACATCGGGGTCAATGTCAGCCTGATTCCTCATGCTGATGTTATGAACGCTTCTGCTACCGCACAAACATGACGCCAGAGATTGTGTAAGTGAGGAGAGCAGATACTGTACGATGAAAGAAGATAACAACAAAAAAAAAAGCTTGGAACAACCACCCATTTCTTGTCTCTAGTTCTCAAAATATTTGTCAAGAATGTTGAGATGACACACTTGCTGTGCGTATCAGTGATGTCAGGCAGGTCTTAGGTTACAAAAACACAAAGTACTTCAGCAGTGAACCTGTAGAAGAGGCTGTACAGTAGATTATTTTTTATCAATAAATCCTCAATTAATTTTCAAATAATCATTCAGCATCAATTATTATAATATAGACATTTATAGTATATTTTTTGTAAACCATTTTACAAGTAAAAAGCATTAAATCAATGATTGTGATGTTCAGGACATGACCCTTAAAGTTGAGTCAATGCAACAGTGCAAGTTGTTGTTTTTTTTTTTTAATTGACCTTTAATTTAAGTATTTAGGGGAATTTACTGCCTAAAAAAAACAAACAACAACGACAAAAACTTGTTATTTCCATTCACATTTGACAGGCTGAGTTGAACATCTGTTTTGTATTTGTTTGCATAATAAAAGACATATTACACACATTTCTCAAATATTCTTTCTATACAGAGTCTTTTTTGGTCTCTGCCAGACTTAGAATTAAAGATTTGAAAGCTTAGAAAAAGCTTCACTGAACAGTACACGTCTGTGAAGAACAACAGACAGTCTGGGGGGGTGGGGGGTGTCGTTTCAGCACTGAGGAGGACTTCTTTTAACGTGAGTCAATAAGCACAGGTCAAATCAATAACATTAATCATAGCTGCTTTCCATGCTGGGGGTTTACTAAATCTATAGTCCTGATATTGTGCATGTTGGCTCTGTGGTTTATTGGGACATGATAGACCCACTAGTGACCCTACTGTAACCCCTAAAACCCATTTAACAGACAGCACCTGTCACATTACTCCAAGTGTCAGAGTGCAGGAGTGGGACCGCATTTTGTGAAGTCATTTTAACTGCGCAAAGTCATTCTGTTGGCAGTGCTTTTTATTGTATGTATTTTAAAGTATTTGTTTTTTGCACCCTCTCCATATTTAAATTACACAAAACCAGTACATTTGAACATTGACATTATTCTATTGGATAAGTGCACACGTTGATGTTAAAACATAAATAAAAACATTTCTCTTTGCAAACATCATTGAGGCATTTTTGTGTGCTTCTCTTAGTTTTAGTCTGGTGAGTTTCACTGTCAATGCTGTTGAAATGTCACTATGCATTGTGGGGTTTTTTCCCCTTATAAGAAGTTGCAGGGCTGCCAAAAAATGCAAATAATAAACGCATAAACACTTGCAGCCCCTAAACCGCATTAACATGTCAAAGGCATAATGGCTGACAGGCTGGTATCTGCCCTGACATAGGCTTATTCAGTCCATAAGTCCATATGCAAAATGGCACCTTATTTCTTGCATTCTCACTGACTGGGTTACTGCCCAACATCGTCTCACGCAGTCCTCCTATTGTTGGCTGGAAGCTATATTACAACCATATGTATGTATGAATGACTTTTATTTTCCTTTTGATCATTTTCTAGGAAAGAACTTCATGAATTCCAAAAAATGGGTGGGTGTTCTAAGGTTTTACCCTAAAACATCAATGATCTGAATCTATTATTGTCAGTCGAAGCATCAAAATGTTTGTTCCTTGCATCTTTACATACAGAGGGGACCATATTGACAAGCTACAAAACTAGCCTTGTAACAATTACCAGAATTATCTGATTGCACATCTAACTGTAATAAAAATTAGGAGAGAGTTAGCCTAATAGAAAAAAGTGTTAGAAATAAATATTCAAAACATTGGTTCAAAGTAGCAAATCAGTGCTGATTCAGATAAAGCCCCAGCACCCTTAGACAGTTTAACCAGACCATGTTTATGTTCTGAAGCAAAGCTACACAAGCCTGAAACAATAAACAAGTGCAATATATAGCATGGAATAATGGCACATACTGCAGCATTAATGCATAAACTGTTTTACATACCCGAGATGGGATTTTCATAAATAAAACAATAAAAACAAACAAACAAATAAACAAACAAACATGACAGTGCAAAAGGCAAATTACCATATACTGAAATTAGAATCAACCCCTCACTTCTGATGTGCCACCTCTGTACTCGAGGTCCAGTGACAGTCAGACAACTTAAACTACTGACAATAACTGTTGGTGATGTATTCAGCACTAAAAGAAATCTGTTGTATAAAACAATTCTTTTTTTTCCCCCTTTTTTTGTTTTTGGCCTAAACAAGGCCAACTGCACACCTGGACACGTGTTCACAGCGGTCAGGATGAAAGAAAAAAGGGGCATAGCTCGTCAAGAGAGTGAATAAAGTCCAGCCATTCTACTCCCAGTCCATGGGACCTTATTTCGGAAAAATTATGAATGTTAGTCAAAGGAAATAGATGACTTATTTTCTAATTTTTCCAGTTTAAATTGTACATCCAATCTCAAATATGATGTTAAGCAATTTAAATGATAATTTTGCAGGTCAAGGAAGTCGCAGTATAACTGCTGTAGAACAAGACTTTGAAAAGATGCATTTAGAAAGCCTACACACTCGATAGTTGTGAAATTAACATCTTAACAATCTCTTACAGAAGCCACTAACTCTTTGTTTGCTTAGCTGCAGATCGTAACCTGCCTGTGCTAGTAATGATTTTTACCTCTTTTAACACATTTTCCCCCATTCTTCGGGAATGAGAGAAACTGCGCTAAAGTTACAGTCATGCTAGTGTTGGTGACATCCATTGTGCAAGACGAAGGACGTAGTCCACTGAGCGTTTTCACGAAAACTAAGTGGTACTTTTCTGTCTTCAGGACAAAACTGTGACTTTATTGAATTGTGAAACTATCTTATAAAATGACAGACATCATATTTGAGAATGAGGGCACAATTTAAACAGGATTGAAAAATAATTTGTTTCCATCCATTGACTACCGTACAAAATTTTTCCAAAAAGAGGTCCCATGGGGTGCACTGCAAGGGGCATGACATAGCCACTCTATGGGGTTCAATTAGAGAAACAATTGTTAAATGAAAATAAAATTAATTCCTTTCCTTTTATGGCCCAAAATGTTTGTAGTTTGTAGTTTCAGTCATTAACTACACACAAAAAGGGCAAAAAAGTAATTTAACTCCTTGAATCACTATGCAAACTTGAATGTAGCTTAACTACCAGCAAGCCACTGCAAAATGTAGTTATACTAATACTTTAATTATATGTAGGTCACTGCTCCCCAGCACAGTTGGAGTGTGAAAATGGTGCCATGACCTTCTGGGGTTATACATGTCTGTCTCTTTCCTCACCCACCATCTTCCTCAGAGGAATCTAACAAACAAGCAGCGGGTTTAGAAAGGAAAAACAAAACAAAACAAACGTGAGGACTTAACATTGTGTCTGTATGTCAAGCTGAATGTGAAGGGATGTGTCAAGTGCTGCCACAGGAAAAGCTGACTTCCAAACATTCATCAGTGATGTGAACGTGTGTGTGTGTGTTTGTTGCTGGTGTGTGTAAAGTAAAGCACCTGGAAGTGCTGTGGCATGCAGAGCATCCTGAGTGACAGGTTGTCATGGCAACACAACGAGATCAAACCCTGACATGAAGCCATCACGGTTGTGTTTTTCAACGAGCAAATGATTAACCAGTCAACTGGCTTCTTCTATGAGCTCTGTGATTCATGCTGATTGTGTGCAATCACAGCAGAGGATGTCAATACTCCTTTTTCTGTTGATAGCAAGAAGTTTACCGAAGCAAATGTGTGTGTTTGTGTGTGTGTGTGTGTGTGTGTGTGTGTGTGTTTACCACCTGCTGGACCCTCTGGTATGATCAAACGCACCCGCCTCAGGAGTGCCAACGCAAACACTCACACACTCTGAGATAAGCTGGCGGAAATGGGCCTTCTCAGGCCTCATTTACAGCTGCGGTGTGCTGTGGAACAATTGTCTATCAGCAGCCTGAGTCAGACACTGCTAAGGGGACTTTGGCGCAGCGAAGCGCGACACTCTGCAGGGTAAACGATAGTTTTAGTGCTCCCTTCCCTCTCTCGTCACTCTGCTTACCCAATGACCCTGTGTGTCATAACATCCCTTACTGTAAACCTTACTGAAATCTGGACACTGGAGCGTGGGAGGGAAAACATACCCCCACTGCTACAGAGTGTGTGCACGAATATAACTTTGTGGATGTGTGTTCAGTTATATATTTATTTGCAGGCATGCTGTTTACCTTTTTGTATCCACGTTTAAGTGAGTTGTGCGTGAGTGAGGCCAACAAGTGGTGAAGATGTTTTATGTTTGCAAGTAACTGAGAACAAACTGAGGACTTTCTTGCCATGGTCTCTTGGATCAGTAGTTCTCAAACTGGGGGTCACAACCCCTCAGTGTACCATCTTCAAAAGTGACAACCTTTTTAAAGATGTAATAAGTTATTAATGGCTTTATTAATGGTTAATAAATCAATTGCTACCGCTTTGCATACAGGTAACTTCTGTGGTACAAAGGCTTGTTGATAAGCTTGAGCTGGTTGCTCTTGTTACATGTGGAGACCATCCAGATGTTTTTTGTTTTTCTTTTCTTCAAAAGTCAAACTTCCATTCAAATGTTCAAAAGAAAGTGCACAATAAGTGGATGATATGCTTCAAGTAATGTGTAAAATGTCTCTGCTTTTTAACAATGAGTCGTGGCTTCAGCAGCAAACAAAAAAAATGCTTTATCCCACAAATATGTTACCAAAATAAGATAGCTATCTAAAATTGGCTTGCTAAAAACTCTGTAACCGTATCATTACCAAAAATCCAAACAGGAAATATACATAGTATCCTGCCCAGTAACAAACATATCTGCTTAAATGATCAGTTTAAAAAACGAATCAGTCAATGTTGCAGGGTACTGAGCTGGCTATCCTTTGCAAAAATAGGTGAGACTTTGTTCCATTTATGGCAGGGGTGTAGCCATCACTTCAGAAGTGAGGGGGACAGATTTTTCAGAAGTAAGCCAACTTTTATTGCATAAGTTATTATCCTCTCACATTGAACTGCGCCTGTCCTTAGTGGTTAAATAACCAAAGACCACAAACAGCTGCAATACGACAACTGGGGACCGAATCAAGTTCTTCAAAATTATGTACCATGAAAATCAAAAGTTTGAGCTGCCAAGCTCTGGTTGAGTTGACAAAG
>JAQLOL010000020.1:3290293-3306631 GCA_029783665.1 Naso thynnoides | reverse complement strand
ATTTAGCTAACATTATCAACAGGCAGCAGCATTACTCAACTTACACGGTTTGTTTTGAAGAAGCAGTGCAAGGTTTTCTTAACCTCTTGCTGACTGGTTTGCTGTACATTATAACCTCAGAGCAGCGCTGTGAGCACACGTTTCAACTGTGTGATTGATTGTGATCACAACAAGACAGCGTGCATATGCCGCGGCCGATTCATGGTGCGTTTGGAGACAGCTCGGAAAAACATGCTAAAAGTGAATTGAACGGTTGTAAAAAGTGCGGGGGACGGAGGGCACAGATATGGGAAGTGCAGGGGACATGTCCCACACGTACCCCGCGTCTGCTACGCCCATGATTTAAGGTAAATGGACCACATTTAGTTACACTAACAATGTAATTTAAAATCTCCATAGTTTACATTGTTGTAAACAGCATTTTGGTCACGTGTAAGGTCATATATGTCGACCGTATTACTTCTGCACCTCCGTCAGTCTGAACGGATGGTATAGCAACAAGCTAACTTCAGCTTTGACAATAACTCCTCTCTGGAACTCTACAAAAAGCTAATTTATTGGGTATAACCTGTTTTACATTAGTGATTATCTCAATAATATCAGCAATTCTAACTGAACTATTCTGTTTTTAATCACCTCTTTACAGTCACTGAAGTCCTCTTGCTATAAAGCACTAGAAATTAACCACTTATAAAGCAATAATTACGGTTTTAGAAGTGGTTAATGTCTTTAAAATGGTTGTCATCTTAAAAATTGGTATCTCGGAGACTTGTCTCTGAGACTTGTCTCTGAGATACCCTGACTGGTGGCTGAGGCTCTTCTAGTTATCAGAGGGTCGGTGGATCAATCCTCAACTCTGGTCTCCATGTCAAATGTCCCTGGGCAAGATACAGAGCCCCAATTTGCTCCCAATTGCTGTTTCATTGAGTTCCTGATATTCAGGATGGCAGTTAGACTAGAAAAATGCTCCATAAATGCATGTGTTTTTCAAAAAAATGCTTTTGTGTAATGTTGGGGCTGTTCTACATCTGTGTTTTGGAACTGGAGCAAGCTCACAGTACAAGCTATTTACTCCACTTCTGGTCTCCTGAGACCATCCCACTGTCAGCCAAAGAGCACAGTTTTGATTTAAACCACATAATTCATCCTGAAGGATTGCATCTTACGTTTGATTAAATCCATATGCAGGGATTAAGCCTTCAGATGCTTTCAGTGTACTAAACTGAAAATGTTCTTCCAAGAATTTTTGTGTCACAACAGATCTCCTGTAATATCGTGAAACAAACCATTTCTTTAAGGTCTTTAACCAAACGAAAATCTCCAGGGCTGAAAAATGAAGTCAACAGAGAAATGCCAAACATTTCTCTAGGGCCTTCTAAGGCTGGATCATAATGCAGGTCAATTCCCATAGAGTCCCATATTAAAATGTCCAACTTTACAGCAGAAATAAACATGTTTACAGAAGAAAAATGGCTTTAGTTTCTATTACAAATTTCCCCATACATGAATTGAATACAATTGTACGAAGTCGGGGAGGGGAGGAGGTATTTATCTCACTCATGTTTTATTATATTAAGGCTTAAAGTTATGCACGTTCAAGGGCATGGTCATTTTGAGTGACAGCAGCTGTTAGTTATTTGCCAGGCACAATGATGAGAAAAAAAATCCTTGTTGTCCAAGGATGGTTACTTCTGCACTATGGTGACAGCCATAGTACAGGCTTCAAAACAGTCCTCTACAAAATCAAAGGGTGACGTCACGGTGGCCTCGTGCTCTATTTAATATACTATGTCCCAAACAGGAGCCAAAACCACAAACTCTCTTTTCTGATTAGTAGGAAAAAAACATCCTCCCGAAGGATTGTTTCTCATCAAGGATTTCCCCAGTGCGAGAATGTTATTCTCTGACTTGTACGTTATGTTTTCCCTGCAAGTACATCGGCATAGATACACACAGGGTCAATGAACTCCATGTTGTGTAAGAACAGCAATGACCCTTACTAACCTCCTCCTGCCGCTCTTGCATGTTTTGTCTCTTCTGAATGTCCACGCAGATGGAATGTGACGAGCTGGGAGAAACGCCCTAAAACCCTCTGAAAATGTCATAATAACCTCCAAAACAGAGCAGATCACACTGACCTGTGGTCCAATGATAAACCCATTGAAAAACAGACCTGAGTAACAATACTTTGACCTACAGACTGACAAGGGATGTCCCATCACCAAAATTACACAAAGCACACATTTTTCATTGTAGCTTTACTGGCATCTCACCAAGTGACTGAAGTGATGAAGTCTTTTTTTCAGTTTTAAGATATTTATCTCTTAAATTTCTGACTCTTTTCCAATATATTGTATTGGAAAATCATTTTTAAATAAACATAAACAGCAACACATTTTACAGAAAAAAATCGACTTGGATTCTAGGGATAATCCACAGACCTTTGAACGGTGTTGAACTAACTGTTAATTAGGAGCTCTATGGATTAACATTAACAGCATTGTTTGTTGTTTCTCGAAAGACACGCTGCCATTTTCAAAAGTACAAACCAAAACTCATAAATTCCAGTCTGCCTTCAAACGTTTGCTGTTAAATGCCACATTGTTGATATTCAGATATAGACAACAGATAATAGATAATCTTTTTGATCTATAAATAAGTTAATATTTGTCCCAACTGTCTTAGGAAAAAAAAAAAAGAGGAACTTATAACCAAAAACAGTGGTATAAAAGATCCAGGTCCAGACACTCAGGATGGTTTGCAAATATAAAAAGCCTTTAATTTATAGGGCTACAACCATTAAAAACACACCAACATGTATCGACTTGCGTCTTCTTCAGGGTGCAGTGACACACTGACACAAAGAGAGCGATTAGAGTTGCAGCCGCCACAGGTGTGTACAGGTCAAAGCACGCAACATCTTTTTGTCTTTCTTTTAAGTTTGATGTTGGAAATCTTGGGATGAAATTGTTCAATTCTTTCTTCCGTAACTTTTTATGATGTTGGTCTCTCTTGCAAAAGATTTTCAAATATAACTCGAGATTTAAAAAATAATAAAATAATTAGGAAGGCATTAGGAGCGTCAAATTTTAGCACATAAAACCAAAACTATCTGCACAGCCAGACATCATTAGAGGTGAGGGAAATAATGTCCTTTATGGTGGTTCGGATTCTTCATGTGAAGCTCATTATCTGCTTGTTATGATCTGTGGAAAATGTACTTTTTACTACAAAAATACACTTTTTTTCAACCTTAATTCCACGCTGCACAGTCATTTGCCTCTCCTGGGGACAATGAAGTTGAAAGTGAAGTGGAGTCATAGAGAGTCGATGCAGTCAACATTACATAGAGTGGTGATCGTCCAACCCAGCAGTATTAATCAGACTGTTTCTCTTCCTTACTGGAAGTGATCATTCGGTCTTCATTTACTGCAGTGACCTCTTTGATGTGGATGTTCTGGACAGACTATTGTCTTGCAATCAAAAGAGATTCAGACACAGATTTGACAGGAGAAGGAGGGAAGACGGGTGGGTAGAGTAACACTGAATTTGGATGAAAAAACTTAATTTTCTTGCATGGGGAGATAATAATGATAAATCCTACAAACACAGCTCCCCTGACCCATTCATGAGATTGTTTCAGTTAACTTTGCCAAGTGCAATCCTCTGGCTCGGACTTCCTCTTACTTCTCATTAGTGCCACGAGAGAGGGGGAAGCATTGCAACTAAACACACACACACACACACACACACACACACACACACACTCAGAGAGAGAGAAAGAGGAGGAAACTAAACACAATGGATTCTGGCGCATGGGAGCCTGGATTTCCTGGGTTTCCCACACACAAGTGCGCAATCACAAGCTTGCAAACATATACACTTATTCACACCAAAACACACTGTCACACACACACACACACAAACCATCATACAACATGCCAAGATGCTGGGGGTCTCATGAATAAACTTTCTTCCCATTCACAATATTAATTCAGTGAGAGTGTCCTGACACTCCTCCACCATGAATGACCCCGGCTCTGTTTCACTGTTTTTCTCCCAGACCTCAATCTATGATTTGCGTTGCCTGTTTAATAAGACATGGATTATCCGATTAAGGAAATCTTGTGAGAAGGAGAGGAGAAGAAAAAAGAACAACTTTGCCGGGGATTAGCGTCATTGTGCCCACTCACATCACATTCCTGGCTGCTGATTCTCAGCCCTGGGAGAGGACACTGGTTAACCAGAACACGCCATCGACATGAACTTAGACCAGAGACAACACTGGTTCACTCACTGAGACCAGAGCTCCCATCCGCACCAGTAAATCAACTTTAAATACTCATCTAACCCTACAATCTACATGATCTGTACACACTCACATGTAAATTAAAACCTAAAATTCTCAAACACTATGCAAGTTTTCCACCATAAGTCCAATTCTTGTTCTTACCTGCGACCAGCAGCTCTATAGGTTGGTCGCTCTGTTGGTCGGCCGGTTGGTTGGTCTGTCCGCTGGTCCACAAAAATTCCCCACTCTTTAGTGGCCACAGTTTTCTTAGGAGGCTGAAATATGGAATGGAGGTCCAGTGTGTGTATGTGAAGGTGTGTGTTCGTGCCAATTAGCAAAAGGGGGGCGTAGCAATGGGAGCAGCCTCTTGCAAAAAGGTGCGTAACTTCCAAACTGATTGACAGACTTGCTCAAGATTTAGTGGGAAGGTTGGTCATGAGCCAAAGGACAGCTAATTAACCGTTCTGGCCAAATGGCAAAAAAAGGGGGCGTGGCAGTGGGAGTGACCTGTACAAAAAGGCTCATAACTTCTAAACAGATTTTAAGCTGCTGGTTGCAGCTTTTGTGCATTTGTGCTTGTTTCATTGTGAATTAATAAACAGATCCTATTAAAAGCTTCATTCAGTAATAAACCTTCTAAAGCCAGCCTCAGTACTATAGTCTGACAATTTAGACAATATGATAGAGTAAGAAATAGTTAGTAATGCCTCATAAATTGTTTATTGATTCTCTAGATTAATAACAAGCCAGGATTGTTGTAGTTTCTTCTCCACCAGCATAATGTGCTGTCTTATAATTCTTTAAGTCATCACTCTTACCCTTTGATTGAACCATTAATCACCAACTCAGAATAAAAGTTGTCACTGTAAGTTTCTTTAAACCATGGAGAAGTTGAAATTTATGTTTCTTTGAATTTTTTTACAGGAAAGCTTTACAATTAATTTTAAGTTGCGACAGTGTTATGGCTGAACCAGCATGGAGTCTCAGTGGATTTGATTCCCAACTGGTGCAGGGCCTTTCTGTGTGAGTTTTGCACATTCTCCCATGCTTGTTCCAGTTTCCCCCACCAATACATTTGTATATAGGTCTCATGTCATTGCCATTGACACAACACTGTACTGTCCTAAAATCTGGCATTGGTCCCAGGTGATGAGTTAAAAAGCGAGAACACATTTCACCATTTTCTACTTGGTATAACTGAATGTGATGGTACTTTTTATAAAAATGTCTGATTTGGTTTAGGCACAAAAGCCGATGAGTAAGGAAAAAGAAAATGTATTTGCTTAAAATACTTGCTTTTGTCACAGCAATACAGCAGGAAAATGCCCATGTTAAAAATATCAGCTTTGTCATTTGACATGAGAAAGAAATGGTAGTTTCAGGTGGTCTCAAACAATTATCCTCTTCCTTCTTATGTAAAAGTCAGCTCATATGAAATTTATTATATGTATGGATTCAGTCCACATATTGAATGCATGTCCTTGCTCGGAAAACTTTTGCAAAGCCCATATGTGTATTTATTTACGTTCATTATTTGTTACAGATCCTCTTCACTACAGTCCCTTTGTTGCCGCATTTCTATATTAACCGCAACTACCCGTGTATCAGTGAAATCGGAGAACTGTGCCTGTACCTTCACATGTGAGCACATGATACAAACAAGGCTAGAGTCCAGTTTTGAAAAACATTGATCCATGTTGCTATTAGTCATCAAAAACTTGACAGGTTACCTTTAAATTTGACAGGAAAGCTGGACATTTTTACTTTCAAATATCCACACAGCCTATTCAAGGCATGTGACTAAGCATGGCCTGCCTGAAGTTTATTATTCTGGTATTTTACTCCATCAAAACTGAATATTGTAAAGGTTTTGCATCTGGGTCAACAAGTCTCGAGGGTAACAAGTCTCAAAGAAGTCCAAGTCTCGGACCTTCAGCTCTAATTGTTGTAGGCTGGCGTAAATACATACTCAAATCTTGTCCTCAAGTAAAAGTAGCAGTATAACAGTTTCGAAATACTACTGTCCAAGTCCTACGTTCAAATTTTTCTTAGGCTAAAGCTTAATAATATTAGCATCAAACATATTTTAAGTATCAACAGTAAAAATATTCACTCTGCGGACTGGCCAACTTCTAAACGTATACTTGTTAGACTCTTTGGGCCTTCACTTTTATCCTAACATATACTATTACATCATATTAGTGTTTAATACACATCAGGGGTCTTCAACCTTTTTCAGCCCAAGGACCCCTTGATCCACAGAGAAACAGAGCAGGGACCGCCAGATTAAAAAAAATAAAATAAAATAAAAAAATAGAAAAAGTGTTGTGTTTAAGACGAGCCAACTGCTTTTAACATATTTTATCCTCAGTCATTATCATGTTTTTAAAAAAGTAGCTTATTATTGTCCATTTATAATATAATTAGCAAGTCATTAATGTAAGTGCTGGAGAAAGGTCTGCATCCACCCATTATCATACTGCTGTGTGTGTGTGTGCGGTTTGGGGATTTTCTTCAAATATATTACAACACGGCAGCACTGCCCTGGATTGTTTTGTCCATTGCTGTTTACATGGTTCAGTCTCTGCACTGACATTAAAGAGAAGTTTCCCAAAGTGCTCAGGAAAATATACATAACATAATAACATAGCAATTATATGTCATTCATAATGTCTAAGCTGTCAGTGTTGCCCTGGTTTGTCTGTTTCTGCCACAAACCTGCTGTACTTATGATGTTTAGCTAGTTAGCGCCTGCATCTTGCTAGCTCGCGCTAACTGACAAGTTTTTGAAAAGGGAAAGACCTGACAAGCACACCAGCAGTCTGCGGCTGCAAAAAAGAAAACTAGCCAAGTAAAACAGACAAATATGATGCAGCATACATAAAGTATGTTAATGCATGCAGTTTTGTTTTTCAATATTTGCAGTAGTATTGTAGATGGATTTTTAAATACACCTTTCAAAAGGTGAGCTAAGCCAACTATGAGCTAACATTATCGCGGGGACTTGACATTAAAAATTTTGGAAACCCCTGAGTTACAATGTATAAACTCTTTTAAATTTGATTGTATTAAAAAGCGATACCCAAGTCTGTAGTAAAACAAGCTACATAATCATGTTTTTTAACAGCCCCTCTAGTATTACACCTGACTTAGCTGAACCTCTCCAGAGTGACGGCAGTACATAAACATTAACCTTGGATAGCCTCTGGGTGTCTGTGTAGTACTCATGCAGGTGTGCATTCTTTCTGTGGGTGTGATTTCAAACAACCCTGTTTTTCTGAGCTAGTTTGTCGTAGATACCCTCCTTTTGACGTTCTCCAAAGGGCAAGGTTTAAATTGCCGTAAACGGAGAGTAAGAGGGTGTATTTGTGTGTATGTGTGTGCGGCTGTGAGCAGCTCCTGAGACAACAAGACTGTTTTTCCCGGTTCTCTTGTCAAAGGTAAACATTCCAGTCTTGGGATGTTCAATGCCAAGCGCCGTTTGATCTGCATCATGTGACATGTGAAAGAGATGAAAACCCCGCTTATCATCACACTCCCAAACACAAACCCTACAGCAGTTATGCACGGCCTTCATGGTTTTGTGGCCGCCTTCTTGTTGCTCTGATGGATCCTGCTGTGGACATGTGTTTTTGAAAAAGTAGGTCTGTCCCTGACCTGAGATAACTCTGGTCTGTTTGACCGCTCAGCCTCTCTGATCTGACAGCACACACAAAAAAAAAACCTCACACCCCTCACACAACCTGTCAAGCTACCACATGTGGCTCTTCTAAGAGAATTCTTCACGTTGTAATCCCTCATGTCTCTCCGTCTTTACATCAACCTGCTAATTAGATAAATGATTCCATGCTTTACCTCAGCAGTCAGCCAGCCACATCATAAGATGTTACCGACAGACAGGCTTACACAAGAGTGGAGCCTTTTACAAACTTTTTCAAGAGTTTGTGAGTTAAGGTTTAGGTTAAGTCTATAAAAAGTAGGATGAACGTTTGGGGAAAATGAAAATAAATGTCCTGTCGTGCAGCATCCAATCCACATTTTGAACAGCTCCCAGCGGCACGGGAGTCCACATTCCCTCACAAGGACACAGGGTACGGTTCAACTGAGGACACGCTGAGCCAAATGTACCACATGAACATCGGGAAGCATGTGACTGCCGTGACTGTTTGTAGCTGTAGCATTTAAACTTTAACACTTCATTGACCGTTTTCGTTTTACTCAAAAAAGTTTGCAGTGGAATAAGTACAAGTATTATTTACATGTTAAGTATCCTCCGTTACAGGTAAAAGTCCTGCATTCGATGATTAATTCAATGTTACACTGAATGAGCACTAACAGCATTGTACGCTAAAAAGATGTTTGGAATGGGGCCTTTAACTGTAATGCAGTATGTTTACACTGTTCTAAAAGATATAAATACGTGCACACTGCCACTATGTGTTATAGCTTTATAAATACCACATTCCAAGATGAATGTGTTGCATTGACATGCAGGCAGCACAAGTGTGAAGAGTCATTTTGTGTTGTCATGTGATGACACATGAGCAAGTTCCATCTGATGAAGAAAGCTACAAGCTCGTGTTCACAGACATACCAGATGTGAGCAGGATTTCAACATTTTTAAGTGTAACGTGTCTTAAAATCTACACAAACAAACAAAAAAACATGAAAAAAGATGTTTGGAATTTAAAATCAGAACCTATAATGTCAGAAAATGCCAATGTCAAATAATTGTAGTGCAGTAAAAAGTACGATATTTGCATATTTTTGAAGTGCAATGCACAATTTAAGTGAAATAAAGTACCTAAATGAGGAACTGATGTGCAGTACTGGATTTGATGGCTTTCCACCACTGTGTTTTCATGATGGGAATGGGGCCATTTTGAAACGCATTAAAGGACTTCCTGTTCAGTGAGAGTGAGAGAAAACAAAGATTTGGACATCCTGTTGGACAGACTGCATGGGTCGAACATGTGCACATGTTTTATTGATAGAGCGGATAAAGGCAGCCTCAATCTTAAACCCTCATCCTCATGTCACACCAGTATGTCAGTTATGCAAACTCATGTTTTGCAGCTAAACTTTGTTCGCACTCTCTGTACTCTGTTCCAAATGACAGTGCAGACTACATACACATCAGACTAGATTTTGGGGGAAATGTGTGCAAAATGACGCACAAAATATTTCCATCTGATGAAAAAGTACAAAGCATATTTTGCTCAGTGTAAACCGCATAGAGGTCAAACAAAGAACTGGGACAATAATACATAATGGACATTGCTGGTACTGTGAGACAGTGTGGAATGAGATCTTGTTTATGTATTTAAAGCTTCATGAAACTAGTGCAAAAGGGAAAATTGACACTGAGTGATAAAGATACAGTCTGTTCACTAAGTAGGTTAAGAGAGACAAAGAAAATGTTTTGGCAAGTGTTTCGAAACATATACGGACACCCAACAACACAAGCATAATGTTCACTTTTTGGTTCAGTTTTTTGTGATGTGGGTTTCAAAAAGTCTCTCTGTTGTGCAGTAAACCCTTAGTACATTTCTGGAATCCTCTCTCCTGATTGGATGAGAGTGGCAGCAAGGCTTTTCTCTGTACAGCAGAGCGGAGGACCCATGTTACTGACAAAACACTCGATATAAGTGATGCCTGTCCGAGTGTGGAGCTATTTAACACTTATTTAAAAATTTATGGGAAAAAATTAAATACCACTTACAGCAACTTTGAGTAAAAGTAGCCTAGTCATAATGCAGACAAGCCCCAGGACACAGACGGACTCAGGGTGTCTGTGGGGCAGGGGCAAAAGTTGTCAGGCACGTAACTGTGTTTTGTCCACTGGAGCATCCTAGAGGGGACTTTACCACATTTTTCTGCACAGATAGCAGATCCTACAGGGAACTTTACCACACTCTGTCCACTGGAAGGCACCCTAGAAGGCTTTTCATCATGTTACATCTACCACAGGGACATCCAAGAGGGCACTTTCGCAGCGTTTTTCCTAACCATAAGGCCCCCCCTCTGAGCCCCCTGGACCAAAACAACAGTTACAAGATTGATTCACTTAGTTCAAGAGTTCTATTTCACGTGACTTTACACTTTGACTCAATTACATTTCAAAGTGAAATATTTTTACTGTGCCACATTGACGTCACATGAGCCTGATAAAACATGATGCAGGGGTGCATATTGACAACAACAGTGTATGAAGTAAAGTAATTACAGGCTGCCTAGGTGTACTTAAGTATACAGTTTATCAGCAGTCAAATGTCTCACAATCGGTCATATTTTATCAACTGATCAGAACTTTTCCATGGAAATCTAAAACACACAAAGTAGCTCGCTTTCAGATAAATGCAACATGGAATTTTTCATTCTGAACTGCTTTATAGTGAAACAGAAGTTTAAGTATTTTATAAGCATGAAGTGGAAATGATCAAAGAATTACCCCCAAATATACTCAAATGCAGTACCTGAAAAAAAGTAATCCACTACTCTCAACCACTGTTGGCGAGCCGCACAGCAGGGGTGTAATTGGTCTAAATTCACCTTTTAACACACGGATGAAGATGTCAGCATGTCATGGGGGGGCAGCGAGTCTAGAAAACGCTTTGAAGCCACATCAGATTACACTAAAAGCTTTATTTAGCCCGGAGCTTTCAGGAATACAAATCTCACGCATCACGTGAGAGTGACCGTTAACAACAGTTGACAGATGATGCAATCCTATAAACCAATTGCGTGGAGCCGATCGCACGATGAAGCCCGTTACATCAGAAGGAAAAAAAAAGTGATCTGAGTGTGTAATTAATGCGTTATTGTGGCAGCAAATGAGGTGGGATGAAAATGAGAGAACGGCGAGAATGCGCTGAGAGTCTTTTTAAAGTCTTTTTGCATATGAAGGGAACATTATCACACGTCCGCCTGGGGTCGGCGGTGACGGGACGCCAGATGCCTTGCAGAAAGCCGTGAAAACGTGCGTGTTTTCCACCAGCAAAGCCCCCAGTGAGTGGCTGAGCGGAGAGACGTGTCTGCGGCCATGTCAGCGCTGCTCCCATTCAAAGCTTTGGTCTATTCTTGTCCCAGGAAACGGGTAATTACAACTGGACATCTCCTGGACTGAGCCCAAAGCCGGCTTCAGTGCGCGCGCGAGGGACAGAGAGGGAGCACATACCACAGAGTCCCGAGCTATGCACGTACTGGCGTAAACGGTGACCCTCATTTGCGCAGCTATTTCTGAAAGTTGGATTTATTGTCCCTCCGCAGTGCACGGATGCTTTCTCGTGTCTCATGGAGCCGCTGGTTCGCTCTCAGCGGGCCCACGCTCTGCGCGCAGCGTGGGCGTGCGTAATTTGCGCTCATTATTAGTTTGACTCAAAGTTGTGTAAGAAGTTCGGAGGAAAAACAATTAATGGAAGCCCCTCATGAATAGACATCGTTGTTTCTAAAGAGGGGAGCTCATTTGTGACAGGGCAGAACACACGGAGCTCTTTCACCTCCGAAATCGATTAAATCAGCTCCCGAGTGCGAACTTGTTTTTTTTGGTTTAACTTATGAAAACAAACAGAAAGAATCTATCTCACGGTTTCTGTCGAGGCTGCAGTCTGGCGGTGTGGGGTAAAGTAGTTAAGTATTGCACCAGGGTGAGAAATGGGGGGTCCTTGATTGCAACATCAAACACTGGTGTCGTCACTCGTCGGCAATACGTGCAGGCACTGCCTGTTCCAAAATAAATATTGACGTGATTGTTGTATTCAAATGAGCTGCCTGACCGGACATGGGCGGGCCAATCAGAGCCCATCGTATCATCACACCTTCTTTTCAGAAATCATTCATAACGGCGATGCGTCAAACACTCATAGAGGACCCGGCTATAAATACGGCTGCGCGCAACGCTCAGTTAGACATTTTCCCAAAATCAAACGAAAGACACAACTGAGCAAGAACCGTGGGAATCCGGCTTTTACCTTTGATTATTCTCTCTACCTTGCTCCACATTCTACAGTCTATATTTAGTATTCAGCTCGCTATGTTGGCCGTGGGTGGATTATATTTGAAGCATGTCGTGGTGGCAGCGGTGTGCTCCGTGCTGGCCACAGGGACGCTTGGGTCCCCGGTGGTGGAGCCAGAGCCGATCCGTTGCGCTCCGTGTACTCGGGAGAAGCTGAGCCAGTGTCCAGCGGTGGCGCCCGGGTGCGCCGAGGTATTGCGGGAGCCCGGTTGTGGATGCTGCCTCGCCTGCGCCCTGACGGCTGGGGAGCTGTGCGGGATCTACACGGCGCCGTGCGGCTCCGGACTGAGGTGCACCCCGAGACCCGGCGACCCCCGGCCGCTCTTCTCCCTCACCCGGGGACAAGCCGTGTGCACGCAGAGCACTGAGCCCGAGCCGACCCCCGAGCCCCAGTCACAAGGTAGGCCTATAACCTCCACATTTAGATATCTTTGTTTTACCAAAGCCAGCTATTCTTCATCATTGCAATCCAAAGCACTTGACCGATCTGTTCTGGAGCCGTTTACAGTTGCATGCAGTCAGTTCCGCTTCACATCATTTAATTTCCTTCTCCAGATCAGGGAGAGCCAGAAGCTGAGATGGAGAACACAGCCATCGTCTCGGACCCCGGCTCCAGCCACTACCTCCCCGGCCACAGTAAGCCCTACGACCCGAGGGCTGCTGCCGACGCTCAGGAGAGCATGAAAGCCAAACTCATCGCCATCCGCAAGAAACTGGTCGAACAGGTAAGAACAAGCGCTGTATCAGGATCATTGTGCGGATTCTGTGAAATCCGCTGTGTGCAATGTTACTGAAAGTTTTTGAGGAGGTTTGAGGGGAGTGCCACAAGGGGGAGCTCGTGTGCTGTTTGAAGATGGAGAGGGAAGGAGAGAATGGGGATGCTTGTTATTACAAGTTTTATTGCAGTTTGATGTCAGCCCACGTGCTTGCTGATAATAAAGCACTGTTGATTATTATTTCTGTGTGCTGGCAAATTGCAGGTACAGAGCTCTGTTAACCCTTCCTTTACCTGTTTCCTCTCTGCAGGGGCCCTGTCACATCGAGCTCCAGAGAGCCTTGGACAAGATTGCCAAATCGCAGCAGAAACTAGGAGACAAACTAACAAGATTCTACCTCCCCAACTGTGACAAACACGGGCTTTATAAACCAAAACAGGTTGGTGTCTTTAACTAAATGTGTTCAAGTGTGCACTGGCAAGAATTCACGACTCCACTCAGCATTAAAGAATCTCACCAAGTTGTGCTCGAGAGCATTTAGCCAAGATTATGTCAACCACATCTTAAAAATGAAAGCGAATGAGTGAGAGTGTTTTGCAGACAAAGCTTTGTTCAACACTTCAGTGTGTGTTTTGTTTGAGGGTGATTCAACCAGTTAGCACTACATGACCAAACTCGTGCAGGTCACATATGGAATGAAAGTAAAAGCAGTAAAATAAAAGGATTCGTGTTTCTGTGTCCCTGCAGTGTGAATCGTCTCTGGATGGACAGAGGGGTCGATGCTGGTGTGTGAACTCCTGGAATGGAAAGAAGATTTTAGGTTCGACCGACCTGCCTGCAGACGCCGAGTGCCCTTAAAGAGATCGACCACTGATGGAGATCTCACAGAAAATGAAAAAAAACAAAAAAAAAAACACAAGAAAGAAAAAGCAAGCCACTGATTTTTCCTTTTTGATAGCTGTTAATTTATTGATCTTGTCCATGGTGGTGTTTAATTCAGGTACACTGTCATTACGGGACTGTGGGTCCCAACCACCCTGAACCCCTCCCTCCCTCCCTCCTCTTCAAACACCCGTCCCAAAGAGAAAAAAAAATCTATTTTTGTTTTCTGAAAAAAGATTTTAATATTGATGCATTTACTTCTACTCTTCAGCCTTATTTATTTTCATTTCATTTCATTTTATTTGTTATTTGTAATTATTGTATGAGTATTTATATCTTTTTTTTGCCTTATTGTTATTATTATATTATTATTTTTTATTGGTGTATAAAGTGTATATATGTATCTTGGCCCTGAGTAACTCCACTGCTGAGTTGAGCTCGCTCTACCCTTAAGGAGTTGTCCGAAGGTTTGGTTTGTGACAAACCAAGCAAGAACAAAAGCACTGAGTGACCAAATGTCATTTAGAAGGTTTTCCAAATGTTGTGTTTATGATTCATTTTCACATTGTTGCCATTGCTATGTATTCTTTTTTTTATTACTTTTTTCTTTTCTTTTTTTTTTACGATGTGACACATGATCAGCTCTCAGCTCTTGTCAGTGAATGCAAAACTCTCAGTTGGGAACCTTAAACAGTCTCAGAAAACATTTCCCATGGTGCCATGGGGCTACAGATAGCATGACAGGCGGTGCCTCCCTGCATCACCTCTCAGACGGGTATTTCTACATTAACCTACCTCCAATATTTATGTGTCTGCTGTCAGTTCTGTTGATATATCTTTCAAGTAAAAATACTTGTTGTTTTCCTTTACATGTTGCTGTTCTCTCTGACCAAGAACACATGACCACAAAGAGCGAGCCCCACAGTGAACCTTGACGTGTGTCGGCTCAGCTCCACCTACATGCTGCTGTTGGAGAGAGAATTGTTGTTTATGTGAGTCTATTCCAAAAGTGACTAACTGCTCACTCGTGTGTATGTACACTTTTGTAATTGAGATGTAATGTAAGAAAAAAGGTGATATATTTAATAAAAACATTAACCTCAGCTATGCACTCCTGGCCTCTCTTTCACCTCAGGCTGGTTTACTTTGTGCACAAACATCCGTAGGAATCATAACATGAGAATCACAACAGCTTCATCAGGATGTGATTATGAAAGTGTGTGTAGATGCACTCCTGGGCCACATTTTCTATATTTGGTGTGTTTGTGTGCAGTGTTATCATGGTGATCTAAAGTGGAGGCCCTTGTCTAACTTTAGACAGTTCGTGGGGACATGCAGCTCTGCGCTGCCTTTTGACCCGCTCTCTGTTTGCCTTGGTCGGGCACAGGAATTCGCCTCAACCTCTCGTGCCCACTGCCAGCCTGCCTGGCACCACCAGTTTTATTTTTATTCTTTACAAATTGAACCTTTGCTTTATCCTTATTGACACATTCCAAGACTGAGGGGAGCCTGATTGCATTCAAGGACTTCAACAAGAGCAATATTGTGCCCTGATTGCCTGCAGAAATGAAGCAGAGCAGATAATCGGTCCACTGGATGCTGATGAGAACAAGCCTGTTGCTTCTCACTGATACAGAAAGTGTCGAGAATGGCACAAATCAAAGACCAGAGACGGTGTCTTAAAATGTGTTCACTTTTTATTTAAAAAAAGACATTAAATACAAATTATATTTGAATCAAAATCCTTTCCCTTTTTCAGAGAAAATAATAGCTGTGTGATTTCTACTTGAGTATCATGAAAAGCTTGAATAAAAAAAAAAACAACCTCTTGAAGGATAAACTTGAAATAAAAAAAAAAACAAAATACATTTACCCGTGAACAGAGAGATTCTTAACATGACCAACAGAGAAAGTAATAATGGAAAATAAAAAGTGACATTACAGAAGTGTGACCCTGGCTCTGCACTAACAGACTGAGGCGGGATGGCTGGGTGTGCATGGAGAGAAGTGACTTATTGAGAGGTGAGAGGTTCACTGGCCTGAAGAAGCAGTGAAAAAAGATGACCAGAGACCTGAGTGACTGACTGACTGACTGACTGACTGACTGACAGATTTTGCCCGAGGCTGAAACTCGCTGGGCACGGAGTTTACAAAGGACACTGCTGAGCAACAGAAGGAAAAGTTTCATTACAAAATAAAACATTCATTAGTGATTATATTCCCCAAAATACACTGAATCATATAGACTTTGCTGTGCAATCGGTGAGTCACTGAATTGTTCATTAGAAAACCTTGTTTGGATCAGCTTATAATTCTTTCTTAGATAAATAATTTTCATTTTTAAGTACTGTACATGATGTCTAGTCAGACACATAGCTGGCCAGGAAAATAATAAAAGTAATAATAATAATGATAATAATAATAATTCTATCAAT
>JAQLOL010000020.1:3264710-3281899 GCA_029783665.1 Naso thynnoides | reverse complement strand
ATATTCCTGACAAGAAGCAGTTGACATAATATGTAACCTTCTAACTAGTGGGAGAGAATAAAGTGAAAGTTAGTAAATGCTATTTTATCATAACAACAGTTTGTATATCTGCATTTCTAGTTGTTTGGTTTTCGTTTCATTAATAAATGCAAACAACCTCCACCTGCTGGTCACAAACGTGCAGGCGGTACGTGCTAGTTGACTATTGGCCGTAGCCTTAGCTGTGTTCGGGCGTAGCTTCTTGGCTAAAATACAAGAGTCATAAAGCCATGAAACAGTGGACTCTCTCTACTCTTACTTCTGTGATGCTGGTTTTGTGTCAGGGCCCTAATATGCTTCTGAGTATGCATTGGAGGTCCTAACATGAAAGAAATTCATGCCTGAACCAAAAAAAAAAGACCCAGAAATGTAGCACCAGGAAGTATTACGGGAAAGTGAGGACCAGAACCCTTGTAGAACCAAGATATGCTGGACTAAAGAAAAATGATAAAATACAGTCTGGTTATTTGTTATTCCTCTGTTGCTTATATAAGGAGATGAGTGCCCTAATACAACCACAGGCATGATGGTCTTTCATCACAGTAAACCAGCAATAAACACTGCTTACTCATAAAGGCTGCTGTGCAGTTGCTGCTTTAGAGGAAAGTCACCTTTTATCTCTGCTCAAGCACAGCATGGATGGAACAGGAAAGTTTGCGAGGCAACATAACATTTTTTTAAAGATGATTTCCTTGCGGAAAACTCCTCTTGTGATGTTGGCTGATTGACAGCGAGCAGAGAGTAACTTGATGTATGTGTTTGTATGAAAACTTGTGTTTTTACTATGATGGTTTACTTAACTCTGAAACTTGATTTTAATATTAAACAGCAGCAGATGGCTTCTTCAGAGGGGAGGAAAAAAAGCCTTGATATCACTTGCTATGCTGAGTGTGTGCAAACACCAACAGGAGGGTTTTGAAGGAGAGGAGAAATTACAAGATTGACACAAATAAGAGGAACACTGAGCAGACTCCATCCTGCACAGAAAGTCCTGCGTGTTCTTCGAATGACATTTTCACACTGCTGTTTGTGTTTAACCGGCCGACAGAAGACGGAACGGTTTCAATCAAGGAAAACACGTCTGTGAAGCCGAGAGCGAGCCCTGCGAAGCCACATGTTTTAAATGTTAGTTAATGTTGTTTAACTGTAATCTGAGGTGTGTTTCATTTCCTGAAGCTGTCACTCTTTCTCCAATGATCTCACCCCGAGTGTGTGTGTGCGCACATGTGTGTGTGAGAGTGAGCGCGGAGGCCCTCTATGACCAGGGGGCTTAAGTGGCCTCAGAGACCCCAGCGCCATGCAATCACACATACACACATGAGCCCTGAAATTTAATGATCATGCGAAACATAAAGAATGTACGTGTGTGTTGCACTACATTCATGTGTGCGCAGACTAAACACTGGCCTGCGTTGCTATTTTTACTGATTAGAGGTTGTTCGTAATGAGACCTATTAACATCAGATCTTAAACACACATGCACACACTCTCTCTCTCTCTCTCTCACACACACACACACACCTCAATAAGCCATGAATACTTCAGGTTCAGTCTGCACAAAGCAGAGCACGCTCTTTGTCTGCTCAAAGGCTGATGCAGCTGTTGCAGTTTATTTGAAAGGTAAGTGAGTTTCTTTTTATTCGTGTTTACTTTCTGTGCACAGAAAACATCCTGCATCATATTCAGGGTTTTTCTATTGAAGAATTCAGGGTCAAATAATCCAAAATGTGGTCTGCTGAGGTTTGAAAAGACTTATTTTAAGTCCAGCTGTTTATTGCTGCATGTTGACAAATCAAAAGGTTTTATATTTTAATGTTACATCTTGATAACATCAGAAACTTTATTGAGTCTTTCATTATTTGCTCTTTAATTTCTGGTTTCTGGCTTTTGGAAAAGAACATACACACAAATATTAATGCTAGAGGACATGGATGTTGTGCTTTCTTTGTGTTTGGTAAAATGTGTGTGTGTGTGTGTGTGTGTGTGGTGCCACTGACTGTGCTCAGCACAGCTGGAACAACAGTGCATGTGTGTGTTTGTGTGTGAGTGATGTTTACTGGAAACACGAGAGCAGAAGGGAAAGCGTGTGTGCTTGGGTGTGTAAAAATGTGTTTCTCATGTACTTGTCATGTCCGTACTCTGCACTGATGTCTGTGTGTTTCATCGGTCGCCTGTTTTGCTTTTTATTTTCCTCTCATCTTCAAGTTTCATCCCTCCGTCTCCTCCTCACAGCTTTTATCTCAGTGCTTCATGCTAAAATATGTTTCCTGTCGGTGATGTGCACTGCATTACTTGGCCCATTTTCTCCTTTATGGTAGTGCGCATTTCTCCTTCTCACAGACAACTGGCTAAAAGTGAATGATGTGATGTCATATTACAGTATATAACAGTACTATGAAGTTTGATTTACTCTTTAAAAAGATGTGTCCGTTACTCAAAAGCAAAGAGCAGAGCCTTTCTCTGCAGGTCCAGTAGAGGCTCCATGCTTGGTGAGACTGGTGCCGTGTCCACACATACATGTTTGTACCTTTTTCTATTTGTTTCAGCCATTTGTCCAAGCACAAACACAGTTGTAGGTCACTGAAACAAATCTTTAAGGAAACTCTGACCGGAGTAGTTGTGTTGTTCACAGTGTTGACAGGAAAAGTAGAATTTTTGGCCTGTGCCAATAGAGTGTGTGCTGCTTTGTTTGCATACTGTACGGTGATATTAGGTGTTTTCAGACCGTAGGAACCATTTCATAGTCCCAGGAACTTAGTTCTAAGAACCTCCCATTATTATTTATTATTATTATTGCATCTGCACCACAGGAACTTGAACTATAATAGCTCTTAGAACAATGTTTTGAGGAACTTTTTTAGCTCCAACTCCAGAGTAGGTCCTTTCGCTGCACATGAGGAACTATAGTGAAGTAAGTGCACAATGACTGGCTGAACTCAGGAGCCAGCATCGGCAATCACAGTTTTAAAAACCTTACAGCTGTACTGACTAGATGACACAAAACACGAATCAGAGCTGGTAACGAGACTGCCGTTGTTTTGTTTTGTTGTTTTGTTCGTTGTATCTTCTCTGAGATTTGATAGCATTTCCAACGAGATTCATGGTACGTTATCACCACATACCGGAGGGGTAATGCAGTAATGTTAGCCTTCATTTGTTGTTGTAAAAGTACACTGTAAGTCACACAGAGGTGACGCTGGCGTTCCTATTTGCGGTGTGAATGCCAACAGATAAAAAGACTTTAAAGGTGTTTAGTTCCCCAGAAACTCCTCAGTGGACATCTCCTCTCAAAAAGTTCCTTTAACTGTTTGGTCTGAAAACGCCTATTATGCTAATGCTAACATTGTTAGCAGGATTTTTCTTGTGTCTAAACATTAAAGAACAGTGTATCTGTCACTACACTGAGGAGCAGTAGTGTGAGAAAGCACTACAGAGGTCAGAGGTCACTACATGATCCAACATTCAGTCCACCGCCACCAACATTGCAGGTTTTAGAAGAAAACAGGTATAACCTCCAGCTGCTGTTATACTGCAGTCATGTGCTCTTTAGAAGCTCTGACCTCCTGGTTGTGAATTCATAAAAACAAGACAACACAGTTCGAGTGCTGAAGGGTATCTAGCCTGCTGGAAAGCTATCAAAAGAAGAAGAACACTCTGCTGCTCACCTAATTTAAGTTAGGCTCAGTCGTGTTTATTGTTTGGTTACTGGTCTAATCCTTTATCCAGATAGTTAACATTTTAATCACCCAGCAATACCACTAACGAAAGCATCAATTGTTTACACTGAATCTATGCGTTCCACCACTTTGTAGTTTTTGTTGTGCGTCATGAAGCATCACATCTTGAATATCATTGAAATTTCTGAATTTCCCACTAAGAAGACATTGTAGGACTGTTCATGTGCTCGTAACTTATAAATACAGTAAATATGATGTCACTGGTAATAGTGGCACAGGATCAATCTTCCACCCTAACCTCGCAAATTTGTTGTACAATTCTTTGTATAATGACAATAAAGCTGCTTTACCTTTTTGCTTTTCCCTTCACTTTTATTTCAGGCTTCTGATTGGCCAGTTTGGCATTAGGGTTAAAGTTATATCGCTGCTTGTTGGTTTGTCATGTGCTTCACAGTGTTTTATTTTTGTTTTTGTGTTTTCATTTGGAGGGAGATTTATTTAAAACAGTGATTGTGATGATATAAAGTACTATTTTGAGAAAGAAAGCAAAAACTTAAAATCTAAAAAATTAAAAAATTTATTGCTCAAACATATCAGCTCTTTTTGCACGGTGTGTGTGTGTGTGTGTGTGTGTGTGTGTGTGTGTGTGTGTGTGTGTATGGGAGGGTTGAAATGCCAAAAGGAGAGGCGGAAGGGAGAGGAAGAGCAAAATGTGCATGTGTGCATTCCCCTGTTGCTTGGCTACCTTTGAATTTCCACTTAGTCTCTCTTTCATCTGTGAACTATTAGCAGTCATCTCAAGCAATCCTTTCTTTACTGCTTTAATCTACACACACTGACACATACAAACACACAAACACACACAAAATGTAGGAGATAGAAGAGTCAAAAAAGCCCAGTATCTGGTGAGGACTGGATATCACTTTACAGCTACTTACAACAGATTTTTAATGTTTTATACAACTTTTTCTAGTCAACATTATTTTTGCACTGGTTTCCCTTTCACATAATCCTGAAATCATAAAGGAAATCACAGCACAAAAAAACTAAAACTCAAAAATAGTAAAAACTATCCACCTCAGGATATATATCAGAAGATGGTTAAGTTATGATATTACAAATCACTCCGATAATGAAGTTAAAGTTAATAAATAGAAGTGACAATATGAAGCTTAAGTGTGTTCCTTGACTTGACAGGCACAGCATCTACCCGCTTCGATACAGTAGGTGGTAGCACCCCAAAATTTGGTTTGGGATCCACTAATAAACACAGAGAAGAGGAAATGAAGTACTAGACAAAAGAAAAGTGCAGTGCGCTGTTGTCACACTCATGACTTAAAACTGCAGCATGAGTGGAAAATTAAAAACTAACAGCACCATAGCACTCTGAAGTCAGTTATTTCCAATGGCTTGCACTGCACCTGATAGCTCTCAGAGTGGCAGGAAAGGCAGCATACCGCCCAGCTGCTGCTCGCTGAGCCTACCTTGGCAAGCACAGCTCAAATAGTATTGTTTCTGACAAAGGCCTTTACCTTCAGGTGTGTACAAAATGCAGGCCATCAACTACTTTCTATGAAAATGTGAAATTACTGGTTATCTTATCGGTATCTGCCATGAGAAGCTCATGATTATCCTAACAGTGCAAATTAAGGCCATATCCTGCATCCCTACAGAGGAGTTAGTAGCTTACTTTGACTCATGTCGACTAAAGTGCATTCCAACAGTGTTACAATTTCTGTGGAAAAAGAATAAAAATATTGCTAGAAACTTTTCAAACCATTTACACAGCATATTCTACTACTCTCTTGAAACTATGCTTCATCGAGAAACCACAGTTGGCATACAGATGGTGTTTATTCGTACTTCATAATATTTTGGTGAAAGCACATTTGGCTTGATTCACAATTGTTACTCATTGCTAGCATTGCAAGCTATTAACATGTTATTTATGACCATTTAAAGCAAATAGTCACAAATGACAGATGTCAATAGGTAACAGTGTTACCAGCGAACAGAAACTGTGTCAGCCATATCATCATGTACTGGGATAAAAAAACATGGACAATAATTTTATTGTGGAGAATGTTTATTATCCGGATAATCGTAAATCATGACAATCGTGAATAATCGTGAATAATCTCACATGGATGACTTGAAAAAGCTTTCTCACTGATGTACAGTCCTACATTGGTTTCCTGATTTATTCTGAAAATGTCTTACCCTGTCACCATGACTGTATTGTCATGGTATTGTCATGTTGTGACTGTAAAAAAAAAAAAAAAGACAGTAAGATGATGTTATCACTATTTATTTATCCTCTGTGCAGAAGAACCTTAAAATTTCAGTTTTTAAGGTTTTAAGAATGTTTTGACGATTATCAGGATAGTATCAATAATTGCAACTCTTTTGGACATGATCGAGACATAAAATTTTCCTATTGCCTACTTGTCCCTTAATTTTGATTAGATTTAAATATTTTTTCAAATACAATGTTAAAAAAAATCATTTCTAACAATAACATGCTATTTATATTTTGACCATTATTTATTTATTGTGTACATTAACACTTAAACAAATATCTTTTTAATAAAAAAAAGTTTTGTTGAATGGGATATTAAAGTAAAACTGTCAGTTCTCTCTGGTGAGCAAGTGGAACTTCAGTTTCTAACCAGTTTAATGCTCAGGCTCCATTTGAAACAAGTTTATAAATGGACAGTGAAGTGATTTTTGCGATGAAATTGGGTTACTTTGTGCTGTGCCCATCTTGAATCCAGGCTGACTACTCTGGTTGGTGTCCTCCATGACGAAGCAAGCTGCCATTTTTTTCCCCACATTTTATCCATAGTGTTGTGAATTTATACTATAGACATATTTTTTAAAATGGTTTATTGCTTCACACTCTGTCGGCCTCTGACCGACGGAGTGTGAACCACAGCTCCGAGGTCAAATCAGAACTTGTGCCCCATATTCCTAGCCTTACAGCCCCGACAGTGGCCCTGCCTGATCCACATGGCCGTCGCTAAAAAAGCACATTTCATCCACTCCGCACATTCATAATGCTACCTTTATGGGGTGTGTATGTGTGTGTTGTGTGTATGAATGCGTGCTCTTGTGATGCTAGTCTTTATAGCTAATAGGAGCGCCGCTGGGCTTCATGGACATTAAATAGAGCCTGGTCTGACCACAGGATAAACACAAGCTCATAAAATGCAATTTGTGTGTATGTATAGGGGCGCACATATATGTATTTGTGTAAAAGTGGTGCATCTGTGTGTGTGTTTGCAAGTGCATTGGGAGTACCTGCAGGAAATTGCTGTTTCTAAAAAAAATAGTTTAATTAGCATCCCACTAAATTCAAGTCTACAATAATGTGCTTGTTTTAGAAGAATAGAGCCACACAGACTCCAAAATAGGAGCATTAATAAATCATTAGAAGAAATAACTGAGTGCTGTGAAAGAAAGATGATATGAAAGAGGGGAAGAAGTATACTTATATAGTATACTTTTAAATGGGAAATGCTTTCTTCTACCTGAAAACCAGAAAATTCATTCATAATTACCACCCTCTAATGTAAGCTGATTTGCTCTATTTAATTTATTTAAACTACTATTACTATTACTATTCTAAATCACAATTTTTCATTAAATAATTTCAGTTTCTAAACTGTAGGTCAAGTCATTCGTTTGAGATTTGCACACGACAGGGATCCTTGTGCCGGACATGTTGGATTTTGTAGCTTTTTAGCCGATATAACCGTCTTTTGGAAGCATTGAGCCTTCGTTTCGGGCAAAGCAAAGCTTAGTTTTCAGTACCCCAACAGGTTTTTTTTATTTTTTTGCACTGGTAATTAAACAGGACTCTACTCTACAAAATATGCAACAGGCATTGCTAAAAAAACAAAAAAAACAACTCTATATCCCCCCGTCACAGCGAGGGTGAAGTGGATTAGAAATCCAGTGAGGACACAGAACGAGGGAGAGAGACAGAGTGAAAATAGCTGTCTGGGTCCCCGAAGTTTGGCCAGTTATTATAAAGCCATTGTGGTTGGTGTGTACGTTTCCACAGATCCTTCTGAGTCACGCTCAATAAGTCAGCCCTTATGGGCCCTGGCACTGTCAGGACCCAGTGAGGGAGGAGGGTATGCAGGCACCTGGCTCACTCCCCAACCCACTGCCTCTTCGTACTCCTCCTCCTCTTCCTCTCAACACACACTCTAAACTGTGAATGAGTACACACAGACACTGTCGTCCCATTCACAACCCTCTGTGGGGTGATTCCTGGCCAAACAAGGAAGGAAAAGCCAGGTGGGCGGAAGGGCAGGATGGATAGAATGATGAAGCGGGGAGGAAGAACAAAAGACGGGTGGATGACCGTACGCAGGGCACAATGGGGGTAATGATGGGTGGGTGAAAGTATGAATAAGAGAGAGAGAGAGAGAGAGCCTGAGAGAGGGGGGACGTGAGACTGTGAGACTTTGAGGGGTGTAATGAGTGGGTCAGTGTTGGGCATGCATGACCTGAACTGGGATACTGGGCCAATTCATGCAACTGCTGCTAAAAATAGGTTTCTCTGTAGCCGAGTTAGGGTTAACACTGCCAAATCCTCTCCTACAGCACTGAGGCACTCATGTTACCAGCAACATATACACCGACAACCACACATACATGCTTAAGACTTTTACTCATGATACTTGACCCTTAAAAACAATATTCTAACCCCATGCAATCTTTCTGACATCAAAACTTACCCACGGTTGTCTGAAAAAAGTGATTGGTCAACGGATGTGTCAAATTTAGTATGCAGGATTTCAACATTTTTTATTAACCGGATTCGTGCCTCTCTTTGACAGCCATTCTTAAAAATGGCTTAGGTGAGCAACAATAAACATTTTTTCTCTCACACACAGTCAGACATAACGTCATACGAACTTTCCAATTTAAGTGTGCACAAGCCTTTATCTTCACAACCCGTTAACTGGATTAGAATTCCAGTCACTGTTTCCCCAAAACATGTCTAAAACATACAAAAAACAAAACAAACAAAAAACTTTGCATAGCTAGGAACAATGGCTAACTGAGCCAGCTTTGCCACAAGTGCCAACTTGAAAGAGCTCCAACTGACAGCAGTACAGTGAGCCATATTTTGACTGAAGAAGTATTTGCAACACATAAGCATAGTATGTAGAGTAGACAGTAGGGGAATAGGGCTGGGTATCGAACCTCAATACTTTTATGGTACCAACCAAACTGCCTCAATATTATTGAGCATCAAAAAAAAGTCTCAAAATTTCGTACTGTGTCAAATAACCAAAGGAGTTAATCTCATCAGCATCTGTGGGCCAATATGCATGCAGCATGCTTGTTGTACCAAGATCTAATAGTACTGCTGATTGGTTGTACTCTTGTCTTTTGCAGGAAAAACACTAGATTACTCCCAGAGACAGGGCGTAAGTATGTGGAATGTAATCTTTTGTTAAAACAGATTAGATAAAATTGGTACGGAAAAAAGTATCGTTCAGGAACTGGTGTCAAAGTCAATGTATGGGTATTGGTACAGGTATTGAATTTTTCTTAATGATACCGAGTCCTTTATGGGAACTGAAGTTAAACACTAAAGTTTTTTTCACCCATCTTGCACAGCCTGAGAATGTTTCACTGTTACTCTGCTTCACCATTCTCACCCTATGCCAGCAGTGGAGGTCATAATGGTGCCACATTGCGTCAGTGTACGAAGGGTAAGCCGGTGAGCTGAAAGGATGGGACAGACTGGAAAAACAGCTAGTAGCATTTAGTAGGGATATTAAAAGAGAAAAACATTTCTGTAAAATGTTGAGACATCTAGGCCCAGGAGCTTCTTACCCTCAGAGCAAAGCACAAGATCAACCACCATATTAGAGAGATACTAAATGATTGCTATTTCTATGTTGCGCCATTATTATTGTTTAGAAGGAGTGGCTCATCCGTCACGCTTTTAGGCTCCACAATGCTAGCCTCTAAAAATAACACAAAGGGCTATCATATGCTCGCGTCATTTAGTTAAATAGATAATCAATGAATGCTGTGTGCAGGAGGGTCTTGGTTTGGGCAGTATTGCAACATCTCTGTTTAAAAAGAGCAACGATTTTCAGTTCTATTCAACCCAATCCAATCCGATGCAATCAACATGAATCTAATCTTAAAGCAGTTGCTATTCTCAATTAGCCCTTTTAAATAGCTAAGCCAGAAAAAACAAAACCACCAGGGGTCTTTACACAACTGATTAAAATTTTTTATTGTTCCGCACTACTATGCCTAAACATTGCAGTATCCAGAGGGATATAGAGTTCCTTTCCTATCTTTGTTGAGGTACGTATTCTTTCAAATTGAGAGTATGGTTTTGATGATTTGGACTGACATTCTGCTCTCACTGAGTCATGAAAGTGGCTCAGTAGGTAGAGTGGGTCGTTTACCAATCTACTCATCAGAAAGTTGGTGGTTTGATCCCCGGCTTCTTCTGTCTACATGTCGTAGTGTCCTTAGTCAAGATACTGAACCCCAAACTGCTCCAAATGGCTGTGTCATTGGTGTGTGAATGTATGTGAATGAGTTCCTAATGAGCAGGTTGGCTCTTTGTTGAGGAGTCACCTGCCTGGTGTTAATATGTGTATGAATGGATGAATGCTGACTTGTGTTGTAAAGCGCTTTGAGTAGTTGAAAAGCGCTATATAAATACAGTCCATGCAGTCCATTCCTTTTATTTCAAATGTCTTACAGAAAGCAAAGGAAGCATATTCAGTTAAACCCCGGAGTGAATGAACCACGGGATGAAATGGGTTAAACAGTAACTGCTTGTGATCACTACGCAGCAAGACAGGGATCATTACATTGGTAAATGATACTATTTGTTGGGGAATTTTGACAAACTTCCTGCACAGAAAAATCTAGGCAAAGAGAAAAAATCCAAAAGCAAAAGCTTAATATGTGCTCAGATGAGGCCAAATGTGAGGAGAAAGGCAAGCGCGGGAGCAAAGGAAATCTGTCCAGGTAATCTTCATATCTACATGCAAGCATAAAAGCTGTACAGAAGCAGAGCAAATCTGCACATTGGCAGGAAACTTTTGAGTGCAAGGCAGGTTTGAGGTAATGCATTCAAAAATCTGAGTGTGAAATCAATAAACCATGCTTCCAAATGGAAGGACTACACCCTTGATTAAAGGTAAAAATGAATCTATACGGAGGGAAACCTAAACATAAATGCACTAAAAGGACTTTTAGTCCAAATGTCCACCCCTGCATGTCTTCCACAATGATTCTTCATTGTCCCAAAAACTGTTACCTTTACCTCTGTTGGTACATCTGTTATCAATTGAATATACTTAATTCTCAAAGTTCTTTGGATCATGAAAAAGCAAACGGGAATGCACAAATGGGACTTATGTTTAGCTTTAACTTTTATTCCTGGAACTACACAATTGAAGAGATGTTGTATTTCCTGATACCATTTGGTGGGAAAGGTCCATATGAAAGATGAAACTCACAGCTTTTACCAGACACCTTTTTAGAGTTCTTGATATTTAAAAGATTTAGCACTTAAAGATACTGAGACAGCTTGTGTATCATGTGTATGGTTAGGCCCCTTTTTCCTCTGCTAAGTCCTCACCCCCACCCCCACCCCCTCACCCCCCCTGCTCCCTTCTTTTCACAGTATTGTCACCCTAGACGGTTCACACGGTCTCCTCTTCGCTGTGTTTCCGGTCATAAATCTCTGCAACACACCGTGAAGGCACATCCCCTCAGATGGATTTAACAACACCCTGCACCCCACCAGCCCTCTGAGAAAAGGGCCACAAGGCCTGGCACACTGCTGCACACACACAAACACACGCAAACACACTTACAACAGAACTGACACTTTCCTGGTAGATATTTGTTAATGAAATCCAGGAAAGAAGAAGAACAAGGAAGAAAAAACAAAAACAATAAAACAACACTTTGGAGACAAATGATGGAAATAAGAATCTAGGAAGATGTTTTTGTCCTTTGTGTGTGTGCGTGCATGTTTGTGTGTGTGTGTGTGTGTGTGTGTGTGTGTGTGTGTGTGTGTCTGTTATGGCTTGAGTTGGTCTCTGACTCACAGTGCTTGTGGGGGGTTTTTTGGTGACTCATGCATTTCTCAGAACGGGCTCTAGCTTTGCAAAATCCCTGCGATAAGGTTCTCAACATCAGGATATTGGATGAAGTTATTAATTTGACATGTCTGTGTCTGAGCAATGCCCTGCCACACCTCCCATCCTTCCACCAACTTTCCTGTCACGTCTCTCTTCTCTTCAGGTCAGCACTTCACCCACTGAACCACTCCAATGAAGTTTAGCTTTCCCCTCTTCCAAATGAGCAGGCCATGGGTGGCCCGAGTCTGCTGTACCACGGACAAGAAAAACTAAACCAGCGACAGCCTGTTTGTTTTTTTTACCTCACCAACAGCACCCCACACCTACACACCCTCACCAAAACTACCGCCATCAAACAAGCGCCATACATACACTCCCCTGCCGCCACATCTACTGTGCCACACACACTCCCAGACCACATTCTTACATCCCTACCCCCCACACTCTCCCACACCACACACCCACAAGCACACCTGACCGACCTCATTTCCTGTGAGGCATGAGTCAGACGGCTGCAGTGCATTTACCGGAGTAATACATGGTTATTAGCCATTCTGATAATATAGTGTTGATGTGGCTGTCAAGGCAACCCAAGCTGCACAAAAAGGGGGATTGTGCATATGTGGGTGGGTGGGATGAGTCTGTGAGGATTCTTTGGAAGTGTTCAGGCATGCGGTGGGTCTATCTGCATGTCTGCAGGTGTGTGTGTGTAACGGTGTGTATGAGGAAAAGAGTGATGAAACTGCAGGAAGAGCCATTCACCTGTTTTTTCTTGTAGAAGCCCTTTCTGTCACAGTTGGGTATGCGGAAGCCTCTCGGATTCAGCACGTTGCTGATTTTAAGACCACTCAGGATGCTCTCCATCTCCCGCCGACACGGCCCCTAGCAACACAGCAAACATACCCCAACAACGCAAATATTACACAATAGCGGACATGAGAAACATGAGGAGCAATCATGTAATTACCGACAATTACGGTGAACTAAGTCTATAAAAGTTAATCTCCTGTACCCTGAATACCCAATTAACTTTCTCCTTAGAAGAGATGATAATTGACAAGCTTTTGTTGATGCCAATGCCATTATTAATTATTCTTACTGGTCTTAAATTCTTTATTGATTTCCTAATTAAACTCTGATTAATTTTCTGTTTGAAAAAAAAGTAGCCAACACAGGTTTTAAACATCAACACAACTGTTTTATTCTCTCGGTATCTGAACTAGGGCCCGACTGATATATCAGTTTGCCAGGATTATCTGCCGATAATAGTATATTGCATACGTATCTGTATCAGCACATATGTTCTCTGATAAGTGCTGATATTGAAACTGTTTTTTAAGGCTAGAAAAAACGCTTGGACTAGTAATTTTAAATGGTGTATTCATGTAGTTTGTCCTGCAGAGGGCGGTCCATTTTTTGACTGGCATTACGTGAAGTGTCATCTGTTCAGTGCACTGATGTTTGGAATAAAGTTTGTTAGATATCCTGCCCTTATTACATATCTTTGTCACATGTATTTGATAACCACATTCAAAATATTATATGTAGAATATTGGCCGGCATATCAGATATCGAAATTTTATCACTCTCTGATATCGGTATCGGCATCAGCCATCAAAATCCCATACTGGTCGGTCCTTGGTCTGAACAGCGTAGAAGTAAATTATAAAGCACCCTAGCAAGTCTCTGCAAACTTTTGACTGCATAGTGATACACCACTGTCTGCCCCATTCTTTGCTAATTTTCCTCATCATTATCCAAAATGGAGGAAATAAGATATATATTTTTCTTTTTCATTTGGGTTTTCCCAGTCCAAGGAAAAAAAAAAACCTGCTAAGCCTGACTGTGTTCTACTAATTTTACCAGGACATGCTGCTACTCAACTGGGAAAATGTGGCATTCAGCAATGTCACAAACACTGTAAATACAGTCCACTGCATTCCTAGAATTCAGACCAATGTTGTGTAGGAATATGTTTCAGTATGTTGCGGTGTTTCCAACCCTTCTTCATTAAACAATCTAAGTAACTAAACAATACTGATTTTTGTTCATATTCTAATGCAAAAATCCCCAAAAAGTTCAGTTTGATATTTTTGGAACCTCTTGTTGTTTCTAAAACAAACAAACAAAACACACAAACGTCTTCATAACATTGACTTGCAGTTATGATCCCACTGTTAGGTTAAGGTTGAGGAGGTAAAGTCTAAAATTAGACATCAGCTTACTGGAAAAAGTGGTACCTTCTTTCACAAAATGTTTGATAGCATATAACCAAAAATTATGTTGTTTCAGTGTTAGTATATAACTTTAAGTACCCTGTAGGGTGTTTAACCACAAAATGCTCAAGATTAAAGTTTTGATGAGAGATTGCCCTTAGTGTTTATTTCTTGCGTTATCCCACACAAGCATAAGGCTGCTTATCCATACCACCTACCAGAGGCTGACAGGGACATGCATATAGCCAACTGCATCTGTCCACGTGCTTCGAAAAACCAGTAGCCAGTAGGGTTTATTTCAAACACATTACTCCACAACTGATGACTTCTTCCCCTTTACTCGTGTGTGCTAATCAGACGGTGGTCTTGGGTTGAAATGAAAAACCCCGGCCAAATTTGCCTAGTTCACTCTAAGAAGCTACAACATCCCCAGTTTGTGTCCCTTATGAACTTTTTTTTATGTCATTCCTGATTTCTCTGTAAGTGCTCTGATAAAGGCATAAAATGACAAAATTATTATTATTATTATTATTATTATTATTATTATTATTATTATTATTATTATTATTATTATTTTAAACAAGGGCAAATAGATTTTGTTGTTGTTGTTGTTAGAAGCAAATTGGTGAGCTTAGATTTCTAACAAAAGGACCTGAAACATCAGAGACATCTTGCTTTAGCTTCATCCAAGACCACTGTTTTTAAAATCTTACACAAAATAGACAGGTTTTACCAACAGTTATACAGAACCCAGAAAACTATATCATGTTTCCTTTTTATAGGTCAATCATGAAGTTTGTTTTTCTCAGGTGTTTTATCCATTGACTGCAACAAATCTGCAGTGCTCCTCACAAAGTCAGCATGATAAAGGCAGTCCTCACAAACTGCTAATACAGGGTTAGTGAAATAAGGTCGAGTAATTCAAGTGCATATGGCATGTGGAAGAAGTTTTCTGCCATAAAGCACCATTTGTTTGTTTTGATTGGCAGCTTCAAAGGTGAGCGGGTGGCTTGAGCCGCAGATGAGCTGCAGAGGGATGGATGGAGATACATGGGAAGACTTTTTGCAAATTTAACCTGTAGATTCTCACAAAGGTGTTGAGTTAAGACATCTTAAGGCTTTAATGGATTTTTTAGTAGAAAAAATTTATACAGACTTACAAACTCACAAACTTTGTAGGAGTTTAATTTGCGCCTGGAAAGGAACTTAATAAAAATTACAGAGGTCTGTCTCACCATGGCATATGGCGATGAAGCCAATTGACAGAGGTTGGTAGTAATATGGGAGAATAGTAACAAAGATATTTCTCAAACTAATGATAGCTCGTAAAATATGACATGGAAAAAGCAATCAATATGTTCATTTCTATGTTCATAGTGGGAGACAGTTAATAGAAAGCAAGACGTCTCACTGACCATTGTCACATGGTTTTTCGTAACAGCCCCACCCCTTCAGTAGACTAGACGCAGTCTTGAGACCATTCATTCTTATCGGAGAAATGAATGTGATTGCAGATTGTGACCAATTCTTGTGCCCCACCGTCAACAAGATACATATTGGACCCATTTTTACAACACGTATCCTCTGAACATTCTGACACAAAAGTGGCTTTTTTCAGACACACACATCATGAAAAAAATTAACTTTGTTCGAGACCTGTCTCTGTCTCAGCACCTCACTCTCGCGAGATCTGGGAACCGGTGTGTCCCACCTTGCTTCGCATAAATGGACACTAAAAAGGTCTTATTGGTGAAACTATTTTATAAGTTAAAACTTACATCAAACGAATATCATGCGAGGCAAAATCAATCTGCTTTTATTCATTCATATGATGTTAGAACACTTCCAAAAGAGGTGGAGGGATGGTGGTTCCTAACTGCCTCCATGGGAGACATGACTCGGGCCACTTAGGGGATGGGAATTGTGAATGCCATTTCACACCATTGGCACAGCCTAGAGTGAAGGATCTTGAGTTAATAATTGACAGTCTTTTATAGTGGCACCTAATAATTGTTTTAAAGATTCAGAGTGCAAGATTTAAGGTAATCCTTTGGAAGAAATGGAATAAATAATTTAGAATTATGTTTTCATTAGTGTTTAAATGTGAGTCATTGTGTTTTCATAACCTTTGTATGAACCTTTTATATACACAGAGGGAGCAGGTCCTCCTCTACAGGGTCTGCCATGTTGCACCACACCATGTTTCTACAGTCACCCAAAACAGACAAAACAACAACTGGCTCTAAAGAGAGCCTTTCTTGTTTTTTAAGTTGTAAGTGGTCATCGGCGGTTCTCCCACGTAGTTGAAATCTGGTGTACGGGCTGTTTAAGACACAAACAGGCGTTGTGAAAACAACCTCAGGTTTTCGCAAAGTTGTGGGAGCGTGGACCCATTTGCAACTAAAATTAGATCTTTGTATTTCTTTGATATACCACAAGATGTGGCTAATTCCTACACACGGGTTCTTTAAACAGCCTTGAATCTATCCCTTAAGGACACCCAAAAGGTTACAAAGTGAGGGGCTGAGTGTAAAAATAACTGTTTAAACATTATAATACCACCAGGTAAGCAGGTGTATGAAATATTACAATATTAGCTAAGTTTTCTTCAGAGTACAAACAACTATACAGTACAAAGTACAGTACATGGATTATCATACACTTTTGTCAGTTCAAAAAGAATGGAGGTGTCTGTCAAACTATTAAGACACAAGCACACAAGGCTACACTGGACACACTCTCTTTAACTGCTGAATGGCAGTGACTGCATTTTTTGAAAGGATGTATAAATACTGTATACAAAATAGCCTACAAATTATCCAACAAGAAAACTACCTAGCAAATACAAGAGCCACCCAATCAGCTGGCTTGCAGTATTCAGTCAGTCATTATTTTACTCCTCTCTTAAACATATATTGATAAAAATTGGTTTACAATGTACATTTTTAGAAAAACAACACTGCTGATTTTTAATTAGCTTGTTCAAACTTGGTGATTATCAGTGTTGCAAGACGTACGATAACTATCGTATTTGTACAATAATTTTGCCCTCTGTAAGACATATGATTAAATGCCAAAAAAGGCAGCATTTAGCCATTATAATTTTTCTT
>JAQLOL010000020.1:3247038-3259711 GCA_029783665.1 Naso thynnoides | reverse complement strand
GTGTACTTACAGTATGTATGTGGCATTCCTTAACTATTTGTTTGAGGGCGCCAGGCTGTGTGTGTGTGTGTGTGTGTGTGTGTGTGTGTGTGTGTGTGTGTGTGTGTTAGGGAGAGAGAAATAAAAAGCACTGTTGTCCTTTTCATAAAAAAAAATCAACAAACAGTAAGCCACACACAACATTTCAATGTAATAAATGCCATTGTGCATTTTACGCATGATGGCTCAAAGCTGTGCGCCTGGAAAAGCAGCGACTAATAGCAGCATAAACCTCGAACCGTAGCTGGTGTTATCCACTCAAACTTTCAGGAGCCTATGGGATTTGTTTAACCAACGCGAACACATCACTGTGCAATGTCAAGCCTCCCCTCTAAAACCCAACGGCTTGGCAGGGTGTTTTGCATTGTTCCAGGCTGCAAAACAGCACTGTGAATGCAACTGCGCATGGTTCTGTGCGCCTAGTATCTTCATAAGATAAGTCGAAGCATCTTTATCTTAATACAACGCACTTATTCGGTGTTTCCGTGTGAAGGGTACTCCCCAGACCTGGCCGGAGCAAAGCCTAACCGGGGGGAGCGCCTGTCAAATCCACCAACATATTTATACATTCAGAAGCACAATAAACACCGTATCCACGAGCACAGGTGAAACACCGCCTCTTACCTTGTTTTTGCGCCCGTATGAGAATGCTGTTGAGTTTTTTGGACACGGCGCGGGAGCACACTCCCCGTCCCTCCAGCAGAGCTTGCAGTGGTCGGCTCTCTCCCGGTTGGTGTTGGCAGGTCAAGCCGGAGCCACAGCGCCCTGTGTACACTCCACACGCCTTTCCCTCACCCAGGGCGCATGTCATGCAGCAGCCGCAGCCGGGCTCCCTCACTCGCTCCTCGCAGTCTTTCGGTAGCGGCTTGCACAGCAGGAGCGCCCCGGCGTCGCACGGCTCGCATCGGACCACCGGCCCCACGGTGCCGGCGAGCCGGACGAACGCAGCCAGCGTGGCGGCGAAACAAAGCACGCAGAGACCGGGCATTCTGCCGATTGAGCTGGTCACAATGGGACAATATGTGAGTTGTCACGTAGGCTTAAGGGGACTCTCTGTGACACAGCGAGCCGGCTAGCCTTCTCCATCTGTATTTTCTTTTACGCGAACTTCTCGTTTTATACAGGCGGAAAAAAGAGCCAACAAGTCACACCCTCCTCCGTATGAATAATGTAAACGGAGAGCCCCGATATGAGGGACCGCTACATCAAGTCTGAGGAGAGCTGCTCAAACATTCAACTCTTTTAACCCCTCATAACAGTAAATTCAGGACTGTTCAGCAGCCCTTTCATACCTGGTCTGGAAAAAGCAAAGGTGTTTTGTTGTTGTTGTTGTTTGTTGTTTGTTTTTTCCAATCTAGAAATATGGCCTCTTGACACAAAGTCAGGCAAGTTAAAAAACTGCAAATGGCATTTAGCCTGAAAGTGTTTGTTACATTTTTCAATCTCAGTAATTCAAGCTTTTTTTTAATGTTGCAGATGCACATCTTTCCACCCAAGAAAAAAAAAAAATCAGCTGCACTAGGGCAGGTTTCTTCTGTGCTGACTGCTCCCAAACCTCTGGAGGTTTCCGCACCACTGGCCACATCCCCTGCTGGCATCAATGGTATGTGAGTGAATGCCATTGGTGGTACCCCCCACGTGTAATACTGATAAAACATTCCTCTGTGCAAATGTGAAGGTGGCCTCTACCCACTAAAACAATAATTTCTTTGCATATAACCCCTGTGTTTGTGTGTGTGTATGTGTGTGTGTGAGACCACATGCTCAGTGGTGGGTGCAGCCAAAGAGGTATTGCTTTACTGTTGTGGGTTGTATAAGCTACAGTGTTCGGATGCACATGTCAGTCAGAACACCAGCCGCAGCCACCGCGCACGTGCAGACCAGACTACATACCTGACCCCTTCGCCCAAATAGTTTCAGAAGGGGTGCTCACCTTTCACATACCCTGAGCAAACCTGGTGATCTGGCACTTTGTGTGAGCTCCAGCGGCAAGCATCCAGACCCCCTGCACCTTCCCTCCTGTATGCCTTCTCTTGACCCCACAGGATTTCAAATTATTAGAAAGAAAATGTTCAGATTCTGCAGGCTCAGCATCGCCCCCCTGTCCGGTATATCCCCCTGTTCTGCAATAACAAACGCGAGAGAGGGGTACACACTGAGAAAATAAAGCAATCAGTATTGGCCATTGTGTGATTTCCACCACAGAAGCAGAAAAAGTGTTGAGACTGCATTATGAAAAACAAGCAGAGGGTAAGGAAACACCCCCGGAATAGCAAGAAAATGTCTCCAGCTAAGATTAGTTTTCTTATTACTTGACATTTTTTCTCTTTCTGCATTTTTTCATGTCTGAAATACGCAGCTTCTGACCTTTGGCTTGTTTATTGTCTGTCCGTCCATCCAGGGTCTGATTTACCTAAAGCACCCTCACCTTTTAAACTAATTCAGCATAAAGACACTTTTGGCAAACTGTGCCTGATTTGTGTGAATACAGCTTTTTTGTTGTAGTGCAAAGGCAGCATGGTTCATCACAACACGCTCTTATTGTTTCACTGACGGATCATGACTGCTAAACCAGTACTCAGACAATATACATATATATATACAGTAGAAATGGACATGACATTCTTAAGTATTATGCCATTTTTTCTTGATCAGATATGCGGCGCAGAAAGGACATGGTAATGGTCAACCAATCAGAACATAGCATAACATCACATTCACCTTGTCCCACACAACCAATGGGATTTCAAGACTCAGCAGTCAAAGCATAGTGTGTTGTAATGTGCCTCAGGACAGTTTAGGTATAATTAAAATATAAATCAGACAACTGCTGGCACCCGCGTCTCATATTCCAAACCATATGTTCAGCCCCGTCTGTGCAATAGAAATTAGGCTCCTACTTTTCTTACTCAACAATCTTGTCTTCATCTTGCACATGCATCTTTGCCCTCATACCGTAAAGCATTTAGTGGAAACTCAAAGGCGTTGACGTTTGTCAGTAACACTGGCACAATGCACTTTCTAACTAGAGGTTTTGTGGAAATGAAAAGATCCAGACAGATTTATTTGTTTCCCTCCCTAACATGTGATTTAAGCAACAAATTTTCTTGCTGTTAACATATGCTGTCGACATATGTAAGCTATACCATCAGTGCACGCTGCACACACTGACCACATTATGACTTGCATATCACTTGAAACAATAAAACACGGTGCTTGGCGTGCAAAATGTTTTACATTTTGTGCACCACAGAGCATGTTGACAAAACTGGTACCTAGTGTTTTGTCAGCAATGTGCTACAATTACTCAGTGCATTTTATGCTTAATTGGATCTTGTTGTCATTTACTCAGTGTCAGGGTCAGTGTTGGGGTAGCTGCTCAAAACATTTCTTTACATAACTACTCACTGCTGAAAGTAACTAGCAACACTATTAGTTACATTATTTTGGCATTATGCAAGTAAGGCAAGTAACTGTATAATTGTTTGATTAGTGACTGCAGTGTGATTACTGAAGTTAGTGACAGTAATGCCTTACATTACTGCATTACAGACTAATGTAATCTGATTACAGTAATACTGTGTGTTACTTTGTCGTGCGTTGCCTCCCAACACTGCTCAGGGTCAACTGCAGAAATTTGCAACAAAATTGAATCATTTTTAATTGATTTTTTAATTTACAAAATTTCCTCTCTCTTTTCCAATGTTACAGGAAAAGCAGTTAAAACTCCAGGACAGTTTGGTTTACGCATCTTGTTTCTGCAGTTTTCACAATGATTTTTACCTTACAAAAAAACTCGTTACTCAAGGTCTACTATTATTTTCCCGACCTTTCAACCGCAATCCAAATCAAAGGACAGTTTACTTTGTTGTCACAGATAACTCCGCCGACATTATGTAACTTAAGTGAGATCTAGAGAGACACAATTTACAGTCATAATTTCTACCAGCTATGATAAGTTATTATTACAAATGCCAACACATGGCAATACCACTTAATGAAGTTTTTTTGGATAACAAACAGAAGCAAACACATGATAAGTCTAAATGATTAAATGGGTTGCATTCAAATTTAATGAAACAAAGTTCATGTTAGTTTGAACTTGTTCAAACTTGATTTTTAAAAAGTGACAGATCTAATAAATACTGTCTCATCATAAGTGCTAAAATCCCTGAAATGATAGCTGAAGGTTTTTTAACAAGGTCCATGTTGTGATAAACTTTGTAATGAAAACCAAAATTCCAACCTGAAAAATGTAGATGGCCTTGTATAACTTTGCAAGGGGAACTCAAATCACAAAGATAAGCAGAGCAAATTACTATAATGTATTAAAGTTTCTTTTCAAAATACATTTTTCACAAACTTTTTTACATAAGACGACCGCTTCTTGCCCGTTTTTCTTTAAAAAACAAAACAAAAAACAAAAAACAAAAAATTAATTACAGGATCCAGCACATTTCAAGTGGCAAACAAATCTGAAATTATTCAAGCATTCCTTTAAGCAGGCAAACAAAGTCGCCTGTTATCTTAACAGAATTCCATTAAACCTGCTAAACATCTTACACAGCGCAAATGTTTTAAGATAGTTGGCCTTGAATCAAACTGCTTTTATTGTACTGCTCAACCAACACAGTCATTTGACCTTTTTTTCCTCACAGTTTGGTTGCTTTCCTATCAGGGGAATGATTAAACTTTAATTTTGGTGAATGATGTTGACTGTGGCTTATGAGGGGGGGAAAAAAAAAACATAAATAATGTGTTCTGTCAGGCTCGTGATGAGGAAAACCATTTGGTGCTCCTTAACTCAGCCAGTGTGCTGACAGCGAAGACAGGCCCCGTCCTTCATGGGGGAACGAAGATTGGCAAATGAAGCAGCATTCATTTCTGCATGCTAATAATTGCATCTGGGATGGTTGGAGCCATAAAACAAGAAGTCGGTGCAGTAAGCAGTAAAGTGGGGTGAATTTTCCCTCCAAAAATGAAAGGATTAGTTGAATGATGTGAAATCTGCTGATTTCATAATAATCATAATTGACATCTAGCATTACCAATGTTGGGTTTGTTACTTTTGAACTGTCGTACATTTCAAATTACAAGCTACCCTCTTAAAAATGCTAAGAGCAATGGTACAATTTTCAGTACGGTATGTCACTAAAAGAAATGTAACTTATGGATTTTAATAACTTCTTGGTTATTTTATTGAAAAAATGTTTCACACTGAGTTTTTAAACATAATTAATAAATAAATTAACAAATAATGTGACTTATTGCAGTTGCATTAACTTCCTGTGGATGTTTCTTCGGTTTGATGTGAAGCATTTGGATATTGAAGGCATTTGTCAGAGGCCTTTCCTCATTTCATAAGATTTAATCAAAATGATGTTCTACATAAAAGCTTTTCACCCAAAAGAATATACATGGTAACACCTTTGTAAGCAACATCTTAATTATTCTGAAATTTAAGTACTTTTTTTTCTCATTACCAGTAACTGATTTGTTTTCTCATTTAAATACATACTTATATTGCAATAACTAGTTACCTCACACTGAATATAATCTCCTAATGCCTTAAACCATTTATTTATTTTTTTTTTAAACATCAGTACAGCATATAAGATGGGGTGTAATCATACGTAGGCTGCCAACTTGGGTCGTGGGCATCTGCCTTTGTTATCTGCCATCCTCAGTCCTGATTAATTTGTCTGTTTAGGGTTGGAACTAACATATAAATCATTTTCCAGAGACTTCCAGGTCCATTGTTGAGGTAACTGTGTCTAAAATACTTTCTCTTGAGCGTATGTGTGGATAGCAAGCAGGTAAGTACCTGTGTCAACACAGGTCCGTTTAGTTATTTATGTGTTTTCTCTTTTGGATAATCCTGAAAGTTTCCAGGTATACCAGCGGCAGTCACAGTAACTTTCTTTAAAAGGACAGGATAGCATTTTGAAGTAAATGTTCTGAAAATTCTTAGTTTTATTCTAATACATTTGCCACTTTTACAGTGAAGTTGTGACCCTTTTTCTAATGATAATTTTGCAGCTTTTAATTTAATCTATTACATGCCACGAATGCTTTTAAAACCAGTCACTCTTTATTAATTGCTGTAATGGGGGCTGTTCTACAAAAATGAACTTTTCCTGTTATATCTGTTTTCAATAAATTGGTGGAATGAAATGGCCTGACTGCTCCCTGTTACTGTCTGCATGACATGGTTAGAGAAACATCTGGAGACAAGGAGAGACAAAAACAGGAATGTGTGGAGCTAAAAAGGTAAAGGGAAAACTCAAAAAGGTTAAGTAGCTGAAGGTTTTTAATCAAGGCAGCTGCATGTGAGAGCAAAGAGAAGCAAAGAGGTTAGGGTTCGAGCATGTGTTATGAAGTGTTTGTGGTGAAGTCTGTACCGTTTGTTTGGGCTCCAGTTAAATATGCCTGGCAGTTCTCAGCAGTAGGTCTGAGTCCTGCCCAGCAGAGGATCACTCTAATTGGTCAAACAGGCAGTGTGGCACCTTGGATTAATCTTATATGCCACAGGTACAGCATTCTTAGCTGTACGCGAAGGAAATATCACAGTCATGTGCTTGCAGTCACAGACCGTCTTGAGGTCAGCACTCCTCCCTTGGCCGGGCAGGCGGAGGAAGAGGCTGCTATGGTAAGGAGATACAAGGCTAGACAATCTCGCATGGTGTTCTCAGGTTGACCAACTCAAGTGACACTTTCCTGAGAGTGGGCCAATTCCAGGCTACTAAGAGGATCAGTTTCCCCTTCCTGTCCTGACACACATATATCCAGCTAGCGCTACTCAGAAGTCTTCAGGCTCGCTGCTCACCAGGCAAAGACCGCTTCAAACACTCTTCCATGCTTTCTAAAAGACGTGCAGCCCGTTGCATGGATGGGATCAGAGTGTTTGACTGCAAAGGCAAAGTCCTCACTAAGAGGATTGAGATCTTAAACCTAACTCACACAAAGTCTTACTGTATCTACAAGTAGACAGCAGGCAATGGCCAGCTGTACAGAGCACATAACTTCAAACAAACTAGCATCGAGTAGTACAGAAATTATTTTGGAGGGAATATGGTGAGATTGAAGTTAAATAGACTGAGGAAAGAAGAGCAGAGAGAAGAAAAGCCTAACACAGTGGGGAGGGAGACATAGTGGTGCCTAATCTTGGATCTTGGAGTGGCGAGGCTTGCACCAAGTCAGATGTAGTGATGTCACCTCCGGAGAGCTGGGCATGTGTTCCAGGTCAAGATCCTTTTGAAGATTTAAGAATGGGTGCCTGGGAGAGAGGGTGAGGGAGGAATGAAGCTTAAAGAGTTGATCCACCCAAATTACAAATAAAACGAACAAACCAAACACTAATTTTCTCACTTCCTTTAGTCTCATCATGTAATTTTTACAGCTTTATAGGGATTATTTCCTCCAATGAACTGTAATAGATTAACATTATAGAAACACAGTCATAATCTCCACTGTATAAGGGTTATGACACACAACTCACAGACAAACAGAAGTCTACATTTGAGATTTGAGTAAAGCTGCTGTATTTGGTGCATTTATATTAATGACTGAAATTAGCCTGTTATATCTAATGTGGAAGGTGTTGGTCTCATTGACCAACATGTGAAGAATTATCACAGAGCTCTGCTTAACCCCTCAGCTCTCTGATTTGGTTAAAAAAAAAAAGCTTAATGCAATTTAACTATTCTATCTCAAACATGCACCACAGTCAAACTCAGTTTTATGGACAGAACAGATCCATGTTACAGGAGCAGATAATGTCTGTTGCTCTAACCTTCTGTGTATATCCTGGTACCCAAAGAGACAAATTCCAGACCCATTTGGATCTTTGTACTCTAAAACAACACATTGCCTGCCAGATGTTATGCATGATATCTATAAAGAGACAGCTGGAACACGTGCAATCAGGCAGTTGTTTCACCACCACTGACTTAAAGGAGGCATACTGTCACGTTAAGGTGGCTGCAAGACACAGGAAACTACAACTAGGAGGAGAGAAACCCCATTCTGACCCAAGTATTAGGATATGGTGCTCAAGTCAACTAAGCTCAGGGCATCTTGGTTGTAACTCAGATGTACGGCCCTGTCACAGGCATTTCCCAAAGTGCAGCAGGGAAAGCAAGTGACAGCTCTGAATGTCATGCAGATGTTGGGGTAATGGTAATGGTGGTTCACCCAGGAGTATCCCTGGTGCTGCAGCTTACAACACATATGGCTTGCCCGTTTCAGCTTACAAAGAATGCCCCCCCCCCCCCTTCTTTGCAGGACAAACTGTGACACTGGAGTATCACACTGTACCTGGTGTCAGAGCCACTCCGGGGTGGAGTGACCTCCCATAACATATCTGTTGACAGATGCATCCATACAGGCTTTGGGAGGGACCTGCCTGGTAAGAGAGATTGGCAAAGTGTGGCCTCCAACAGAGAGCTGACATATCAGCCTGCTCCAGCTTCAGGAGGTGGTCTTTGTCCCCCATCACTTTAAACTCCTGACACAGGACAGACAACCACAACATAGGGGCCTATATCAACAGACAGGGTGGAGTCCAGTCAGTGTATCTGTTGAAACTGGCCAAAAACCTGTGACTGTGGCCTCAGAGCACCTGCTATCTCAGGGAGCCTTCCAGCTACTGGGCCTGGAAAACAGAGGTACCAATCTCATTCATCTCACATTGGGAGAACTGGACCTGTTTGCCAACCAGTGCACACCTACTGTCCGCTGTGGTGAGGTTGCGGATGCGTTACAACACGTGCTCGACATCAGTACAGTTCTTAATCCAAGTAGTGAGGGCTGGTGCCTGAAATAAGGCAAAATGGTCCAGATTCCAAGGTTGATGCAAGAAAAAGGAGCCTGGATCCTCTGGCTTGCTCAGACGGTTTCATTCTGTCTTTAGTGTAGTGTCTGCTGGAGAAGGTGTTGTCTGATGCCATTATCAAAATGCATGCAGCAGCAATATTATCTTGATGAAGGGATTTGGAGACCAACCAGTCTTCACTCATCCGCTTGTGAAGCGATTTTTCAGGCGCTTAGAAGGCAAAGTCCATGATACATGCCTCTGTCCCTCACTGGAAAGTACCACTGATACTTGAAGCTCTGGTGAAGAATCTTAGAATGAGCCTTTGGAGTGCCCCCCCCCGAATTGTCATTCAATGCAGTCTTTCAAACTGTTATTTTTGTCAGTTTAATTGTGGTACCATTGGGTTTTCAATAGTGCTGTCAAATCAATTAAAATATTTAATCGTGATTAATCTCATGATTTCTATAGTTAACGCACTTTTTTTCATTTCTTAATGTACCTTGAAGAGATATTTTTCAAGTTATTAATACTCTTATTAATATGACCGTGGATAAATATGCTTGCCTTATGTGAATGTATGTTTATAATTATTGCAGCAATCCAAAATAATGACAAATAATGTGATTTATATCTTGATCGAGCACTCAGTGCTCTGCTATAGATAGATAGATAGATAGATAGATAGATAGATAGATAGATAGATAGATAGATAGATAGATAGATAGATAGATTTCTGATTCTGATTGTGACAACTAGGGAGTATAAATTTAAATTAAAGCCTTTGAAGGAGACCTGTACCATACACGTACCCCCGGTGGTTCAAGAACAACTTATAACAATAACTTGCCATTGTCTTAGTAGGTGTTTAAGTCTGAATTAATTTTACAGGGTTTCTTAAGACACTTACAAAAGCCCCAAAGAAAAACTTTCAAATATCAATTCATGGTCAGCCTTTAACGAGCTGGAAGAATGTCATTTTCCCATGGCTTGACTTCAACCTCTAAATGAATCTCTCTTTTGTCTAGTATTTGGGTGAGCCATCACTTTAAAATGTTTCAAATGAGATTAGGAAAAGCAAGGGGAGATTATTGTTGTCAAAAGACCACTAAAAACAAAATATTCTGTCTTTCTCCTTAGTAAAGGAACAGGTGTTAGCACTGCAGAGAGTGCTGCCAAAAAGACCAGAGTACAGCCCATTATGTATGAATGTAACCTCTGTATATTTTGACACATGTTGGAGCCTGACCTGACACTGAGCAGGTGTGTGCCAGTATGGGCTAAAAGGCAGCATGTCCTGCACACCAGCTGCAGAGTGGCTCTAGCTGAACCCTGCAGCCTGCTAAACCTGTGCGCCTGACGTGCTGTTTGGATTGCCGGTGACTGATTAGGTCGTGATGTGGAGCCCTTCCACCACATCACGTTCTAGTTGCTGCACTCAGGCGGCTAAAAACTGCTCTGAGCAGCACCTAGCTGCAGCCTAATGGATGGCTCTCATGTTGGACATGTGGAGAGGCTGACAGGCTGTATAGGAAAGTTTAGGTGCGTCCATGAGGTGTATGGAGCGCAGATTCTTACCTCCAGTTTATCAGTTATTGCTTGTAAAGCAATACTTGACAAACACCAGAGGTTAAAACAGAGCTGGAGCTAATGTTTTTGTATTTGATAAATCTATAAAATTGCAATTGTGAACTCCCGTTACAAGTTCTCAGAGCAAAATGAATTCATTAAGTCGCTTGTTTTCACTAACTAACTATTGTTAAAGTAAAAGTAATTAACTGTACAATGGCACAGGAGAATTAAATCTAATCTTCTGGTAAATTTTCTGCATTTGTGCTTTCAGCAAATCAATTTATTAGCTAATTGTTTCAGCACTGGTTTTGGATACCTATGCTCCAGTTGTGGCTTTGAAACATTTATCACCTCGGTAACCCTATACCCAAACTTTTCATATTACTCCTGCACCAAAAGCCATTTCTTTATTATCTCTCTCAGGCCAGCATATTCCAAACACTATGAAAATATTGTAAAACTGACACAACACGCACTGTCTGTTCTGTTACAAATAATGTTAGCTATGTAACTATAATTGCTTACTTTTGAAAAAAGCTTGCTTAGTATTTCTAATATAGTATAAATTACAATTATATGTGTAACAGCTAGCCGAGCAAACCATCCCTTTGGAGTTCTGTACCATTTGATAAGTGTTTGATACTCCAAAAACATTTTTTCAGTAGATTATTACTTTAAATAATCCGCCGTATGTGTGCCCATATATATGCATACTTACACACATAGGCGTAACTCCTCGCGTCAGTGCTTTTGTAAAGGGCTTGTTGAGGGCATGTTGTATACGACATGTTGAGCTCTGCAGATTGTTTAAGTGAAGAGAGAGAGGGTGTGTGGCGGAAGAAATTAATGGTTTGCCCGCTTATCTCTTAAGAGAGAAGTGGGGGGAGTGAGGCAACGGTGTTGGTGTGGTGGCTGTGATGGGGGGAGTGGCAGTAAAGTAGGTTGGTAAAGTAAACACTCTGTGCGTCTCTGTCAGCAGTGGAAAAAGAGAGACGAATGAAAATGTAATCTCCCTGCAGCTTTTAAATCTGTCTCCCCTGCAAGACCTTGAGAACAACACGTTTCCCATCAAATGGTGAATTAATCTTGTGTTACTCATGCATGGTCACATCCCAGTCCTCTCGCATTGCTGGGAAGGCTGTGTGGGAGTCTGGCGTCAGAGGGGTGGCAGGGGAAGACAGGAGGAAGGGCTCCGTGCGAGCATCACATCATCTGATTTGTGGGGGAGTGTAGGGGGAGAGAGCAATAATGAAGATGCCAGAGAGTGAAAGCAATAGCAATGTCTGGACCATCTGAAGAGCTGCCTGCTATAGGTTGTGTTTTCATGCCACCTGCTCTGTATTACAAGGCTGCAGAGCTGCTGACAAGGAGGTCTGTTGGCTACTTCGCCCGTTTTGTGAAAAAAAAAAAAAGATTATATTTCTTAATGAGATACTACTGCTGACAAAACAAACAATATATATTACAAAAAGTATATATGTAGTATTAGCATATTTTCATAAAAACACAATAATCCCGACAAACAGAAAAAAAAAGCATAGAATCTTCAAAAACATGACATGATGTTAGAAAAAAAAAATCAAGCTTGGTGTTTAATTAAAATTCATGAAATGCATTCTGAAGTCCGTACTATCCCGACTCAGGGCAAATTTGCAACAGCTGCAACCAGCTGCAACCAGCAGCAGAAAATGTTGGGATGTTATGTTCTTGTTTGAATGTAAAATCTTTTCTATAGTGAATATAAAAAATTACTGTCTGTAATGATGCTTCCCACATTCCCACAAGAGTCTACAATAAACGGCTGATGAATTATGGACGAGGGTAGGCCTACAGTATAGGGGCGCAGCAAGACATGACCAATAAATGTGTGTGTGTATGTGTGTGTGTGTGTGTGTGTGTGTGTGTGTGTGTGTGTGTGTGTGTACTGGTTTTTGTTACCTATTTACGACCTTTTCTGGCATAAACTCTGACTGTGTGAGGATCAGCAGTCCTCATGGGGACCAAAGACTGGTCCTAATGTGGCATGACTTGATTTCTGAGGATCTGATTAAATTTAGGATTATGTTTGAATTGAGGTTAGGGTTAAGGTTAGGGTAAGGCATAAACTGGTTAAGGGTTAGGGTTAGGCTGTATAAATGAATGGTGTCAGTGTAAAATCCTGACAAGATTATCTGCACAAACTTGTGTATGTGTGTGTGTGTGTGTGTTGTGTGTAAAGTGGCGTCGCTCTTACGTTTGCACTTGTTGCTG
>JAQLOL010000020.1:3221563-3233807 GCA_029783665.1 Naso thynnoides | reverse complement strand
ACTGAAGAAAGAGATTAAAAGTAGTGCCTCATTTTCTACTCATTTAATTGAAGATCTGCTTTAAATCGAGAATCAATTTTAAATGGAATCATGACCCCAAGAATCAAAAATTGAATTTTAATTTTGAGTCTCCCAAAGATTCACATCCCTTTTTGTCAGACTGTCAGTTTCAGGAGGTTGTTGGCCACAGCCCGCCTCCTGTTCTAACATCAAAGACGTGTCCAGGGAGCGGTTTGTCAGATGCCGTTCATGTCAAGCACTGCATTTGCAGCGTATGGACACCTGAAACATCCCCATTTACGATGATTCCAAAGGCATAATAAGAGGCGAAGTTAAGGATAAGAAGGGAGAAACAGTCGCTTGTACTGCAGGATTGGTAAAACTTTAAGCTTGAAGTCCGTGCAAAGCAGAAAAAAACATTGTCTGAGTTTGTCACTCCACAGAAAAATGTGTTGTTAACCACCCAGCCAAATTTAAATGTTTAATTAAGTTGCCAAGTGCATAAAATTAGGTTTCAAAACCTATGGAGATGGAGAATCAAACAGTTTTCTCTGCTCTAAGAGGCTGGAGGCGTGTTCACTGCAGGTGCTGAAGCCACACCCACTCACAGGAGAGTGTCAAGCAGGATCTGGCTAATGTAGGTTTTAAACTGACCATAATTTAACACGTTAAAAAAAAAACACCGGTAAAAAGCTCTAAAATAAACAGTTTTGATACATCAAAGTCTTCCTGAAATTAGAGGAAGTAACCTTGGCAAGCTAATGTAATGTGCCTGTGTCATTCAAATCAAATCTGTCTGTTCGCAGTCTGATGACAGAACAGAACTTTTACTGAATATCGCTCATCTGTCCGTACCGATGCTTCGTGCCTGCTCCTGCCGGGCCTGGAGCATCCTCCTCGTCAGCCAGAGGCAGGAAGCTCTCACTGTAGCAGTTAGCTCCCGCTGTCCGGCGCCTAATGTTACTCACGGTAATAATGTGTGATTTCAAGCGATGAACATGTATTTGTTTGTCTCTTTAGACGATGCATGGTGGGTGAGATTCAATCACAACACAATAAGCATTTATGTGATTATTTGACAACTTGTGGGGACGTTTTTGGATTTCGGTTGCCAATTAGTCTCACTTAGCCAGACCTCTTTCCACACTATGTTAGCGCTGTGCCAGCGCAGCACAAAGTTGTCAATCATATATTTCCACTGCAACCAGCGGGGCATGGGGCGGGGTTATATGCCTGGTGGTGGTCGCAGTGCGTCATTGAAGCCACAAAAAAAGAGACTGGTGAAAAACAGATTTCAGGCTCTAACTCCACAATGCAGTTTCGCATAATTCTCAGCCTTTTGACATGTTTTAAGCAATCATTTTCTAACATACTTAGCGTGTTAAGAAAAAGAACTCTGAATTCACTTTATATGGACTTTAAAAGGCTGTAAACAGCATATCTCGAGTGATGGTTTCAGAGAGACCTTGGATTTGCATTGAGTTACAGTGTAACCACAAATTTTTACAAATATATTATATTATAAATATTTTACTACTTTTTATTGAACAGTATAAAACTTGTTGCAAAAAAATATTATGCACTACAGTAAAGACAGTAAAGAAAAGGACAATTGATTATCAAGAATATATTAAACAAATAATACATTAGAAATGACTTCAATTAGGACTAGAAGATTAATCACATATTAATGGAAAAAGGAGGCACTCATTTTTTCCTTGCAACTGAAGCAGATTTCAAGAGTCTACAAGGTGATTTTTTATAACATAGAGAAATGAATGGGGACCAATGAATGCCCTGAACATTTAAAACAAACAAACAAACAAACAAAAAAACAGCAGGGCAATTTTCATTGGTGGAATGGTTAGCAGTTAAGATGTTGTGCTTAGCACATGTGATTTGTAATAAACGGTGTCTTTTATGATGTACATTTAAAAAAGTACATGTTTTAAATTAACACAGTTGAATTTAATTATCCCATCCACATGCAGGTGGGCGTGATCGAGTTTTTTCAAGCTGAGTCATCTTTTGCTCAGTTCATTTAGTTGGAATTATACATCTTTGCCAAGCCTTAAACCATCTTTTTTCCATTGTTTGGGATTCTTGCAATGGAGAATAGAGCCTTTGTGATAACAGAAGATCTAAATCTGAGACTTGTGACACACCCGTCTCTGATACCCATTAAGGATGGCTAAGTATTTTTTCCAGCCTTTTCCTCCAAGATGTTAGTCACACCACAAGGATGAATTGGATTAGGAAGAGAAGAGAAGAGTGAGGGTGAGAACTGACTGATGGCAGGGAAGTTGGAAGATTTGCCATCTCTTCCATGTTATAACTTTTGTGTTGGGTGTTTAGGAGGTTAGTGCGGCAGCTCTACCAGTTTAAGGAATGAGAAAAAGGGGGAGGCTAATATTGTAGGAATCCGAAAAAGCCAAAAACTTTAAAAGGACTATAAATGAATGCCTGTGTCACTTTGACACTGTACCTCTACAGTGAACAGATTAATTTTTCAATTTCAATTTTTCGCATCAAACAAAACTTCCTTTTACATGACAACAGTGTGCTAGCGCCACTGCAACCGCAAACATTTGAAACCGGATTCCAAAGTGTAATCTTTTGAACCCACAGCCTTCTTTCCGGCTGTGTAAACTGGAAAGCAGAGTGCCTCTGAATGCAGTGACAACGCTAATGCTAATGCTAGTGCTAGTGCAAGTCAGTCTAACCACGGCTTCCTTAATTTGTGGCTGCTTGGGGCTCAGCAGCAACAGGAACTTAACAACTTCCGCAGGTCAGACGGTATGTCAGCACAAAGTCACACCACCGACTGCTGGCCTGGCATGTATACTACAGCACTTTCGATTTGTGTAACCGCGGACATATTTTGAAGACGCAAAGGAAAGACCTTTCTGTTTTTAGTAGGGCTGTTCTCATCTAAATGTGGCCTAAGGCATGCATATACATTACCCTTCAGCAAATGTCATGAACTGCTATGAAGAACAGAGGAGCACAGGGGTTTACCCAGTGCCACTTATGAAGCATGGCCCTCTGCCTGCCTCTCAAACTGTGCATTATTCTGGGAAGAAGAAGACAGAGATGGAGAAAAAAGAAAAAATACACAGGCAACATAAATATGTATATCACTCTTTCCCTCTGTTGTTCAACTACTGCTCAGACTGTCTGCAACCTTTTATTTTAGCTGAGCTGTCACCAGCAACGACCCGGTGCTGCAGGTTCAGCTTCGGTCTGCAGAAAGCTACATGATGCTTTCAGGAACCTCTGTGAATCACAGAGTTGAGGCAAAGCAGTCGTAGGACATTATTTCCATAAAATATGACCTGGTTTTACTCGAATTGTCGTTTTATGAAATGTGTGAACGTGCATTGTTAAGTTTCATTTTTCGAAGCAGTGGGTATCTGTCAAAGTTATGTAGTGTTGCTTTAAGCGGCCCCTTTAACCCAGTGCCCCTAAGTTGAGGATGACTCATTCTAGAAGTTTTCTTGTCATACTCCACAAGGAAAAAACCCTGAACATGCTGCAAAGACTCCTTGACTGGGGGACATCAAGGAATCCCCCAAAATAATTGGGACATGGCTGTAGAGAAAGAAAAGAAAGAGCATCTGTCCCACACACATCAGGACATCAGCATACTAAAACTAAAGTACATGGTCAAACTGCATCTTGAACTTCTTCCCTCAAGTCTTGTTGATTTCAGCGTTGCAGGAAATGCTTCCCATAGTTTCTGTGACTTGGTAAGACATGGTTGGACTAAACTTTGTATTTTGGTATAGCAGCTGGGCTTGGAACATCAAGGGATCGCACAAGATGAGTACAGGATTGTTGAGACAAAAGTCTGGGTGATCTACATACAGGCATCAGTATACATAAAGTACTTGATGGTTGAGCAGTATCTGACCCACACAAACACACACACACACACAGAGACTGTTATGACTTAGGGCAGGGACACTCAACTCGCTTTGCCCAGGGTCTGCTTTGACAATGTTTTTTTTTTAACCTTCCAGGTACTTCAAAAGGTACTCCAAAGCTGGAGTGTACAATTCTTGAGCTCTGCTGTCCAAAACACTTTTTGTCAAACTCAGAACATATCTCCTCACTGCGTGCAGGGTTTTGGGTCCCTGTGTGGGCTGAGAAAAAGTCCTGTGTTATTGTGCTGCCCCTGTTCTGTTTTCAGGGGAAAAACAGTCAGCGTTGCCCCCGTGCAAACAAAACTCAAAACACCACGGCGAACACTACATCAGCCAATCAGGTGCAGGGGTGCGTTCCTAGACTCCTCGAGCACGGGCTCAGGTAGGGTAGGGGGAGGGGGAATGTAGCTGTGCGTGGCAGAGTGGAAGAACCGAACCGAGGCAAGCAAGCAGCAGAAATGTCGGACAAACACAAAAAATACAAAGCATGGAGAGAAAGAAAGAGTTGGACAGAGGGAGGAATAAGACAAGGATCTACATCGGCGACATCTTCCAAAGGTGGAGAGACTAATGAGATGTGGAAGGTTTCAAGACCGATGTAGAGGTTTCTATATTTCTACTGGACATGTTAGTAATGTAACACGTTATCTAACATTAGTTTTGCTCACCTAACTTGCCCATGGATGTTCATCGTTTTCTCAGGCTGGTCACATGTAACTCATGGTTCGTAGTAATAGCTATGAATGGGGGGGGTGCTGGGTAGAGCGTCAGAGAAAACACATGAAGAAAGGGATTTTTTGTTTTGGGGGTGTTCAATTGAAATATCAGCCCACATTCCCAGCAAAACCCGAGAAACGTACACACCACCTTTAATGCTGCTGGGTGTCCTATCACCAGATAGCTGTTACATGTCTGTTTATAAGTTTCCTCATTTCAAAAAAGCCAATATAATTGTTAATCATAATAAGGACCTTAACTCATTTTTGTCTTTCCTTAAAATTATATATAACCAAGTTAATTTACTGAGCATTTAATAGCCGCAGCAGATTGTAGTTCTGAATGCTTTGGTTTGAATTATCACAAATGATCAATACAATTCACATTTCATTGTAAACTCACAACTGATCGCCGGTTGAGGAACTTGTAATGATAGTCACTAGCTCAGCTGTGTGGGAACATTCAATCAAAGCTATTTCACAGGACAAAAGCTAAGATATCTGTGTTTGAACTGCCAGCTGAAATATGATCAATGCATAAAAAAAGAAAATAGTAAACACAGAAACCACAATCTTGCACTATCCACTTTAAAACCAACGAAGGCACAGTTTCTCTTACTATTACAGGTTTGTTTGCAGGACAAAGTTAAGATATTTGCTGTTATTGTAAAGCCAGGTAAAGGCATCAAAAGGAAAATGGCAGAGAAAAAGAATCCTGCACTATTCACCTAAATATATAAGAACACACTGCTTCTCTTAAATACACAAACTTCTTTTAACCAAGCAAATTTTCAAATGGTAAAATAAGTTACCCCCCCCTTTTTTTTTTTTTTTGCCATGGAACAAATTCTTTTTTATTTTTCCAATATCATTTGTAAACACTGTAAGATACCTGTAGCTTGTCAAGCTTAGATAAGTGCAACAACAACAAAAAAAACTTCAAGCTTGTTGATCAGGTGTATGGATAAAGTTTTGGCTTTATACTCACAAAGCTTTAACTTCATGCACAGAAACAAGCCTAGCTGTCGCCAGCTTGAGTAACACTAACGTCAAGCCGCTCTCCATGTGAAGTCTGTAACCTGTGTGCCTGCGCTGAGGGAAGAGGCTGCAGCCTGCCCTATAAACCCAGCCCTGTAACACAGCGGTTCAGTAACGTTAACGTGGAGATGGGATGTTAGTTATCTGTCTGTTAATCCCTGAAAACGACAAACAGCTTTCATATTTTATTTTCTGTCTCTGTATTTTGTTAAGTTACACTACATTTGACTGACAGGTCAGTTTCTCCCTTTTAAGTTAATGTGAACTTTACCAAACAGAGATGAGCTTGCCTTGTTAACATGCTAGAACACACTTTATTTGAACTGGACAGAAACCAAATACAACTCACCAAAAGCGTTTGTTGGTATTTTCACCGTCAAAACAATCACCAAGTCCGGTCTGGTCGAAATAAATCAGAGTTAAGTGTTTGATTTGAAAACAGCGGAGCTCAGCAGCAACCTGCCCGAGCAGGACTGCTGCTACGGGAAGAGGGAGGGGCATGTTGGGGCATGTTTGCTGCTAGAGGAAACACTATGTTAACGTAACTTGTCAGTCACCAAAAAAAAAAAAGTGTGATGAAAACGTTGGAGAAAAGGGCAGCTCATACCTTTGATACCGTGATATACCGTGATACTGGTTATCGCGACACAGCTATTGCACTCTACCCCTCGTGCTCACAGAAGTTCTTGCTTTCCTCTACAAATTTATGCTGTTCCGGGTCATAGACCGCTGCGGGTACTATCAATCATACGCAGACTGCTTAGGCCAGTCCAAATCCAGTCGGGCCATATACATGCGGAAGTAATTCGACTTTCAATCGCATTGTCTGGGTGTGTTAGCTCAATTTTGAGAAACTCGATTTAGTTTACTTTACCTTATTTGGGACAAACGCAAATAAAAAAAAGTATTATTTCAGTTGTAGTAACATGTTTACACGCATTTTAAACATATTTACATGCATTTTAAAAGTCTGGTTTTAGCTGGACTAACACAATAAATCGACTTTCTCTAATGTCATGTAAACATACTAGTGTCAAAATGTATATTGCCAGCCGTTTACAGTTCAGATACTGGTGCACAGTGTGTCCAAAACAAAGACAGTTGCTCCTCCTTGAACTTGTCTCTCAGGACATCGCTGGTCTGCCGCTGGACTGTTTCCAGCTGTAATGAGCCCTCGTCGATTGAAGGCAGCACAGCCTTTGCTTTTGCTGGACAGCTACCAGTGACACTGACAGTGAACAGGTTGTGCACAAAAAGCAGCGGTAGTCAAATTGTGTGCTAAGGTTGTCTGCCAGACTCTTCAGCAATACTATCATTGGTGACCACACAGTCTTATTTGTAGGAAAATCACGCGGTGAAGTGTATTTTTTCCTTGGTGTCAGCCAGGAGTGCATCAAAGTTTACCCGAAAAGCGCTCATCTTTTTAAACAACTCATCCACATTTCTATTACAGCAGCCCATTAGGAAGTTACTTCAGGTGATTGGTGATGTCACATTTTCTGCTTTGTTAGATTGCTGACTAAAAAAATTCACCTACCTTTTTTGCAGTGCATAGAATCACTGCAGAACTCTCCCCCTACTTAACATCATTATGCTGCAGCAAGTCTGAGTATTGGGTCTACTGTTCCTATAATATTAATAATAAAAAAAGGAGGATACATGTTTAATTAAACTTATATAGCACTTTTTAGTAGCCTAATAATAAACATTATTTGTATGGTATTAATCATATAAAATGCAGCAGTATGACAGTACAATAGCAATAATACTAAAATAAGTTAAAAAAGAACCTATTGAAAACGCACAGACAGAGTTGACAAAGACCAAAGAAACAGAAAATACACACATGCAGCAGCATTTTGAAAAGCCGGTGCAGTATCTTGAGGTTGAGCAAATGTGATTAATAATTTTGATGACTGTGTTCGCTGTTTTCATCTCACCGGACACTTTTGCACATAACACAGTCGGATGAATGATGCAGTGGAGCGAGTTGACTGTTGGGTGTTCTGCCACGAGACGCAAACCCCTCCTCCTGTCACAGATGGCCTTTCGACAGGTCCAGTGAATTCTTCTCAAAGAAACCTGTCACAGCAGCATGCGTGGCCTCACCTGTTGTGTGCCCCTTCAGTGGCAAAGGACACAGCAAAATCTCACAAATAGAGTGTCAGTTGCATCTGTTCACTCGTCGACAGTAATCGAGAAGTAACACACCGATTTCAGTTCAAAGAGTAAAGCTGAAAAAGGATCCTTGCACAGTTTTTTCTACCTGCTGCCATTGGTTCAGATGGCTGAACTTGTTTCACATGGCTGATGATGTCACCTGCTATCAGTTTCTCTCCTATTCCCATTGTGCATACTTTCACAAGTAGACAGAATCCAAAAATGGCTTGCCCTTTTTAACTAGTTCCCTATAAGAAGCAGACTTGACTCTCTCCACGGCCGTTATCGCAGTTGTCAGGATCGTAGTTGTATCATAAAAACACGAATTCAGACTTGCAGTTCTTCTCTTTTCTTGTGATGCTACCGGTTGGGAATGAGGCGCTTAAGCTAGCATGACTTGTCTCATGACGCCGGCACAGTAACATACAGTTACTGTGTCCAGTAAAGTGTTACCATCCGAAACGAAGTGTTCATAGATGTTTTTGTTGTGGAATGGTACTTCTTTATTCATCCCCGAGGGGAAACTTGGCTTGCCACCTGAGCGATTACAACAATACACAAAACAAGGAAGGGACAGACAATGCAAAATACCAACAACACAATTGCATTACAGAACATTTGTTCAGTAAATCAGTAAAAAAATACTCATACATCAATTCAACGCTGAACGTCAATTTCTACAATAGACCCGCTCCCCCATTTCACAGCACCATGTTGCTTTTTAAATTATGTTGAGCAGCTCCAGCTTTCATGCTAATTTCTTTATTTATATAGTATTTTTTATTGATTTACTTTCAAGATTAACAAGGCTGCTTTCACCAACCTTCATGTGCACAGAAATATCACTGCAGCAAGCAGTAAAACTGAAACTAGCGACTTCGCTTTTTGATCCTTCGATGTAGATCCTGACTGACCATGTCAGCGTGTCTGGACATTCAAACAGCCTTATCAAAGTTATACTGCTGTGCCATGTGTGATTACGCACGCAGTCCGGAGAGATGAAGATGCCATTATGTTTTTTGCAGCAGGGAGATCGCTGCAAATGCTTAAATTTAAAATCTGCTCACAAACATTTCGGAGAGTTTTCTTTGCTATTTATTGGCATAGTCAAGGTGATTGAGGTGTGAAGTCAAAGTGCAGCCAACAGCACTGCTGTGTAGACAGAGAAGAGAAATATTATGCCTCAGTTTTTAAAGCTTAGTCATACTTCTGTGGTTGTTTTGGTGAATATGACGCGAAAGTAGTGTAATTAGTAATGTATTACTTACAGACAGAAATATTTCAGGGTTGTTATCTATCACTTTCAAATGAAAGTAACTAGTAACAACTAACATATCACATTTTGGAGGTAACCTGCCCAACACTGTATGTAAATAATGAATCTGACTCTTTCAGTGCTGTTCAGTTCAGTTGTTTTATTACTTAAAATTTAATACCTAAACCTACTGAGAGCACATAAAAAAGCAAGCAAGGTTTTAGTGAAAGAAAGAAAAACATAACTTCACAGCATGGTAAATTTTCAATCTATGGGATCATCATTAGAAAAATGTGGGTAGGGTTTACACTAAGAGCATGATCCAGCCTTGAAACGCACTGCACAGCCTGATGAAGTGAATGTATGAGTGACAGAATGGCAGGTAAAGACAAAGACAGCTGATCCCTCCTTATTCTTTCTTTTCTCCCTCTTTCTTTCCATGCCAGTCTCCTTCGTCTTCCCCTAGGCCACCAGGAGGTCTATGTTTAGACAGGATAGAGTTCTCCAGGGCCAACATGGGTAAAGCTCTGTCTCGTCTCTCCATGGTAAATGTGTCAGCGGAGAGAGTTATAAGCCCTGCTCTCCCCACCACCCCCACCTACTCCTTGGCAAGTGGCAGTCAGTCAGCTGATTTGTGTAGCAGAGGGGATTTGGTGTTCCACGTAGGCTATTTAAAAAGCACCAACACCTCTCGCACCCTCCCTCTCTCTCTCTCTCTCTCTCTCTCTCTCTCTCTCTCTCCTCCTCTTTCCACTCTCTCACTTTTTCACTATCTCGTGCTCTGACTCTTGCAACCACATAACATCCCCCTCACCCATTCCCCTGTATTGCTCTCTTCACTCCCTTCCCCCATCCCCCTTCTTTTCAATGTGTCTTTCTCTTTTTTTCTGTTCCATTCTGCCTCGATGTCTGTTGCTGCATTTATTCCCTCTACTGTATCTGTCTGTGATTCCAGTATTTCTGTTTCACAACATCATCTGGTTGGGATTAGAGACACTGGAGGTGCCATGTTGAAAACCAGATTTACGCTTGCCCATTTTACAGAGGCAAAGAAATTGAGTTATGTTTGGCCTATGTCAAAGATATTCTTTATCTGCAGAACAATGTCACTTGTCTCTCAGTGCCTTCTTAAGCTTTCCATACCACTTTTTCCAAAACCTAGTTATACGAGCATTTTCAGACCTTCCACCTCCGTGTCTAATGTTCGGATGTCCATAAGCTATTCATTTTAGAATTAAGCTGTTTGAAGGAGGGCTTCAGAAATGTCTCGACATGTCACATCACCAGGAGAGTAAAGTTATTTTTTCCGTTATCCTCATGTTTCTTGTTTCCTGTTTTATTTTGATACTCACCCTTGTTGTCTCTGTTTCAGGTTTGACTTCCTGCCCTCCTGTGTGATTACCTGCCCCTGCCTAATGTGCTGCACCTGTGTCCCATTGTCTCCCTGGTCTTAGAGTATTTAGTGTGTGTGTTTCCCCTTGCTTGTTGCCAGTTGGTCTTGTACCTGCGGTCAGCGTTCCAGCCTTTCTCTAGTGTCTTCTTGTAGCCTGTTTTTGACTTTGCCTTTTTGCCCAACGTTTGGATACCTCTGCTTTTGAGATTGACTTTCCATGTACTGACCTGATTTTCTGATTAAACGGACTTTGAGCCTGCCACCTGTCTTGAGTCGTGCTTTTGGGTCCTGCACTTGTATGGTTCAGTGTGACACAGTTATCAGAGGCTCACATTAATCCACAAAAGTGTACCACATATTGGCCTTGTTATGGACCACTGACTCTCATAACAGGGTTTCCCATATGTTTATTTATTTTTGATGGTCTGCCGCAAGAACAGCATTACCCCCCCACACATGTCAATTTACTGTTTTGTGAACTCTTGCTCTCTCTCCCACAAATACAACTTTCTTAAAAAGTAACAGCGATGGATTTTGAGTCGAAACCTTGTGAACAAGTAGACGAGGACGTGTCACAAACTTGACGTAGCATTCTTCTTAGCTTAAAGTGTTCGGGCCTCTCCTCAAAAAATGTATGACATTACTGATTTCTCGTTGCTTTTTTCAAAAGAAATACTATTACTTTACTTATTACTCCCTATCAAAGTAATATATTACTTTACTTATTATATTACTTTTCCATTACACCCCAAAAGTTGGTAATTATGTCTTTTCCTAAAATTCAGACATTGCATGTGCACCTTTGTGTAAATGTAAATCCCTGTTGACTGCAACTCACGCTTCAAACTACAGTTGGCTTACAGACCGATGACAAGAACAGCTGTCGCTGTAGGTGTTTCAGGAGGCTTGAGGTTGTATTTTTTGGCTGTGGAAAGAGTCTTTGTACTTCCTGGACACAGTTTACATTTGCATTTATATTTTTATCTTCTTAGCTCCCAATGAGCTTGAAATAGTGTGCATATTTCTAGCCATTAAAAGTCCAAGTTTTCAACTCTAACTCCATTTTCCTCATTCAGACGTTACAAACTGTGGCTACTGCAGCTGATTGTTTAGTCACAACACTTTGTGGCATCTCGCAACTAATACAAAATGATTTAAATTAATCAATAAAAACCAGAAGCAAGTAACTGAACTGTAACGATTTGTTTTATTTTGGAGAAACAGTAATAATATTGCTGGAATTTTATGAGTATCTGTTACATTACTCATTACTCGAAAAAGTAATATTATTACAGCCAACACGTTACAACCAAACACTGCTTGTAGCACACGCCTGCACTTGCCAGCGTTGAAACCAATGAAAAATTATCTGTAACTTGCTTTCAGCTTGCAATGCTAAACGTATAAGGCATGCTGATTTCACCATGACTTCTTCCATGTTATTTTTCTCTTCTTTGTGTGTTTTTTAGTGAGAAACATAGCACACACAAGTTCAAGAAGCTAACAATGACAGATTTGAAACTCCCCTGGATTGCAGCAAGCATAAGCTCGCATGGTAAACAGCAGCCACCTCCCACTATGTGCAGCCTGCCAGGTGGAAGACTCAGAGGTTTATCACTACCAGTTGATGCAATCATCAGCCTGCAATGATACACATCGCAATGTTGCTGGTGTTCAGGGATATCATAGATAAAAAAGAACATGGATGTCCCCCTAAATGTTTTTTTTTTTTTTTTTTTTTTTTTTGGGGGTGTAA
>JAQLOL010000020.1:3178375-3196869 GCA_029783665.1 Naso thynnoides | reverse complement strand
ATGTGTTTGAGTAAAGTATCCTTTAGAAAGCCTTTGTCACACACTTTTCTAACACGAAACATTAAAGACATTGATCTCGGTGTCATTGTGGGCTCATGTTTTTAAACTTCTTGGTTGATATTAATGTTACATTTCATATAAGCTGAATTTGCTATTTTACTAATCAACATCTTCTTATATAAATACCTTGAAAAAGTACAATATCACATTAAGTGTTCATATCATAATATCAAATTAAATACATAAAGTTGGATTAGAATTGGATATTTTTATAATTCAGGCAGCACTGAATGTGTGACAAAAGATCCTCAATGGAGCTTCAGTATTCTCACCGAAGTACGGCTCGTTGGGGCAGCCTTTCAGACGAACTCCTTTCTGCGTGCACTCGATCAGGAAGTGTCTCACCAGCTCATTGGACAAATCCCCCACTGCAGAGACACAGAGAAAACATCAGAGTTTTTCAGCGTGTTATGGAGCTTATTGAAAATTTAAACACTGACATCACACATCTATCAATAAAGACATGTTCACTTAATCCATTAAAAAATGAATTCATTTGGTAATGAACAACAACTTCAGAGATCGCAGAGTGAATCACATTGTAACATCAGTGAAAATGTGAACTTGACGGTGCAAACTAGTCATTGAGCCGACTTGTAACGTGAAGGACACATTTTAAAATGAGCTGGTTTTGTGTTTTGTACGTAGACGTGCAGCTCAGAAAAACAAAGCACCTTGTCAGATTTTCAGCTCACCTTTCTTACTCTGTTGTAAGACAGAGGGAGGGGGCGTGGCCACCTTCATGGCCAGTCCATACGCCCCACGAAATGAATGACTGTCCCTGACAATGAATGAGCCCGGCTCTTTGTCCTTTAGCACGGCGATTGCTGTTCAGCAGACGGAGGAAACACAGATAAGCTGTAGTTAGAATCACCATGTTCACACTGTACAAAGAGCAAACCTTTGCACAAGGCCGAATTTTCCTCTTGAAAGTGGCCGTTCGGCTCTCCTGTCCAAAACCAATATTTACCTTGGTCTCTGGAAATGTCGGGCTTGTACCAGAACTTAGAAGTGTCTTGAACAAACTTCACAGTGTCCTGCTTACTGCCAAAGTCTGCCAGACACAGATTAAGGCTCTACGTTAGGTTTCAAAGCAAAATATCACAGGGCAGCAGAGAAAAAAAACACAGTGAGAGAGGGTGACAGTGTCAGTTCGCTCAAATGAGAAATGGACGAATGCTTACTCAACTCCTTATTTTTTATGCAGATACTTCCAGTTTTACATCCATTAACTATGTTATCAAAGTGTCTCTGAATTTGATTATTTTCAGGGACTGGACATTGGGAATATCGGCTGTCACTCTTAAACCCTGAACATAGTTCTGTTGGAATGTTAAAAAAAATAGCAAAATTTTACCAAATATTGTGGAAGTCGGCTGAATTGCGTCGTTATCAGTGCCTAGCTTAGCCAAGGTTATTTTGAAAGAGATTTCTGATCTTAGTGAAGTTTTTTGGGTTTTTTTTTTTTTTGCTCAATAAAGGTCAAATCACAAAAACTGTAGATATTATTACTATTTCATTATTCATTTTCCTGAGGCACCGACTAAGGTTGAGTGAAGAAACATATCAATAAGAAGTTTGTCTGATAAAAGACTAAAAGTTGTGTGTAAATTTCCTAAAAATTTGAATTGGTTAACGCTCAATTTTTTTCCTAATTGGGTTTTTAGCTACTGTATTTCTACCACCTTGATTCCCTGAGTAGGGCTTACGTGTCTGATTTTGTTTCACCTCCATTCAGTATTATATCCCATTTGTGCTGATTTAGATGTTGAGATTTTTACCTTCATGATTTTGTTTCCATGCTTAGATTTTGAGGATTTGGTCATTTTTCCTTGATTTCTGTGGTTCTAGTTTGGATAAATCGTCTACATAGTTAAACTGTTTCTGTTCTGTCTGTCATTAAAATTGGCAGACTGCACATGGTGTTTCATTTTGAAAACTGACTTCCTGCTCAGCTCGATTTGCTCTGTGTAGCTTTATGTGGCTTCAGACAGACTAAATAGAATTACAAGCATTGCATGAAATGGCCTCAATCAGCTCATCAGCCTGGTGGAATCAAGCTGTATGAGGAAGAGCAGAGTAAAAACACTGTTACACACAGACAGAAAGAGAAACCTCATTCCTGAACTATGTGGGGGAGACTACCTGCTCCAGGCGACGGAGCCCCACTGTGTCCTCTGAGGTGGTCAGGTGTCATAGAGGATGAAAATGGGATGCTGACACTGCTGCCACTGCGAGGGCTGGAAAACCCACTTAGAGAAGGGGAGTGAGAGCCAAGCTCTCCCCCCTCTCCCCCTCTCCTCTTCTCAGGCAGTAGTGGAGGGAGGCCCCCGTGTCCCCCGAGGTTCAGACTACCGAGGCCCTCCACGGCCTCCAGCAGGCTGTGCTCCAGGCCGCCGTTCCCCAGCAACAATGCGGACAAGTCTGTGCTGTCTGTCTCCCTGTGGACCCCAAGACCTCCACCCAGGCCCTTCAGAGCCCTTCGGGGGGAGCTGTGGGCATTGGGGGTGCTGAGGGAGAGATGAGGTGAGGACTGGGGGGAATTGATGGAATTTGGAGTCTGGTTGTGCCACACAGGAGGAGGCGTGGAGCTACACAGGAGGAAAAGAAAGGAAAATAAGTCCTGACGAGGGGACAGATATTTGATAATTAACAGTATCTGTATGTTGAAATATTATATATGAAAGTATGAAGGAAGAGCACTTTAAGGGATGAAGATGCAAACTTTTTTCTGTTAGTTGATGTCATAACCACAATGTTTTGCAGTGCAGCACCAGTAATAGTTGCACTCCAAAAGCTGAAGACATCAAGCTTTTCCAGAGGAAATCTGTTTTGTGCCATTAATCTATTTTCCTTTGTGCTGAGAAGCATTTAAGCTAGTTTTCTGTATAAAGTCAACCTGCAAACTGGGCATGTACCCTAAGACCCCTTAAGTCAAGGGGTTCTTGGATTTTTTTCAGTGAGTAGAAATATGTTGACAAGAATTTATTTTATATGTTCGTAAGTCTACGAGTAAACAAAAAAGTAGTGTTAGTTTTGTTTGCTTGGGTATTTTGTAGAAGCTGACTAAACCACTCATTGTCAGCTGGGACTTTAACAACTAAAAACAGATTCTCACTGTACTTAAAGCAACTTACGGCAGTGCCATTAATGAGCCGGTCTGTGTGTTTACCTGTCTGTGTGTGCGAGGGGGCTCTCTGATGACACAGAGTGCATGGAGCCAAAGACCCTCTGACAGGAAGCAGGAGTGACCGACACTTCAGATCTAAAGAGCTCTCCCTCTGCGGAGCTGCCAGCGTGGTTCATGCTGTCCAGGAAACTTCGGGAATCTGACAAAAAACATCAGAAAAATAATGTCAATCCTCTTTTACTACATACTGTAGCTCTTATATACTAACCAGATGCACTTTAAAAACTCCCGGAATGTGACATTTTTTCATAAACTATAACGGCCCACATACTTAATGTGTTTCAGCAGAACAGAAACTTTTTTTAGGGCACAAATTTTGCAGTCTCATTAAATCTTTATTTATTAAGAGAATGATTCCTGGTTCCTAGCACCAAGTAGATTTTTTTCTCAACAAGGGAAATACAGAATGTTGGGTCTTTTGTTTCGAAAATCAAATTCTGTTCCTTGTTCCTTTTAAAGTCTCTTTCTAGAAGCCATTGATGTTTCAAAAATATTTTGTAACATCCAATATTCAATTGTATTCTCTCTCTGGATTTAAATACATATGCTTTACCCGTCATAATGACAAAATTGTTCACATACTTTTATTTTGCTTTGTCCCTTAAATCACCAAACATTATTGTTAAAGGGCAGGCATAACAGCTTAAGTGATAAACAGAGATCCACTTTGTAACTTTAATCCAAAAAAATGCGACTTCTTTACAATACCAAAGAAAAGAAATGTGGAATATTGCAAATCTTATCCCATACGCCATCTTCCACAATGTCATTTCAACGTCTTAAACCACTTGTTGAGTGTTTTTTTAATAGTACTGGAACTTCTTACCTAACCCTTTTTCTCTTAAAATCATCACTTATCGCAACATTTTACTTTATTTTAATCTCTGATTTTCTTCCCCCAAAGTGGCTCCGACCTTCTATACTGAGTCTGTTGTGAAGTATGTTTGTTTCAGCAAGAATGAGTGTACTTTGCAAAGTGTAAGACTATAAAACTGTACTTTTTGTATTAGTTATGGAGCTGAAGTCAGGAAGTGGCTAACCTAGCTTACCGCTGAAACGGAAACTGCTAGCCTGGCACAAACCACAAAGTGTCACATTTAGACTGTTTTTGAGTATGAATTCAATGAAGGAAATACGTGTAAATCAGTGAGGCTTAAATGTTCTGGTAGACGTATATTTCTTTGGACAGAGCCATGCTGTGTCTCCAAACCTCCAGTTTTTGTGCTAAGCTATGTTTCCTCCCTTCTACAGCTCCATAGTTGAAGCACAGACCTGAGAGTGATGTTGAACCTCACATCCAACTCCAGGCAAAGAAGCAATTTAGTGAAATTTCCAAAGAAGTGCATAATTTATTGGCATCACAATGTACAGACTGCACTGGCCTGACTGTAAATCATGGCAGGATCCCACAAATAAAGCATATTTGACTGTAAATTTGAATCAGCAGAGATTGACAGCAAATACAAGCATAGGTTTGTTGACATCAGTGTGACGGCATGCCAAACATCTTAACATGACATCCTGACACTCTGACAACACAGTGTGTCATTCAGCAAACACGAGGGCAGGCTTCCTCAGGCCACATACAGGCCTGTGAAGTGCGATGAGTCACCATGTAAAGAGTCGATCATTATAAAGAGCTCCTTGTTCGGGCTGGCTGCTCCCGCCCCCCCCCCCCCCAACCACCACCACCACCACCACCCGCCACCCCTTCCGCTCCTTCCCTTCATTCAAGCACTCTGAGATGGAGGAATTTGGACTCAAACACCAGCTTTGTGTGCGATCATATTGGACGAGCTGCATCATCTCGAGTGGATTATATAATCGCACGTGTCCTGTTAATGAATTTGAAGAATGTTTAAGAGAGTTTTTTTTTTTTTATGGAGTACCAGCAACACATGTACAGATACATGTGCACACACACACATTTTTGATAATGCTGTAAAATACTTCCACTGATACATACAGTAGGCCTGCTGTATGTTCATTATCCACACTGGGAGGACATGAACTCTGATAAAGATTTAAAAGTAAAGGTTCCCTTACTTATTTCACTGATCATCCCCAAGTGTCCCATGAAAACCCACACTCATTAAGAATCAGTTGGTTTGTATGAAATTTAATTGATTGCTCATTTCTTAAAGTCACTATGAAGAACGCTTAGTTTTTGTGGATTGGAGTGGCCCCTTTGGACAAAAGCAGTCATAAAGATCTTTGCTAGCATGTGGCAGGCAGGCTGAACTCGGCATAACACCGGCAACACATGCATTTGTTTTGGAAGCCAGTGAAAGAGAGACCGCAGGATGGATCACAATGTGGTAATGTACTTATATGTGACAAAAAAAAAATCATGAGCCAGTTGTGTGGCAGTAATGTCCCCTGAGACCTGTTACCTCTATTTCCTGCTGGCTAACGTTACACAGCCATTTGCATTGAGGTTACCTGCTACAAACTAACAGCTGTAAGCATATAACATAATTACATAATTGTCACTGAACAGAACAACAAAATTTTAAAAAACAAACAAACAAACAAAAAATTTTGTCTGAGTTCAGACCTGATTCAGACCTGATCATGGGCATTAATGTTAACTACATTAAAATAGCAGTGTTTTTGCTGAGGGTCTTATTTGCTGTTACAGGAAATGTATAGTCACCACAGAAATCATGAGCCTGTTTCAAAAATATTTAAAAGTTCCTCATAGTCACTTTAAGGAGTGTCATACAGCTTACTGTGCAGTTTGTGGAGTCTGTCAGTGTTGCCTTTTTTGTGGCCTTTGAACGCAGCAGGACTTTTTACTTCTTACTACTTTTATTTAAGGATCTTTCTTTACCACCGCTAATCAAGAGTTTAGGCTTTATTATGATTTTCCCACAGCTACATGATACCCACAGAGATTTGTTAAGTGCCAACATTTTGTACGGTGTAACAGAAGTCCAGAAGTGTGAACTTAGCAGCAGCTGCAGTGAGCAGAAACCTCCTGAGTTATGTTTTGTATTTGAAAAGTCATGAACCAGCTCATTAAATTATCTGGTGTGAACCTGCACAAAATATAGACACCTTAAACAGCAGAGAACATTTATTCAGCATTTAGAGTCGCTTTGACTTGAGTATTTCCTTTTTTTTTTAATTTTCTACTTTGCAGAAGAAGTTACCACTCTTTCATAGCTTTTACTTCGAGTAATGGAAGTTATAAAGTTACACAGCAAATTAAAGTTTCGTGTGTCAGTCTGATAAATGGCATCTTTGACATGTGGGCGCTTTATTCAGTGTATACTTGTGCATTTTTAAAAATTTGAGTATTTTGTTCTGTTAAAGTTAAAACCTAACCGAATGAACACATAAAAAAATGTAATCGATTTGTTCTTTTCATATTCACAGAAAAGCAACATGAGACATGAGCATCTTGCAAGAAATCCGAGCAGTAAATTGGGGTCATTTTGTTTCTGAAAACCAAAATGCTTGAACAAATAAGCAAGACAGTATAATTATATTACACTTTACTTTTTAGATGGTTTTGATAAACCATTTATCAGATACAGCACACGTGGCCGACACTCAGCTTGAATTTTTAAAGGTTAAAGGTCAAGAGCCCAGAGTTGGTTATGTTGTGGTCCACGTCTAGTAAGACCCGAACCTCTCATTGTTGACATACAGGCACCCACACATACCCACACACAGCTCAGAAAACCAAGACAATCATAGTTAAATTTGTTGTTGCTGTTTGAAGAAAACAAACACAAACTGAGGGGAATGCACTAAGGGCAGACGGATTCCTCAAACATTCCCACAGTCTCTGTCATTTTTGCTCTCTCGGGAGGATCCCCAGAAAACAGCCGAGCTTCGTCTCTCTCTGTTCCCACGGATGATTCTCCTCACTGTGGTTTGTCACATCTGCTGCCCAACAGCTCATTCAGTTAATTACAGAACAGCCCAAACTTTGGCAACATCGGCTGACCCCACCCCGACCCCTGACCTCAGACATACTCTGCTCTGGAGGGCTCCACCAGTCGTTATTACACCCTAACACACCTTTCAATCCAGTATCCGTGCTGGACAGTAACCATAGCTACTCACTTTCAACAAGAGGCACATTAATGAAGAGACCTGAAGAGAAGGCTCAGAGAAAAGAACGGTCTGTGCCCAGCATGAAACAGATAGGAGGTACTTACAAAAATCAACCATTACAATTTTCCCCCAATTGGCCAAAAAAATCTCCTGGATTCTTTCTCCTTCAAAATATCTCTCTCTCTCTTTCAAACTATAATTAGTAAAAGTGTTAATATGCCAGAGCAAGGGCTGTGTAATGAAATGCAATGCCAAATAAAATGTGGAGCAGGATAGCATTTAAGATAACGATTGCAGGAATGCACCAATACACCAGTTTTAAACTATTTCATTACAGCTGCGCACTTGTTCCGCTGCTCGTTCTTTTGTTCAAAGCACATGGTGTCTTTGCTGAAACGTAGGTATTGAATATGTAAAAAAAAATGCAGGAAATCCTCAGCCCTTAGCCAACCTAGACAATGTAAATTAAGCCATGTTTTCATGTGGGACAGAATTTATTTTTTATATTTTGTTTTGGTAAACTAAATTTTCCTTCTTTCTTTGGCTGATTCATTGAGTATTTTGACTTCATTTACATGTTATGTGGAACCATTTTTCCCACTTCATATGCAATGAATATTTTCTGTAAAAAGCTTAGGCTATATGCTGAATAATATTCATTTTGTTTCTTTGCATGTTTTTGATGTGCACAATGTCTTCTTTTTCATTTCCAGTCAAGACTGTTTAGTAAAGTTTGATGCTGTTCTGATGCTTTTGATTGGTTCTCTTGTTTGATCTTGCAGCGTCCCACATCTGTTATTAACACTGCCTGGTTTAAACGTTTGAAAATGGTTAACAGGTGGAAACATTTGTTGGAAATTTAGAAAATTAATCAAAAAGTAATCAAATGTAATAAGTTACTTTAATAAAGTAATTGAAATAGTTACATTACTTATTAGATCTAAAATAGGGTAACTAGTAATATGCAACCTAGTACATTTTCAAAGTAACCTTCCCATCCCTGCATCTGCATGAATGTACACGAGCACCTGAAACACTTTAATAACTGCGTGTTTCTCCCTCAGTTTTCCAACAGTGTTTTTCTGTGCATTGTATTTTCCTCACTTGTGCAGCTCAGAGTGAGCACAAAGCCTCTTCAGTTTAGGCCGAATCGGACAAAATGAATTCAAGATGGCCGAGATCCATGTGGGCACCACTGCCAACCTCCACCAGCCAATACCGCCCCACCCCCACCCCCACCCCAAAACACCCGTAACACACACAGACAAACACACACTCTCAGACTGAAGAGGTGTGCATACCTTCGTGCTTGGCACAGCGATAATGACGTTCATCAAGCAAACCACAGTGAGGTTATCAACAGCTAATATTTCTCTTCGTGTTTGCAACCTCAGGCCATGCAGGCTGTTACATAAGTGGGATGGCATAAATGGCAAGATGGAAAAAACAGAAAAGGAATGCAGATGCATAAAACATACAGCTATCACATGTTCAGTGCAGCTAAAGAGCTCCTGTGTTGTGATGTTACAAAGAATCGCTTCTCCTTTTCTCTTGTTTATGTCTTCCACTCACGCATTCAAACATTTACTTGCTGTCGATTGAAGGGTGAGCCTACTCACATACATGAACACAATGATACACATGAAGTTATGCAGGACAGCAGTGGGTTTGCAGACTCCCTGATGACCACAGGAATGAGCGTGCAAGCACTTTGTGTGTATGCACTCACGCACGCACGCACACACACACACTGACAGGTCTGAAGGTCTGTGGCATGTAACAGCTGCTCACAGCGATCACAGGCTGCAGCTTCTCAGAGGGATGAAGGCAAAAGGCAGGAACAGAGCAACTGTGAGAAAGAACGGGAACACAATGGAGAGGAAGACACCTGCTGTGGTCCTGAGAGCCCTTCAGAGTCCGTACTGCTAAGTAAAAATAATCACATTTTTAAACATAGAGAGAAAAGTTCTCATTAATGCTTTCGAAATCCGTTCAGTTAGACTAAAATGACAGATATCAACTTAACTGTGATCATTCACAACACAGCACTCTGAGGGTCTGATGATTTATCAAGAGTCAGACACGATGAACTGACGGCTGTAAAGTGTAAACCTTTACAAATGTAATACAGATTCAGGAAAATGTATGTCTTATTATCAGATAAGTGAATAATTAAAAAAAAACAACAACAAAAACATTTCTCTGGCATACAGGTGGTGAACTGTATGGATTTCTAACAGGTTATCATCTATATTTGTCAAACATTGTAGCATCTGCGTCGTTTTGCATCTGTGTCCGACTAACACAGCCGTCCTGCCACAAAGCCTATCTAAACACGTACTCTACATTATCAAACAGTAGTCAGTGTACTTGGTTAGGTTTAAAAAAAATTTGATTTTGCACTATAAAGTGAAACTTGGCAACTTTTTTGGCTTAACTTTGTCATTAACTTAGATGATGTATAACCTGATTAAACAGTGTAACAGTGGTTGAAAAATGACACCATTTGTTGCTAAATTGGCCTCCAATAAGCTCTGTTTTTACCATGATATTTTCTTTGCCCCCGGAATGAGGGTTTCAGGGAAAAAATGAAATCAGTAATGCTTTCTGTACTCTCTGTCCTAAATCCCCGGTCTATGCTGCGCTTCTTAGCCAAAGGTGACTTCGGTGCAAGCTGATTAGCTCACCGTGCTCTGACTCGCCCATGCTGACAGCAGAGTGTCTGCAAGCCACACCGTCAGTCGGCAAAAAACAATAAACAAATTAAAGCACAAGCCGGTGCAAATGGCTGCAGTGCATTTGCTTCCCAATGAGTCCCATGCTACAGCTAAAGTTAGCTTGCTAGCTGGTTTGCAGAAGTTATCTATTGCAGCTTTAATTTTCACTCAATGAACGCACGGGCGTTTACATTAGAGCTTACTGAGAGCTTGGTGTGTCTTACACAGATACCTTCTGCATCTGTGTAAGATTCCAATGGCCGGGACACAGTGTCAGTATTTGATGTGCTGGGAATGTCTATATTTATCATCTCAATAAATCTTTTTGTCAGTTTCTCAGAACAACATTAGGCTAATTGATTAATATGTGGCAACCTGAACACCAAACCTCATGAAAAATACAAACATACTATTGCCACAAAATGGTTACGCTAACATGCTAGTTAGAAAGACACCTCCAGCAAGCAAAAAGCAACATAATTATCCCAGTGGGCTCACGTTTGTGTCCAACTGAGGAATACAAGTCCAACCAGAGTTTTTTTTTTTAATCTCCACCAACTCAACTCATTAACTGTTTTACTTACGTTAGTAGCTAGTCTCGAACTGTGTCTGTTTGCTGCTTGCTGTAGTGTTTAGTGGGTTTTATGAGAGCACTTAGACTAGACTACACAGCAAATATACAGTATGACCAAAACTTGGAGCAAAATTAGGCTTAAACGAGGTCTTTTCTGACCTTTAAATGTAGTTACAAAGTTGGATACTTGTGTTAAATGATGCCAAAGTGTCACATAATGGGGTACATGCATTTGGAAGTGAGCCCTGCAAGCTGTTTAGTTGGCTCTGCAAGCTGTTTTACACTGTTTTTTTAACAACATTTTTCCAGTGACATTAATGTGTGATGGACTTCCTCATATGGGCATGTCAATGGGTGCACACAGGCCTGTGCCTGCCCCCTCCTCCGCTCTGCTCAGACACTGCATTGCTCTGCTCTCTGCTTCAAGGATTACTGTCAGCATCTTGTTCAAGATGGCTCCAATAAAGTGCTTTTTTGGGGGTGAATCAAGGACAGTTAACTTTGTTAAACTTTCCTATTGAGGCAAGCACTAGACAGAAGTTGAGAGCGTTTCTGTTTCTTGTGGATTTTTTCCATATGGATTTATTTATTTTCCTCTAAGAGCGCATGAGCTGGATTAACGGCTAAACTGCTGCTAAAGGACTGTACCTTGCTTTGTTGTATTGAAGAGTGAGAAACGTAAGCTGTAAGTTACATTTTATCAGTGTCCTAGCTGTGATTATTTTGTGTCAATAAAGGGGTTGTGAGTACAGTAGAGTGCGGGGGCACACATGAGGGAAAGGGGGAGGAGTAACAGACACAGACCGTTTTTTAGAGAATGCAGAAAATATAAGGTATGGAGAGGGCATGAGATACAATTTTCTGAAGATCTACAGAGTTTTTGTTTCGGTCAGTTGTGTTTAGGTGCTCTGTAGGAGTCTAAAATCAAAAAGAAAGACCCGAAAATGAGTATAATAGCTCTTCTTTAAAGGTTTAGTAGAGCTGCAGAGTTTGTGATAACTGCCTGAGTGGTTTGTCCCTGCGGGTGTTGCTTTTACATAACAGACAGTTATTTGATCCCTTGATAATAAAAAAAAACTGATTATGAGAGCTTTCCAACTATTGAGTGATTCACACAGAGGACAAGCAGCTCTCTCCTTGGTATCACTTGGCAATGCATCAGAATGTGATCGGTTGCTAGCACTGCCCTCCCTGCTTCAGCAAAAATCAATCACCCTCAGACCCTCCTGTGTCCTCCTCCTCCTCCTATTCAGAAGCTCTGAGTGTCCAAGCACAGCATTTTTCTGTAGAAGAGAACAAACAGTAAATCAGAGTCCTCTGCTGTTTCTGGGTGTTTGGACGGACGGCTTTATCGACTCAGTGAAGTGGCAGAGGAGAGGCCGAGTTACGAGCCAGCTGAGGAGGGAGTAAAGAATAACAACACTACAAACAAGTGGAGAGAGAAAAACAGGGTGAAGGGTAACAGTAAACAAGAAAAGGTTATGGGAGAGAATACTGTCAACACTGAGGTGTTTATTGCTGTCTGGAGTATTCTCATAATGAGTTGATGACTTCGTAAGCCGCAGTCAGAGAAAGCAGTAATTTCACTCAAAAGAGCAGTTTGACTCGCATATGAAGAATATCTGACTCGCTTCATCCATCACACAGTCTGGATCACATGTGGAGATCTATGGTGGTGTTATGGCACATTCAACTTTCCTCAAGCTTAAAATGAATATTAACATTTTTTATAAATTACAGTCAGTCTGAGCAGCAGAAACGTCACAGATATTTGATCATGTTTTGAAGCTGAAGTGAAATTCCTCAGACTTCATCCATCTGGGGAAGTGATCATGGACCATGAGTAGTTGTTCTGTTGGTCCATACATGTCTGTGTGTCAAAAAAAATAGCTTCACCCTCTATGGATCATATTTTTGTGAACAGTAAAACATAACTTTGTAAACAAAGGCTTGTTTTCATGAGTGCTTTATGACTTTATGATCGACCATCAAAGAGTGAAATTTTTTTTGACAACCGAGTTACATTTAAATAATAACTATGTTTCAAAGTATACTGAGGTCTTGTTCTTTGTAGAAATACAGTCACAAATGCTGTTGAAATAGCATCTATATAACCTCAGTGTCTCCAAAGCTTCAAACTTTAACTTTAATTTCAAACTAACACCACTTTTAATTTTTACTTTTTTATATGTGAACCAAAAACAGCAGGACTGAGAGATGTTGTCAACTTTATTTCTCAACAACTTTGATGCCAACATTAGTTAGTCAAACTAACCCTAAGGCCTACCTAAACTTGACTGGCACTGTGTTTTTATCATATTTAAACATGCATATCTATATGTTTGTTGTTAGAGAGTTGTCTCCACAATCTGGCATTCAAACACACCCAAGCAAGCTAAATTAGTTAAGACACAAATTTAAATGCCAGTCGCTAATGTTGTAGTAGTCGAGATCCGATCTTGGATGTAAAACTTTCTTCAAATGCAGCCAATAACATATGTCATTTGTAGTTTGATGTTTTGGATTTGTCTACTTTTCGCTACCTGAATCACAGAGAGTTCATACGCAAAATAACATAAAGAGAAAACACTCAGCAGAGTGCAGGTTCTGCAAGACAGTGCTTACTGAGACAGCTGGGAAAACATTAAACTTCTATCGCCACCTTGAAATCAGAGGAAATTTTTCTGATGGTCTTGGTCTTGACTCGGTCTCGGCACACTCTGGTCTCGGTTAAGTCTTGGTCTCAGCTAGGGTGGTCTTGACTACAACACTATTGCAGGCAAAGAAAAGTGCAACTTCCTCAGCAGAGCTGACTTCAATCATCACTAAACAAAATGTTAGCTTTATACCCTTTAACTTGACTGGCCACCCTACTTAATAACAAACATCCCTCTCTCCATCTTACTCGTATTTGTCAGATGTGTCCACTCCTCTTGTTCTGTTTCATGACTGCCTCCAGCTACAAATTCAACTAATCCTCAGTGAGTCTGTGTTTCAGTTGAGGAATGATACCGCAAATGAGATAATGAACTCTTAATTGAATGCAGACAACTCTGAAACTCTGTTTGGATCATCTGAGGGTGTGTCTTTGTTTGTTTCTGTGCCCAGATTATCTCTGTTCATGAGTTTCATTGTCTTTATATTAATCTGAAAATCATATTAGTTCCTGGCGAGGTCCAGTTCTACTATATGTTCTAGGCATTGTTGAGACCTATCACAGCATGTCATCAACAAGAAACACCTTATCATCACTAATTTTTTTCAGAAAAAAAAAAGTGTGATAAAGAAAGAAAAGTTAAACCTCGGTCATTTGCTACAGTGCTACTCTGGTTCCAGACCTCTAAATGAGCACCCACATCCTTGATCTATTCACAAATTCAAGTATGTGCCGTGTTATGCCCACTGAAAAACAGTCGACCAATCAGTGCTTTGTAGATGGCATTTTGACTATAAATGTCATTTCTTGCATGGCTAGATAACCTAACCTCATTCATTAAAATAACAACAGATTGATGGGAGCAAGCACAGTTAAGATCAAAGAAACTTCAAAAATTACCTTAAAGTTGCAGTAGATAACTTCTGTACAACGAGCTAGCAAGCTAACGTTAGCTGTGGCTTGAGACTTGCTAGGAAGAAAAATCTGCTGCAGCCGTCGGCGCTGGCTCACATTTTGTTTGTTGTCACTCTCTCTTTTAAGTCCAGTTTGAACTGATACAAAACGGCTGAAGGGAAAGTTGCAAAGAGATAAACTGGTCCGTCTCGGCTCGAGCCGACTGACGGTGTGGCTTGCAGACACAAGCAGGCAGAGGTGAGTCAGAGCATGGTGAGCTCGAACTGATGTCGCCTGTTGCTGAGAAGCACAGAGACCAGGGAATTAGGACAGTATACAGAAAGCGTCACTGACTTTTCATTTTTCTGCAAAATCCTCATCTCAGTTGCAAAGACAATATCATGGTAAAAACAGGGTTTATTGGGGACCAGTTCAGCAGCAAATGGTGTCATTTTCTATCCACTATTACAATGTTTAATCAGATTATACATCATAATGACAAAGTTAAGACAAAAAAGTTGTCTAGTTTCATATTAAATGGGAATAATATGCAACATGTTACTGACTGGTTGGTGCAGGATAAAAAGTAACCATCCTTCCCAATAAGAAATCAACTAGCATGAACACAAAGTCAGACTGAATAAAAACTCAAATAAACACAATTCATTGGGTAAAAATTGGGCATATTGTGTAAAATTGTGTGCACCTGGCAGTTTGTGGCATCAGATGCCAAAACTAGACATCTTGATTAGAACTTGAACTTTTTAGTCTGACCTTTCTGAGCAAACACAAGTGTTGTGCCGCCTGTTTTTCTAACATTTTATTAACTGTTTTGCAGTTCTTAAGCTGAACATGTCCCATTGTCTGCACAGAGATTCTATACTTCCTGCAGTTTCACATGTCTGGTCATGCTGTCATGTATCCTGGTTTGAATATACCAGACGTCATTACATCATCACACGTTGGACCATTGATGTTCTGCTACATATCACACGGGCTGTACTTGTGACACCACAGATTACTTGTTGATTAATGCTCAGAGAAACAAAATCTGTGTTTTCTTCTTTTTCCATTCGGTCTCTGCACTCTGAACTGCTCTTCTGTCCTCTTTGTGGTCAACATTTTCCATCCTTATGGTTTAAACTTTTGCCTCTTTGCCCTTAATTTCCAGCAGTCCAGTAAAAGCGGTTTTGTTCTCTCACAGAAAACGTCTGTGAAGTGTCTCAGAACAGCACTTGTCAATGACTTTGTCCCTAGGGAAAACATCCATTTACTCCAAGCTCACTTGTGGCAGATGTTGTCAGCCTGTTTTCTGAATTACCCAGTATTCCCTGTTGTATTTGGTGCTGCATTTTTTACAGTATTATACTAATCTGCCAGTAATTTAATTGATTTGGTGATTGGAGAACATTTTCTTTTTCATATTTCAGTTTTGAGTCAGCCTTTGTTCACGTGTTTCATTTTCTTATACTGAAATCAGGGAATAATTTGTCATATTTACTCCTAAAAGGGAGATTTTAGCTGTATTTATCTAGAACAAAACACAGCCTCCATCCTCATCCATTTCAGTAAGATCACTTCGAGTCAGTGCAAAAGAAATACAAGGTAGTCTAACTGAAAAATTAAACTTCATCACCACAGTGCTGTTCTCATTCCAGACCTCTGAATCCACATCCACATCCCTGATTTATTCTGAAAGTCAAATACACTTGATGTTGTGCACACTGAATCAATACTCTTGAAAATTCTTTCTGCATGAAACTACTACAATGGTTTGAAACGTTTGCATTGAACTTCTGGTTCATGTACGACATCTCTGAGAGCAAAGAGCACCCCAACAGAAACTCATATTTCAGTGACTTTTCAATTCAACTTTAGTCAGCGGTGCAGAAAAATTGGGAAACAGCCTCCCTTGGTTAACCACCAATACATCAGCCTTCCACGACTGCACGATGGAGGCAAAAATAACCTTTAAAAGGATGAGATCATGAATACAGCAGCAGTGGAACAAACCATTCATCATCTCACCAAGTGTGAGATGGCAGAGGAGCTGCAGATGCTGCTGTTAAGAATGTTCGATCAACAACAACAACAAAAAGTCTTTTCATGCTCGAAAAGAGAGAGATGAGGTTTTGACAAAAAGGGTTGTTTGGAAAAGAGAGAAGGCATCTGAGAGAAAAATTCCAGAAGCTGTCTGCAAATACCAGCAGCCTGGAGGAGACAGGGGAAGTGTTTCTGTGGATCTGCACCCTCCCAGAAATTCCCAGGAGGGACAGAGGTAGAGATAACACAGTCAACAAGCGAATGAGCAGAAAACAGAGACGGAAATCTCTGGTGATAAAGAATGCAAGGACGGAAGGAAAAGGTCCTTCAGTTCAAAAACTGCTACAAAAGATGGAGATGGAAATAGTCAGTTTGCTTTTTACAGACACGTGACCAAATTCATTAAATCACACTTTCAAGCTTTCTGACACGTGTGTGCATGCATGTACGTACCGAGAGACGCAGTCATGATGTGACTCTCTCTGAAGTTCCCCGTTATCTGCCGGTTTCCTGTTTACACCAAACTTTAGGCTCACTCCTTCACCTTCCTGCTTCAAAATCTCTATCTCTGTCTGATATTTTCCTCCTCCCACTGTGAATGAAATTCTCCCTGTTACCAGAATCTCCTCCTCTCTCCTACACTTCACTGCTCAAAAGCAATCAAAGGAGCAATCTGAGCCCGACTCACTGAGTTGTTTTTTTTTTTTTTCTTCAGGGGCTGAATCATTTCGCCGCCATGCCCAATTCCTTTGGTCCCCCAGATGGAAAAATAAGTTCGCCGTTTGTTCCTGGCTTGTTGTGACACTGCTCAACTTCTGGGTTTGTATGGAGGGAGGGATAAGAGGCAGAGAATTTCTCCCCCCTCCCCTCCATGCATGTCTACATACCCTCCCTCTCACCCTCCCTCCTCTTCCTCTCGCTGACCACTGAGCATTGTTCCTGCTGGGCCACTGCGAGCACTTTCACCCAATCAGAATGGATTCCAGTGGGGTCACAGGTCAAATGTGGTCTTTTATGGACCAGAGACGGGAGGTGGTGGTTGTTGGTCGAGGGGGGGTGATCTGGGGGTTTCTCTGGCCTCTCTGTCAGGGCATGTGTGTCCACTCCCACCATCTGCTCGCCACAAACACAGAGACAAAGGCATGGAGACACACACCGTCTCCTGCCATGTGTCTAATCTTAGCACATCATAAATAACATCATAAAGCTTCTGAATGAATTGAGTTGAGTTTGCTTTTGTTTCAGTGGAAGCATGTGCTGCCTGCCTTATGTTAACCTGTGTGTCATAGGAAGTGAGCTGGAATGCACATCGGCTTGGTTCATATGTGACACTCGTGCATTTGTTTTAAGACCCAAGGCTTTGTTTATGAAAGTACAGGCCAAGTCTCAAACATTACAGACAAGCAAACTTTTTACAGTATCTGAAAAAAGGTGATAACAAACAGTTAGTGACAAAATAAACAGTCTGACTTTTTTGTTTGACATTAATGTTCATTCGTTAACAATAAGAGATAGCTAGTTTAAAAAAATCTGCTCAACTTCACCTCTAAAGTTAATTAATTAGCATGTAACATCTCCTTTGTTTGATGTGTAACCAAGGCACATATCAGGAAAATTCTGGTACCTTTCACTAGGCCAAGCGAGCTGTTTCCTCTGTCTTATGCTAGGCTAGGCTAACCAGCTGTTAGCTTCAGCATAATAATTAGCAGACAGAGTTTAAAGGTTATGCATTGATGGAACACACCCCCCACAGTTGGACTGAGTAGCAAAACATCCATTAACGTGGCTTAGTTTAGTGACGGAAACAGCAAAACTGGGAGTAAAACAAACTATTTCCTGCCTAAATTAAAGGCATTTGGTCTCGCCGGTGATCCTTATACACACAATTTCAGCAGACTTTGTATAAATATGTTTTGAAGTGATCTGGTTAACTGTCTAAATTTGTTTTTGTGGAGTAGCATTACCCCCTTAAAAAGGGAAATTAGGTTTGTCTTGGCTGTTAGCTAACACTAATATTATCTAACCATTCCCCATTTGTTTGCAGAACACAGGACTTGTCGTCATCGTCATTAAATATCACCATTTTGTGTTTATCTGATCATGAGTCAAAGGACAGGATGGTTTTCTATAATTGCTGATTTAAATAAAACTTAAATGGGTTCAAAAACATTAATTAGTAAGTGTGAGCTGTCATAGTGTATTCACCACCTTTTAATTAAAGGAACAGTGTGTAAGAAATGTACAGCAAGTAATCATAAAATCATTCCATATGTCACCAGAGACTAAGGAATC
>JAQLOL010000020.1:3161551-3176394 GCA_029783665.1 Naso thynnoides | reverse complement strand
GTTTTCACATAAAATTCAGGAAAAACTCAGATAAGTGTATTTTCCAAAATGTCAAGCCAGTTTGTTAAAGAGGTGCAGATTTAGAGTCTATAAACTAGCGTAGATATCTAAATTAATTTCATCCAATGCAACCTAATTTTAATCTACATTTATAGGCTTATAACCTAAATATGTAGAGGATTTTGATCCTAGATCACCTAATCAATCACAAAAATATACTTTACTTTTACCTGCACATAACACGTCAAAATCCCAGAAAGTCTACTGTTATCAGCCTGGTGATAAAACAGTGGAAACTCTGCTGTGGGGTTCACATGACTGACTGAGTGCACCACTTTTGTTTTGAAGCTGTCTGCTGCTGCCAACAGTAATCACTCCCCACACTACAGTAGCCTCAGGTCAAATTGTGATTACAGCAATGACTCTAAACATTGAAATTAAAAAATAGTTTAAATGAGGAATTTTACTGTTGTGTCCCGATGTGGCAAATTGTTTCCCAGACTATAGTCTGCCTCTAACGTGGGAAACAGGAAACCCTGGTCTGCCCCCCAACATGCAAGTGAGATACCGATATTCTGTGTCCTTTGTTAATTCTTCTGTCCATCCAGCAGACAGAAAGAATCAGGTGTTTTTCTGGGAAGGAGTAATAATCACTCTTTCAGTAGCTCCTTCTCCATCCTGCCGCCGCTCTGTTCTGACAAAACATGTTTACAATAAACAGGCAGACCTGCCCTTCAAAAGAATGAACTGATCCGTCTGCAATACAGAGCAATACACCATCATAAATATTACTTTGCTTTTGTCAACAATACATGGATGACAAAAGGCCAAGGTCAAAATATTGTCTAATCTTTTGCAGTGGAAGAAAATGTCTGTATGACAGGTGCAACTCACAAATATGGATTTTTAATAGAGATTTAAGTTGATATTAAATTTAACTTAATCTAAAGTTAATTTGATTAAAAACAAATCTGACTGAATAAACAACTCAAACATTTGAAGAATATATGATGGAAATTAGTGCTGTCATTCGATTAAAATTTTTAATATTGATCAGTTGCCTGATTTCCATAGTTAACTCGCCATTAATTACAAATTAACCACACATCTTGTTATTCAGTCCTCAATGTACCTTTAAGGGATACTTTTCAAGTTTTTAAGACTGTTATCAACATGACAGTGGACAAATATGCTTGTTTTGTTCAAATGTAAGTTTATTATTATTGCAGCAATCCAAAACAATGAAAAATGCTGTGATATATTTTTTGATTGAGCACTCCGTGCTCTGCTGTGTTTCGTCTGCTGCTCGATTGCTCATGTCTGTTTTGATTGCTCGTGTCTCTTGTTGTAGTTTCTATAAGCAATAACAACAGCTCCTTCAGTCTCGTCTCCATGTCTTATTGACTATTGAGCTAGTCATAAGTTTATTAAACACTCACCATACATTCAGTAGTCAGACTACACTGTAATAGTTACCCAGTACAATACAGACTACAACATAGTGTGGAGTTACTGAGTGGTTCGATCGAGGTACAGTGTGCTAACAGAGCTAGCCTGGAAGCTAACAGCTGACTGCAACTGACCAGCGCAAACATGGAGCAGCCCAAGCCACCTTCACCTCTAAGACTCACTAGTAACCTGATAATAGTGTCCCAGTATAATACAAAATACTACAAATACTGTCCAGAATATATACCATTTACCTCCATGTTAGCTTTCTTGTCTTAAGTCGTGTATCTGTTATATATGTCTATGGTGGTGGCTGCATTGATTCCTGATTCCCTATACTACAAGGTGGGCTAAGGAGAATGTGTGCACGTTAAATACCCAATAAAAAAAATTAACAGTGTTAAAATATTTTGCGGAGTGCCCGGTGGCTCAGTTCGTAGAGCAGGTGCCCCATGTACAGAGGCTTTTTCCTCACTGCAGCAGCCACAGGTTCGATTCCACCTGTGGCCCTTTGCTGCATGTCATCCCCTCTCTCTCTCCCCTGTTTCCTGTCCACTCTTCAGCTGCCCTATCGGAGAAATAAAGGCACAAAAAGCCCCAAAAATATCTTTTAAAAAATAGTAATAATGAATTTGCATTAAAACATTATTAACACCTTAACTTTGACAGCACTAATAGAAATACATATTTTTATTTTTATTAAAATCATGTAATGAGTATTCTTATCTAGGTGTATTCATTTGCACCATATGTAATTACTAACAAGGTGTCAAAGCTCCACAAGTCTGGTTTTCCTTTTTTATGTAAAAAGACAACCCCTCAGAAATATGATCACATGGTTAACTCATAGGTTGTCCTGTGTCCTCAGCAGGAAAGCACACACAACACTTACTACGACAGCTGTCTTGTTCCTGTAAGTACAACAGGAACATGACAGCCACTAATATCAGATATGAGAAGAACCCGCTGAGAGACACTTGTGTTTTTTGACACTACAGTAAATTCCTTCTGCAGCTGTGTAGTACATATCTACTTAGGCAGGATGTCCCACCAACAAAAGACCCTCCCCTCTTCTCCCGTCCCCTCCCTGAACAGGACGTGAGTGGACATCATGCCAGCAGTGGTCTCTTCCTCTGTTACATCAGCTATTATTAGCGGACAGCCAGTATCAGCTGTTAAATGGGCCTGAGAGATTATTGCGATCCATTTTTATCAACGTCTCCAACCAAGGTACCTCAAACCTAAAAACAATGAACAAAAGTCCAGAAACAAGCCATCTGTCTGTCTCTGGCCAGACATGACTGACCAAAAACAGAGTCATGCCCACATATCCAGCCAATAGCAACACAGTGCAGACCGGGTGTGTGTATGTGTGTGTGTGTGTGTTTTTGGTATATTATGCCAGGGGGACATTCCAGCCAGCTCCTCAACCCTGTCCGGCAGCAATCAGGAGCTCAAGTGTTTTGGTTCATACACAGACACACATAAGTGCATATGGTCACACACACTCTTAGTACCTTGTGTCCAGCTGTGTTGGTCCCACTGCCCACCGGTCCTTAGCTGGGAAAACTCTGAGAAATGTTTCACTGAGAAAAGAAAAGCAGATACTGAGGAAATTCCAGAATGCAGACACATCCAGTCGTGACCATTTGGACATTATCGCTTACCATACGGCGTTGGTGGAGACACTGGGAAGGCCGGAGTAGGGGGGACGACGTCAGAACTATCTGTGTGTACCCGATAGTCCACACTGTTGGTTTTGTGGAGATGCCCATGCTTTTAAAAAACAACAACAGAATAAAAGTCAAAAACATTTCAAGTTTTATGTGGTACAAGACCACACACACACACACACACACACAGTCATGTTTTCATTGCTGTTGGGGACATTCACATAGAATTACATTCATTTCCTAAAGACTTAACCATAACCATCACAATAGCTGCTACCCACGAATTCATCCCAAATGATTAACGGGGGTCTTGCGTGTTGTCCCCATGAGGACAGTAAGTCCCCACAATGTAACTGTTTAAAACATATATGTCCCAACAGTGTGACTAATACACTCATACAAACACACACACCAGCAGACATCAGTCTTGTGATCTGTGTGTGGCTACAGTCTGTGTTTTGGTATAAACAATTGGACCATTCATGCCACCCAGCCATAAGAATGACTGTAAGAGCAGAAACCTCGACTCAAAAAGAAGCAAAGAGAGACAGAGAGAGCGAGGAAAAAAGAAATGTCTACAAAGTTGCAGACAGAGTCACATATTTAGAAATATAGACCCTTTTGTTTAAAGTGATAACTCCATGTTATTTTTTCTTTAATTTGATTAAGCGCCACATAAGGTTTTTGAAAGTTTGGGGATCTGTGTAAATGAAACGGTAAAAGCGTTTTTCTAGGCTTTTGACTACTCAAAATGGTTTTACATCACAAATCAGCTCTCCACTCATTCACACACATCCGCACATTAATCACACTCTGGATTTTGCTCATTAGGATGGAACAGCTTTCGGGATAAGTTTGGAGTCAGTGTCTTGCCCGAAGACACTTCCACATTTAGACCGGAGGAGCCAGACTGCATGTGAAAGTGTTAGATTCATCACGAACACAGATACCCTTCACATTGTCATTTGAATAATTATGAAAGTACTGACTGTAGATGTTTAAAACTAAACAGGTTTTTGGTGTTAAAGCCCAGTATGGGTGAAGCTCAGCCCCCAGCATGTCGCTGTCAGGTGGGGTGAATGGGAAACTGTGTTTACCTGAGTTGGTGAGAAGGAGTGATTGTCACCAGGGGGACCTCTGAGGCTCTGAGGACCACCCACTCTCGATCCTGGACTACAGAGACCAGCGTAGTCCACCACATCAGTGACCTGCTTCTGCTTCCTCCAACCTGATCAGGAGCAGGGAGATGAAGAAGAGTGAGTATGAGGAGGGCAGGAGAGTGGGAGGCAGATAGGTTATGTGTTTCTCTATGATATTCAATCCACAAACAGTTGCGTCTATTCTTGTAAAACAACCTAGCATGAAATAGTAGTGGTGCTTTGTTACAACAAGATGCCAACTCAACAATAAGAGGTGACAAAAGTGATTCATCTCTGACAAAAGCATCATTCAGCATGTTTATCAGCAGTGTGTAGCTATCATCAGGTCGGAGACCATGTGACTAGGCAAGACCTCACCAGACCAGATGGTGCAGCATCATGGCAGAAAAAACAAAACAAAAAAAAAATCTGTTGGAACATTTAGCCTCAGTTTCTCCATTTTTAGATGTGAGTAGACCATGAAAAAAAAGGATCAAAAAGAAGAAAACCTCTTTTCAGCTTAAAGGCAGTGTTTGTAATTCTGTTAAAAAACCATTTGTTGTCATATTTGGAGAAAACCTCTTGACAGTCTAATGGCAATTAAAATATCAAATGCTCTGGGGTTAAAAAGAGAAAATATCCATTGTCTGCAGCTACAGCAAGACTAATATACCAACAAATCAATTCAAACAGCCTGAATTATTTACTTCCTGCCTGTCCTGCCTGTCCTGTCTTTGCGCAATCTGCCCGTGCATTCATTGCACGTGACTGGAGTCTTACACAACTGCTAGGCAAAAAGCCACGGCTAAATGAGCTGGTCATATGGAGAAGAATGGCAGAGAGAATGCAGCCACACTTTCCACTACCAGCTAAACCCACAGCAGCTTCTATTGCAAAACAAAGCAAAAAGAGACAGACTGAGCTGGTTAAGGCTACCAATAAAAAGAAGTTGGATAGTACAAGTAAAGTTAAGCAGCCTAAAGTAAAACCAGTGTAAACGTCGATGTGGTTTTGGAGGAGTGACATGGAGGTAGACTTGAAACGAGGGGGTGGGACTTTTTAGTTGGGCACTTTCAAAATCTAGCTTGGTTTGAGCATTTCTGCAGTCTTACCAACCTCAGCTTTAATAATTGCATATTTCAGTTTTATCTAATTCATTTAAATAGTTTTTAAAAATGAATACGTTGATAAGCAAAGTATTGAATTCTTTCAGCGTATTAAGCTTACTGCAGTAGTATCTGACTATGTTGGATGCTTAATAACAAGAGAATACCAATTATGTTGACTAGAGAGCCCTGACAATTTTTTATTTTTTTTTACTGTAAAATGTTTAACTCAGTACATTAATGTTAAAACTTCAGGTAAAATTTAATTCAAATTTTGGGAAATCCTTGTCAGAAATATTTTGTTATTTACCGTTCACGTTAAGAAACATCACCTCTTCTCATCACACAAATTTTTTGTTGTTGCTTTGCCAAATGAATATTCATGACAGCATTCATGATTTTTAGCATCATAATAGTAATTTAAAACTAAATCAAATGTTTCAGTTACTTTTTGATCGTTACATATATTATTTTATACAGGGCTGGCGATTACGCTGCTTCAGGACTTCTAATCCTTATCCTTAACCTGACCAGTTCCTGGCAACCAGAGGTATCAAAGATCACAGCCTCAGTAAGGGGACAGGATTGATTCAATGAGTGAGTCAGTGAGGGACATGATTAAATTTTAGTCACATATTTTTGTTTTAATTATTATTATTTTTTAATTGTTACTATTATTTGTCGCCTGAACAATACCAGTGGAAACCCTGTCTAATCTTTTTCTTGGTCAGATTGACATGCTCAATGCACGAGAGTTAGCAGCTTTGCTATATTTTTGACTGCAACTGCTGTTTTTTGCTTTTCCTTATAGACAACCAAGCAGTTATGCTGTTCTTCAGACAAAAATTTGAATCAGCCTGATTAAACAGTTGGTTACTCCCAAATGTAAAACCTAAACAAAATGCGTAACATGTCTTTTTAAACATATGAATTAAATCAGTTTTCAACTTTTGATCTTATTGACGGTTTTGATTTGTGATTTGCAAAGATGTGCTACTAGCAGTACAGTATTAATGTGCAGTGTTGAGGTGTTGGGTTCATCCCCCCAGTCTGTCACTTTTCGCTGCCTTTGCCACATGACGTTCGCTGCCAGTTCAAGCATGCACAGATCTGGATCTTTGTCTTGGCTGTCAGATGATTAAGGGGAAGGTGTGCTTACTTCCTAAAATGGTGCTTTTCAGGGGGTTATATATGTACATGATGTGGACCTGCTTTAACTCGAATTTAAAGTTGGGAGTTAGTGGAAATTCTTGTGGGACTGCTAAAGCAGAGGGAAACAGTTACAGGTGTCACTATGCTACTTTTGAGTACCCTTGCTAGCTTGTTTACTTTAACCGAGTGTAATGTTAGAAGGTGATCAGGAAGGAAATGTTAAAAAAAAAAAGGTTAAATTGTGTACAGCAGAAGGTAAAACACAGTAAAGCTCACCAGTTAACCTGCAGTGTTCGTCATTGTTTCATTTTTACCAACACAGTAAACAGGCTACTAGCAGGTTAGCTTACTAGTGGGATTGCTAGTTCAGCCACTCCAAGTCAGCAGTGAGATATTAGCCTTGCAAATTGTTGAGGAGTCAGGTGATATTCACAGCTTAAAATATTTTATGACCAAAAACTTTTTGTTTTACTCAACAATAGTTATTTTTTTTAAAAAAAAGAAAAGAGAAGAGAAGAAATACATAAAGTATAATTTTAGCTTTTGAAGACTATGCCAAAACCAAAAACACACCACCACACAGAGACCGAAGTCTCACAAGTGTGTCATGATAAGAGTCTCACCATGTACGGGACCTCACTCAATGGTGCATATAAACTATAAACAGAAATGTGGAACATTACAAGCTCAGCTTTTACTGTGAGCATCCACCATATCAAAAGCACATGAAAGACCAAGCTGGTCCAGCTGAGACTAATCTTGTTACTGAGCTTCCGAGGTTCTTACAGTGTTGAGTATCACTTGATACCCACTTTATTTGTGTCGGGCCTCTTCTTTTTTAATGACTGCAACTCCAAAATTATGAGAGGAGGAAGGAGGGCATGATGCAAACACATTGCAAAGCAAAGTGTTGTGTCAAACTTCAAAAGCATTCCTGATTGCTTACAAATTCCTGCCTCAAAACAAATGTTTCAAACAGACAGCTGTATACATGCACACACACACACACACACTGACAAACACAGATGTGTTAGTGTTGCTGCTTCAACTATGCCCCGGGGTAATATCGGCCCCCTGACAAACCCGCTGACCTACATACATACTCCATTTCCGGTGCTCAAATTCCACGATTAGAAGACGAACCACAAAACCTCTCTTTGACCTGAGGTGTGCAAAAACACTGGGTCAAAGGTTAAATGTCAGCAGCAACATAACCCTGCCTGGCACATGGCCACGGGTTGCCGATAACCACAGCAGAGACCCTGACAGACGTGATTCAGGAGCTGTCACAGCCTTTCACGTCAGCTCTTCTGGGACCTTCAGGAGCTCCCATATGAACCTCCAGGCCAAGCTGAGGTTAGCTTTGATGGAACAGCTGCTCTCTGTGCAAAGTGCTGGGAAGCGATGACATCACTCCTACACCTATGACCTTCAGTCCTCGAGAGGAAAATGAATGAGGGATGGAGGTCGCAGCAGCAATGTGCCTCTTCCTCCTGGGTGCATCCCGATGGATATGAGAGGGAATAAATCTGTCATATTTAGCTGGCAGGGTGTGAAGAAGCAGTGAAGAAGAAGAGGTGAAACTGAGGGACATGGGTCAGGTTCAAGTTTTCAAAGGCTGGACATGATCAATCATTAGCAAGTCTCTGGTCTCAACTAGGGTCTCCCAAATCAAGTCCCAAGTCCTAAACTTTGTATTTCAAGTGTCAACAAGTCACTGTGCACCCTTTTTTTCACTCAACATCATCAGCTCCATGACAGGTTGACTCAAAATATGTTGTTGCCGGAAAAATAAAACTTTAATCTCCTATTTGGGAAAGATAGGATTAGTCAAAGTTAAAGTTGAGTCAGGAGTCTTTTTTCCTCAGCTTTAAAAACAGTCCTTGTCCTGGACGAAATCAAACATCGCAATATTTCTGAGCAAATTTTTGTCTTTCTAAATACTTAAATCAGTCCAACTAAATCACTTAACACTATTACCCACACAGCATGTATTGTGTAAACAGAGTAAACCTTTAAAATCGGACAAATACAATCAAAATCTCTCTTAAATCCTGTCTTATATTACAGTTTCAATAGAAACTATCTATTTATATAGGCCTATCTTAGACATAAATCAGCTTTTTCACAGTGCCATTTATCCACCCAACCACACAACCACAGCCTTCACTTTCCCACACTATAGTCTTTATACAGAAGATAGCAGGTATTTCTGTTAAGACCTGAATTCAAATAATTTAATTTGACCCAGAACAAAACTGTAATACAATCTAACCCGAGTCATTTGCGCAAGTCATGTAACTATTATGTCACGTCAAACACTCCTCTCTTAGCTGCAAACAGCTGAAGTTAGCAAGCTCATTGTTGAAGGTTGGAGAGCAAGCTTTAAGAAAAAAGGAAAATGGCATGTTTAAAAGTAGTAGTTGATGTATGCAAAAGTCAGTTTGCTTTATTAAAATAAAACAGCGGCCAGTGTGAGGTGTGGCACATTGCCACCTGCCACCAAACATTTAACAATTTCAAATCAAACTGTTCGTAGTGCAGAGAAGTGAGAGCCAAAAAGAATTAACCAGCAGAAACTAAAACAAAGTGCCGAGAACAATTGTGAAATCTTTACAGGAAAAGAATGACAAATGAAAAATCATCCTTTTTTAAATCTGCATATTAAAAAGAACTGACATGACAGCAAACTCAGCACAGTGTCGCTTACTGTCTGTCATACCTGATGTCAAGTTAGTGTGTTTGTACAAAGTGGCATAAGGGAGAAAAACGAATGAATTAATATAAATTACATTAGGTAACACTGTGTTCTGTATGAGATCAGATGTCTGAATGTCATAAACCAATTACACGATCATTGAATTGCACAATCAAGTTTATTGGAGAAAATGGAGTATGTTGCGGTAATCTTCAGAGGTAATATTGTTGTCTAACAGTAAAATAATGTTACCAAAGATCAACCCACTGACTGAAGCACTGATAGTCTTCAACCTTTATCACAACTGAAGCCTGACATGAATATAAAATTTACAGCTCCTCAGAACTTTATGATCAAGCCGCTGGGCAGAAAGATGGATGCAGATCAGCAGACCTGCAGCATTTTTTAAAATTAAGTATTTTAAATCAGCGCTTTTTCTGACTTCAGTCTGTCAAATTTCATTCTGCATTAAAAAAGGTCAAATTTTGTCGCAAAAGCATCAGGCATGAGTTGCCTGTAGGTGTGAAGGATACCCAGACAAGCAAGTTTATGACCGGAACTTGAAAAGTAGGTCCAGTCTGCTCTCTGTGAGTGTTGCTGCTGGTGGAGACGATGCTTCACAGATCAAAGACATCATTTCTTGGCTGCAAAGTTTTCGGTAAATTTAAGACAAATTTGTGTTGCTGTGCTGACAGGGCACATTTCCCACACAGCATCATCAGATATGAGACACTTCAATTTGCACAAATCCTGTCACCAAACTTCAATATTTGTTGACAAATCTAGAAAATGTTGGTCCTGCACACATGGAGGTTTCCTTTGTGTTTATTAGGCACCTTGCTGTGCTTCTGAGGGTCTTTAAAAAAAGGCAGTAATCTTTTGGGAGCTATGGAGGCCCATATGGCCTGAGCCTATTTCCTGTTTCTAGTGTGAGGAGGCTTGGTGCACAAATACACCACCAGGACATGAAGCTTGTATGTAGCACATAACCCCAATTCAAACCTTGCAGCTAAGTGCCAAGCAGGGAGGCGTCGGGTACCATTTTTATAATCTTTGCTAGACTCGGCCATGAATCGAACTCCAACCCTCCCAACCTCAGGGTGGACACTCTAACCACAAGGCCACTTAGGAGCTTTAACACAATAATATTTTAAAGGATATACAAAATCGATTCACCGCTAGTGGTTGCAGTGTGGTATCAGCTTTACACCAAAACAAACAGCCACACCTGCCCTTTTTCCCTGACACTTTCCCCGGCAATATTACATAAAGGGAATAATCCAATGCGATGGATAACAACACTGGCAACCCGGCAAATATTGTTTTTTTGTGATTACTACATGTCCGGAAGAATAGGAGTTTTCAATAGGAGTCTTTCTACCGCTGTGTGCGATGTTGACTTTGGACTCATACTACACAACACGTTAAAAAACCACCTGACAAAAGCCCTAAAACTGATGTTAACAGCTAATATCACAACACAATATAATAATATATCTATGTGATCACTTAAAGCTTGTGGAAAAATGAATGTTAGCTTTCCCCATGTCTTGTCTGTTATGTTTGAGCAACTAGGCTACATCTGGGCAGCAAAGGAACGGACCTGCAGCTAGCGCTTAGCTCAGGCCTGTTGCTGCATCTACTGGGTGATAATGTGACGTTATTTCAGGCGACAAAACGTCTCATTGTCTCTTTACACGATGCATTGCTGGTTAGAATCTCAGTCACATCACAATATAACAACATTTATGAGATAATTGAACAACTGGTGACGTTAGCCTTCCCACTTGTTTGTCTGTAACGGTAGCTAGGCCTCGGTTAAATATAAAAATATGCTCAGCTGCTCCTCACTTGCTATTTTTTTTTTATAAAGGTGGTGGGGGACAACGGTTCCAAAGGGAGTGGGCTCACATGAACTTACATGAATGTGCGGCCGCTATCAAAACAAAGAAACTCAGAAGCTCCATAACAGCACGTAGAGAGGGTGTGTGACATTATTCTCCATTCTAGATGTCAATACACTGCTAGTTCTTTACATAGCAAAATATGTTTTTCCCGAAATCTAACAAGGCTGAATTTTGTATGTAGCTCCTTTAACTCCATTCCAAACAATACAACTCTACTTTCAAAACTTCCTTTAGCTTTATCAGCTGATCTGCTGTTGTTTAATGTGACTCAGTTACTCAAGTTAATCAGTGGACACTGTTAAACTTTGAGCTCTTTCTTGTCATGGGTTGATGAGAAAGCTTTTCATGAATATCTCTCTTTAACAGCATTTTTTTGACTGCTGTTGATCTTTGCTGTTAGAATAATTCATTTAATCCTATTCAGCTGCTTAAACCTGCAGGTTCTGCAATTACGTAGCGGATTATGTTTTGATGGCATTACTTGCATTACCTGAGTTTCTCTGTGGTGAAAGGTCAGACTGGTCTGCCGTCACACACGCTTTACTTTTGTAACCTTTTCTTCGTGCTCTCTATATTTCCATCCAAAATAAGAAAGGACAAACACATCATTGTGTAAAGACCAGAGGTCATGGTTTTACATTGCTGACATCGCAGGAATATTAACCACCCTTTCAGCAGACACCATGCACTCTAACAAACACGCCTTCTGTAATAAAACACAGGTACATTTTTGTCCCTGACAGGAAAATTTCCACAACCAGGCAGCACCTCACCTCTGTATTAAAAGTGGTTTTCTGTATGCACAGGCTGAATGTGCCGAACTGAGCTCTGACATGTAACAAGTCCAGCCTGCAAGCTTTATCTGCCCACCAGCTTGTTGCCACACGTCCCGTCTACTGTGGCATTTCAGCCAGTTGCAGTGGACTGTTTCTGTACAAGGAGAGTTATGTAACTTCTGTACAACATTGTAATTGACCAAGCTAAAGGGTCAGTTTACCCAAAATACATATTTTTTTTATTCATATCGATAGCACTGCCGAAAATACAACTGACTTTTCTGACATTTAACAGTTGTGAGACTGAACTCAGGCACTGCAGGGCTTTGAGCTAAAGCTCATGTTAGCATGCTAACATGCTCACAGAAACAATTTTAATATGCTGAAGTTCAGCAGGTAGACAATTCTTACCTGTTTACTTACAATACTACTTGCTTACAATGTTCAGGATCTAATTTCATCATGTTAGCATGCTAACATTTGCTAATTAGCACTGGTGCACTATGCTAGTACAGCTGTGACTGATGGAAAACAGTTTTTGGTCACAGGTATTTGGTCATAAAAAAAAGTATGGGATAATGTGAAAATCAAATTTCATCACAATCCATCTATCAAATGGAAAGATTTGTCATTTGTCCAACTGACTATCGATGCCATCCCTGGAACCAGGCTGCTATCACTGAAGCATTTAACACTAATGTGCTTTTTTTGGTATTAGGTTAAGTGACTCTAAACTGTTTATACCATTTGCTTTAAAAGGGGTTAAAAGATCTTGGTGGGGTTTTTTTTGTTGTTGTTGTTTCCTTTTTTTGAACTGCTCCTACCTGACAGATGCGTGTTTCCCTTGTGGCTGAGGCCGTTGGTCTGGAGCGAGGCAGAGCGGGACAGGGGGGCACAGCGGGTAGGAACAGGAACAAAAGTGGGGTCCAAATCCAGAATCAGCTGGTTCAGCTGCTCTATTGACTCATCAAAGTCTGTGGTTAAGGAAGCCAAATCCTCTTCCTTACAAGACAATGTGTGTGTTTTATTTACAGACTGTACGTTGTGTGTGACAGTGTGAGTGCCGTGTTCTTCACCCAGGCCCCTCTGCACTGCTTCCCTGCTGCTGATTCCTCGAGGTGGCGTGTCGGGAGCTGCCAGAGGTAGCGGTGTCTCTTTTCTTAACCCGTTCACCCTCTGTGCCTCATCACCCTCAAGGCTGGTAGTGACAACATCAACCATCTGTTGCTGCCGAACCCAGGAGTGTGTCGAGTACTCAGTTTGTGTTACAGGTAGGATGTCAGAGGAGAGGGAGCAAATACTGCTTGAGCTCTGCATGTCCCGGGCAGAAGCAGCTTCACCATCTACTTCATCCTCCTCATCTAATATATCAGTTTCCCTCTCGCTAGACGAAACCTCACCATTGCTGGTAAGTCCCAATCCAGACTCATCTCCAGCCACTTCCCCCTTCCCTCCACTGGCAGCAAGCTCAGCCATGACCTCCAGAAGAGGCTGAGCAATGTGAAAGTCCACACCAGGCACCAGCTTCTCCACCTGGTGACTCTTATTCTGTGCAGCCCCTCTCTTTTCTCCTGCTCCAGGCCGCCCCTGTGATGCAACAGAGAGGCCTGAATCACTGCTGGCAGATGGAGGTCGGTAAGTGCAGCTGGAGCTGCCAGGGGTTAGGGAGAATGAAGCTCCCTCCTCGGTGCTCTTCTTCCTCAATCTGGTGTACAGACTGCCATCTCCAGGGTCTAAGACATGAGATGGAGCTGTGTAGACAAAATCATTGTAAGTCAGTAAACGGTGTTGGGAGGTAAGTTACATGTAACGAAATTACGTAATGTAATCACAACATAAATGTAACTGTAATCATTTAGAATTACTGAGAAAGAATGTGTAATCAAATTACAGTTACTTATGAAAATGTTAATGATTACAAAGGAGGTTACATCTGAATGTTTTCTTGAAAAACGCTTAGGCTGTATGTTGAGTAATATTCATCTTGTTGCTTTGCATGTTTTAAAGAGCACAATGTCTTCTTCTGCCATTTCCAGTCGAGGCTGTTTAGGAACTTTTGATGCAATTCTGATGTTTTGGATTATTTCTCTTGTTTGAATTTGCAACATGTCTGCTTTGAAAATGGTTAACAGTTGACACCATTTGTTAGAAATTGAGACACGTAATCAAAAAGTAATCAGATGCAATAAGTCATGTTACTTTGATGAAGTAATTGAAATAGTTATATTACTTATTACATTTTAAATAGGGTCACTAGTAATCTGTAACCTATTACACTTCCAAAATAACCTTCCCAACCCTGTCAGTGAATAGTTTGTTTGTTGACAGAGGAGTGAAAACATATTCAAACAGTACCTGACAAGTCATGGGTTTAGTGATAATGAACTTATATGTTCTTCAAGCACAGAAAAGTAAACTCAAACTATGTGAATGCTACATTCAACAATGGAAAGTTTAGGATTTGCAGGACTGTGCTTTTCCACCTTACCCTCAATTCTAGTGGAAAAAAACTCACTTCTGGTGTCTTTCAGGAAAGTATCATCATTAAACATTTTCCCTCTAAATCAAAACAAAAATTAGGTCTACAACTAACAATTATTTATTTTATTAATTGATTGATCCTTACATTTAAAAAATGTAGGAAACGATGAAAAACATCCAGCACAGATTCCACGGTGACATATTTGAATTTCAGTCAGACTGAAGGTCCAAAAAAGTGCAGCAGTGCAGTTTCATAAATCACAACACTAATCTATTATTATTATTTCATGATAACAATAGAGGAAGATACAGAAGCATATCAACATTTTTATCATCAGCTTCATTAGGCCGCCTCTAATCTGGATTATTGCAGCTGTACTGAAGACACGAGAGATAAACTGCGAGAAACTTTACTGAGTTAATCGACACAGTAAAATTTGAACAAAAAGCAGAAATTAAACC
>JAQLOL010000020.1:3142818-3161451 GCA_029783665.1 Naso thynnoides | reverse complement strand
ACATTTTAAAAATAAATAAATAAATAAATAATTTTAACAATTTGGTAGACCAAACAATTCAGTGATGAATGAAAACAGTCCATATATGCACTCTCCAAACAAACATAACAGTAACGTGCCACTACTGAAAGAACAAGATCTTTTCTGATAAAGTTTGTTACATTTAGAATTGATAAGACTGCCTCGCGCAGTGACTGTAACAATACATACAGTACATACCAGAGCTGTATGAGCACAGCCTCTTAAGTCCAAAGAGGCAATAAAACTCAAATACCAGACATGCATGGTAAAACCTCGCAGCTGGTCTTTAAGTTCTCACACACAGATGCACACAGAAGTACATTCACAAACTGATAAACACACAATGTAACTTCCACAATACTGCAAAAACGTCATGATGTACAGAACTATATCACCTCAGTAAAAAGACACACAAAAAAAAGCAGCTTACTTCAGCGGCACTCGGGAGTACACTTTCACTGTTCCCACTGCAGACTAGAAACAGGATGGAAATGCTGAAGCGTCCCTTCAGAGTCAGAGAAAGAGGAAAAAGAGAAACAGATGACACGCTGAAAGGAAAGAGGGGCAAGGACGAGGACAGAATGAAAAGGATGAGGGGACAGACAGAAAGAAAAGGGAGGCTAAAAAGATTCAGACCAGCTTAGTCGAGGTCTCCCGTCTCTCCTGTGCTGTCGTCCTCTCTGTCTCTCAGGCTGCCACAGGAAGACAAGCAAAGAAAATTCTTTCGCTTAAGGTGCTAACAGCCCCTGTGACCCCCCCCTCCAACTCTCTCTCTCTCTCTCTCTCTCTCTCTCTCTCCTCTGTCTCATATCACTCTTGCACTCCTTGCTCGCCCGCTCTGTCCCTGCACTTCGAATCCCCGCCTTCACCGTCAACACAAAATTAGCCTTGCTTTGCCTCACCCCCCAAAACCTCCCCCTGCATCCTGTCCTGGCTGACACAGGTAGGCAATGCTGTGGAGAGAGAGTGCGCTCATGCATTTTTATGCCAAAGCGAAAAACAGGCGCAGGAAACTAAAAGGTGGATCATTCACTAGACTGTATGCAAGCACACTGGCACACGCACACACAAACAAACACACACAGGTAGAAATGTTTGTGCAGCACACATTATGCACTTTCAAGAAAAGAAACAAAGCACAAGGACCTTGAGCTGGCCAGATATAGAGAGGGGAATGTAAACATGGGGGCGGGCTCTGGAGAGACTTGTGTGCAGAAGGGGGATGGGAACATATTGGACAAATTGCAACCTGCAACTTGAACCTGAAAGCAACACGGACGGCTAGAGAAAGGCAGACAGATGCCCAGATACATGGGAAGAGGAGAAACGAAGATGGGGAGATTGAGTGATACATGTACGGAGGGATGGGGAGGGGAGTGAGTGGGCTGAGAGGGTAAAGTAGAACCACCTGTGGTTAAAAACAACATTCTTGTGACTGGCTGCGTTGCTAACTGGCTGGCACCCTCATTATGCTCATGTGTGTGCTGGTGGTTAAACATAATGGCCATGTGTGTTTGCATTCATGTGAGCGTGTGTATATATGTGCGTTTACATGCCACTTTTCTGCATTTCTGGCCCAATGATCGGTCCGACTAAATTACATGGCTGGTAGAGCAGATTTAGCAACAGCATAAAACAGCTGGAACTGAAACCTCAGCTGCCAGTTAAAGTGATTGTTTCAGCTGTCTGTGTGTGTGTTTCTGTGTTGGTGTTTTTCTGTGTGAACGGTTATTCTAACTAAATGGAAACTCTTTGAAAAACAGCCGCCTCCAAATACATGGGTCTGGCTGCTGTCGAGATGATTGTCGTTACACCCATTCCCAGGAATGTGAAAGAGGCCTTTGTGACCTCAACAGTTGTAAGTTGTCACACTGATGACCAGACAATTACCCACAGCACTGACCACAGTGAAGGCCAAAGTCCAAACAGGCCCTCACAGAGACCACATCTGCGCCCACGTGGGGATTTAACTTTTGAAGAGTCGCCAGAGATACATCAGCTGATTAGTGTGGTCAATTAGGGGCAGAAAAAACTACACAATGAGCTAAAAAGAAAACCACAACTTTAACATACATTGTAATGGCTAATGTGTTAGCAAAGAGCTCTGCTTTTCACATCCAGCCAACACAGTGAATCGTGGTGCTTTACCTGGCGTGGCGTTTGCGTTCACCTGATGCATGTAATCAGGTGCAAAAATCTGATTTAAGTGTTGAGGGGGAAACAAGGAGGAAAGTGTTAATAATGTGGAGGGGGCTTTCACGGAGTATGCACCCATATTCTTCTTGGATGTGTATCGCTGTGCGGTGGCACTCATCCTGACTCAGCCTCTCTGCTGTTCTTCCCCCTATACAACTTGTATGACAGTGTTGACTCTTGTCTTTCAGTCACTAGTGCACGTCCTGCACTGTATCTGTGCTGCTATAACTGTATTTAACTGCTCTTTTATCCTCACTGCTCTGTCTTCTTGTATTTTCTCTCTCTGTTTAATGTATTGTGATATATTGTATTTTTAGGTTGCTTACTGTCATCTGGCCGGGAACTGCTGCGGGAAATTTGCCATGTTTGCTAAAGCTGCCCTATTTACTGTTATTGTTTACAGTCAATTAATGGGGATTGTCCATGATAAACTAAACTAAACTAGCATTACATAAGATGCATAACACTAACACTAGTTAGCTAAAGTCAATTAAGGCAAACATTAGCTTTCGCTAGCTACCATTATTTAGTAGTAAAGTAGGAAAAGTGGCTAACACTAACATTTATTTGTATATTGAAAGGATAGATAGCTAACTGCTTATGTTAGCCTACAGTGCCCGAATCTGCCCCTTTAATTTGGACCTTTTTCTGTATTAAAGTAACACTATGTAACTTTGACCGAGATCCACTGCATTGAAAAACGAAACTTAACGATGCACATTCATATGTCACATAAAACAACAATTTGGGTAAAACCAGGTCATATTTTATGGAGATGATGTCGTACGACTGCTCATCTCTGTGATTCACGGAGGTTCCTGAAAGCAGCATGTAGGCTTCCTGCAGACTGAAGCTGCAGCTGCAGCACCGGGTCGTTGTTGGTGACAGTTCTGCTAAAACAAAAGGCTGCAGACGGACAGGCACTAAACACAACTATGGACTAAGCCACTCTAAGGCATGAGTGGAGGGGACTTAATCTTTTGTTCTTTTGCTTGCTTTTATAATCGGTACAAGTGATTTCAGTGCATATTATTATGAGATTTAAAATCATACTACATAATAAAGTAATATTTTAAAACCATATTATTGGCAGGTTTCCATCTGGAAGGAGGGGGAACATGTCCCCTGTGTACTCCCTGGGATTTACGCCCTTGAATGTGATGTAAGTTCAATATTCACTCTGTTTTCTGCCCTGGTTTGGTCTCCACCAACTGAGGGAAAAATGTATGTCCCTTTAGCTGCTAAATGTCCTACTTTCTTCACAAGCTAGTTTCTAACTTTGTCTGTTTGCTGTTGGGTTTGGTGTTGAGTAGGCAGTGTAAAGTTGGTTTACGTATCAGAGTTTATTTGCTTAAAACAGCTGCCCAGAAACACAGACTGAGCCAGAGTGGAAACCTGCTGTAAACCCAAAAGTATGAGCTAAAAGAGGCTGAAAAGCGGACGATAATTCTCTGTGGGTTCGGCAATAAATTAGATTTTACATTGCATGCAGTCTTTTGATCCAATGACTGAAACTGGATAGAATTATTTAGGCCTAATTAACTGCACTTTTGCAGTAATGCAGAAAAAAACTAAATTATGCCTCGAAGATAAAAATACTGTGTAAACCAAAAAAATTAACAATTCCCAATGTCTGTAAACTGAAATATTGTTTCAGTCTAACATAATACAATTCAGTTGCTGTAAAGAATAACTTTGTTTATGGTAATGGATTCAGTAATCAACAATACATCCATTCTGGGTTTTTTTTGTTGTTTTTTTGAGTCTGCTGACCTATCACTTCATTTTGTGCATTATTGAATTTGCAGCCTGTCTGTCAGAAAAACACAAAACGATATCTGAAACTATACTGCAGACATTTTCAAAATGGCCTGTGGCAATAGAAGAAGAGGTACAACTAAAACAGTCGTTCGGTGTTTTAAAATTCAAAACTATGTAGCTGTGGATTTGCTTTCTGGTTTAACCAACTAAAAGGCACCATTATGTTAGAGCAAAGCAGACAAGATTATTTATCACCCATAAAGTGCTTCAAATATATTCTTTCCCTGTTAAGTCCTGTCTTGTAATTAAGTCAGACACCACAGGAATTGAAAACAACCAAAGAAAGTGAAAGAAAAAAAACGAAGTATTTTAAAAAGGAGCAGGGAGGGGGTTCCTGTTTAAAATCCTTCACAAAGCACCTCACCCGTTTCAAGTGAGGATGTGTCTTGATATGAATCTCGTCTGACCACAGGGTCCAAGGTGTCATAGTCCACCGTCACACAGCGTCCGTTGTGCCACAGCTCTCGGCCTGCGCATGGAAATGTCCAGCAGGCCAGCAGAAAAAAATGCAGCACCGGTCAGTAAACAGTTAAACAACAACAACAACACACACACATAACACAGTAACAGCAACTGATTTCAGATCTAATTTCAAATTAGATGTAATAATGTGAGCTCCAATGTAGATTTTTCATTAATTCTACTTGTCTATCATTGTATGTGTGTCTGCATGTGCGTGGTTGCCTGCTCTGGTTTTCCCCTTTGTGTGTTTTTTCCCTGTGTACAGACAGTATCTGGCATCTGAATTCCTGCCAGATATGTACGTGTGATAACCCCTCAATTACTTCCTGTTGAGAGGCGGGGAGTGTGATTGTGAGAGCTGTGGGCCAGTTAGACTGATATGCTCCTCCTGGTGTTCAACACTGCCCCCACCTGGGTGACTGCTGATGAATTTGTTTTCATTCATGAGCGGTGAGGAAGTTTGCGTAGGTGTAACACTTCCAACTGAGTCATTTCTGTCTCCTCTGCTTGAACTAGAAGACACAATGAAGTCTGGTGCAGCCTCAGCCCATTAGCAGCTCTTATAGACAAAATAATGTGTCTGTGTGCATGAGTGTCAGCAGTGGAGGACAGACTCAGGGGCAGAGATGTAAAAAATTAAAAGTGCACCAGATGCATTCAATGGGACTCTAACACCCAAACAGCGTATAGGGCTGTTACTTTTTTCTTTGACATTACTGTATAAATGTACTTCTTCAGGATTCTAAAAGTATTTTTAAAGGCCATCCATGGAAGTTGGTAGGTGGGCTACAATTGAATGGTGCCAAATTTAAAAATTCTCTAGTGTGTAACAGCCTTTAAATGTATTAATTATAATTGCCAACAATTGACCTTTAGTTACTCAAAAACACGTTTACCCTCACTAACGCTGTAGCCTTCCTACCTCCCTCTTTTCTGTTACTCAAAAACATGCTGTATATTGGATTTTAGGAAGTATTTTTAGACATGCTATCAGCCTGCCTCTGATAACAACATCCAACACAGTCTCACAGATGTTGTCTCACAAATTTTAACCTAGAAGTACCCATGTGTCCATGGGTACCAATCCACCTGTTTCTCACTCAGCATTACTTTATTTTACATCTGCACCATGTTTTATGACTGATTAAGTCATTACATTTATAAACCGTGCTGGAGTTGCAGGGCGGAGGTCAGATTGTCACACAAAAATCCTAGATTGGCTCCTGTCCGTAGTTTGGTTTAGATAACAAAAACGCTTAAGGTTAGGGAAAGATTGCTGTTCTGACTGTCACAAAAATCATGTTTGTGAAGTAGTCATGACATTTCTTTTTTTTTTTTTTAAGATTTTTTTGGGGGCTTTTTGTGCCTTTATTTCTAGGACAGGACAGCTGAAGAGTGGACAGGAAACAGGGGAGAGGGAGGGGAAGGGACATGCAGCAAAGGGCCACAGGTGGAATCGAACCCAGGTCCGCTGCGGCGAGGACATAGCTTCTGTATACTGGGAGTCGTCCTGACTGTCACGAAATTAATGGACATGTCATGCCCATGCTCATCTACACAAATTCTATCGATTATAACTAAATCAGGCCCTACTGACCAGATACTTGGCTACAATGCCAATCTGCTATCAGTCGGTCATTTTTGATTTCCGTTAAATATCTTAACAATTACAGGATGGATTACATGGACATAGGCTGCGAGACTCAGCTTGCTATGCATAGCTGAGTCGCATATCAATATCTCAGACAGCAATAGAAAGACTCCTTCTAAAGACCACACATCGTATCACAAAAAAATTTTAATTAAAATTAAAAAACAAAAAAGTGAAAAAACAATACTTGCCAGGTAGCCATGGTTGTGAACTCTTTTTTTGTTTGTTTAACATTGCGCAGTTTTCAGTAACAAGGGGTTTTCGGTTCGCCAGAGCCTGAAATTCCTCTCTAAACATGGAGCTGACCATGTCAACTTCCGCTCTACGGTGGGATGCAGACGTGACAATCGTTCCACACAGCCACTGTGATTGGATGATGCCATTTGTTTGCATGTGAAAGCCCGGAAGAATTAACCTCAATTTGGAAAAACAAGAGTTTCCGCGGCGTAATATTCACGTTCTGCGTGAAAATACTCCAATCAGCAATTTGAAAACTATTACTGAAGTGTGAAAAAACACATCTTGTGTGTAAAGACCTTTAGAACTGTTATTGTAAGCCTCAACTGTGTAATGTGCTAAATAGCAAATGTTGGCATGCTAACACCCAAAACAAAGATGAAACAGGTGGCAAACATTATGCTAGCTATGTCCACATTGCTTTAGACTCTGGTATGAAAACTTGAAATATGTTGTGGATCCTCGATCAAAGCTTGGTAAAACCTCTGAAACTCATTTTCACCTGCATATTTACTCTGATTTGTTGCTCTGTTAACGGTAGTGATGTTTGTTGGTGCCCTATTAAACTTGCTGTAACTATAACATTCAATTTTTATGACATAGAAAGGAAAAACAGAACAGTCCTTTGAGAGAGAGAGCCTACCTTTAACTTTTTCAGGGCTGTCAGAAAACAGCAGCTCCACTTTTCCATCCTCTGGGAACCGGGGATCTGGAGTACAAGCAGAGTCAGACAGCTGGACAGTGAGGTTGGCGATCTCGACATATTTCAAGGTGTACTTCACACCTACGCAACTGATAAGAGGTCCAAGGTTAGTACAGGTGTTTTTTATGTCAGAGTACATCAGTTCTAGATTAGGAATGATATTTCAGCAGAGTAGAGCGTGACTGTAAATGAACCTACGATTGACAATGATGAAAGCAGGTTGTAATTACCTTCGCTGGCACTGTCGAGGTCTGGTTTGTAGAAAGTGAGGGTGTGTCCCTGGGCAAGGCCTGTGTGAAACTGGAGGCGGAAAACAACCTGACGCCTGGCTAAGAGTCTGTTTTTGTCGTAGCAAACCACCTGAAACCGTAAAGAAGATGATTCGCTACCTCAATGCGTTGCTGTAATCCATAAAAGTTCATCTGACTCCTTGGAATAAATAAATAAATAAAATAACTTTCTATTGCAGTCAGTATCTAAAAGCAAAGTAAGTTCCTGTTGAGTAGGTTTATGAATGAGAGCGTTTGAAGTTGGTTTTTATAAACCTAAATGATTTAGCAAAAAAAAAAAAAAACTTACAGTAAGGTCCTGTCTCACTCACCATGATGTCGCCCTTGAGCAGCTGAGCTGGCTGGAGCACAAAGTAGAGCTGGTCTGTCTGAGCTGCATTAACATGGCTGCAGAGGATACAAACGCACATTACGGACTGTATTTAATTCTGAAATATCTTGAGAGTTTATGATGCGATTTGATGTGATGTCTTACTAGACTGCTGATGTGCAGACAGCTTTTAGACTCTGGTAGACTCTAAGGAAGAGACAGCATTCTGGGAAGAGGATAAGCTCATTAGAAAACACTTCATCATTGGTTTGTATGACGCTCATTTATTTTTTATGTCAGTATTAGCCTGGGCTCAGACCGCAGCCTGCTTTGTGTTCCTGAAGGTGTCAGACATAAAGTGTCCTCACATGTAGATACTATATGTGTGTGTGTCTCACTAACCACCACCAGTATGTAGCACCTATGTGTGTGATGCACGGTGGCTATCTTGTGCCAGAACACTCACCACACAACAACTTGAGGTGAAGAGCAAGATGAATGAATAAACCAATTACACTAAGGGATGATTTGAATGAGCCAGGTTGGGAATTAAACCAGGACACCAGGGAGCCCCCTATTCTTTACAACAAGTGCCAAGGGATTTTTTATGACCACAGTTAGTCAGGACCTCAGTTTAACATTTCATTCAAAGGACAGATAAAAATTTGGTTTTACTTTTTGATTTAACATCATAATTATTAGTTGGTTATATGTTGTATTATTCATCTGAAACTAACTGTATTGCCTCTAAAAATGACTGAAAAAAATATGTATATAGTAGCAAATGATAGATAAAATAGATAAAATACCTAAACACTGTACTAGAGTACTTTACACAGTGTGACATGCAGTGAACCTGCAAGATTGTTGTTATCACACATTGTAAAATGTTCAAATCATGACAACAAGGACTGTATTTTCTGAATATTTTCTTTGAAGAATGTATTTGACTTGTGAGCACCATTTTTCACAACTCAAGAAATGATCTGGTGAACACACATCTGAACAGACACCGACAGTAGTTTGGAACATCTTGGGAATGTATTTTGTCTATCGGGGGCTTTAGAAAATAATGTAAATCACACACATCTTCTTTTTTTTCTTCTTCCTTAATAGTATAAAAAGAAAACTACTGTAAATCCCCCCACAGAGAGCTTCTACAGTGACTTGTTACAATAATTTATCTACCGCCCCTGCTGCAGCTTCCTCTTCTGCATCTTACCCCCATCTGGTCTCATTTTGGGAAGACCGTAAAGAACAACACAGAGGAGGAAGGACGGGGAGGGACACATCCTCAGTCCTCCCTTTAACATGCTGCCCAGCATCCGCATATACCTGGGGAGCACAGAGAGTATGTTTATGCTGACTAAACAATAGCATGTCAGATAACTTTATGACTGGATGAAACTGATTCACTGTCCTGGTTTCACAACCACAAGGTTATGGTAACTTTTTCACAAGGATAAATCAGATGATTATTGATGATTATCTTGGAGTCTGAGATCAACAGTAACAGCAGATCCTTTGGTCTACATCAAGGATCAGAGGCTAAGAACTGAACCGGAGCTGACCTTTGACCTGCAGTGATCTTGCTCAATCCACCCTGTTCTTACCGTTTTTGCGAGGGAGTCATCAGAGCAGAGAGTTTGTCGTTGTAGAACCTCCTCATGGCAAAAAGGTCGAGAGAGAGGTCTGCACTGAGAGAGGAGCAGATATTCAGGTGATGACGATGCATGCAGCAGTCCTCATTTCAATTTCAGAACAAACTATCTACCAATGCAGATATATTGATTTTTGCATGGTGAGGTTCTGAGATATCCATCACTGGATTTTTGCCTTCATCCCAGTATTATGCACTCAATTCAATGTCATTTAAATGCATAGCTGATGCAGAATATTTAGTGTTGCACTGCTGTGACATTGTTGGACTCAAAACTGTGTGTAGATTGCTCACAATGCTACAGCGCCTGCTTGGGAGGTGACATAGACGTGGGTGCAGGTTTTTCAATCGCACACACATTTTACAAATTGCACTTGTGTTTTACTAAAACTAGAGCACAAAATACAAATAAAATTGTGCGTGCAACTTTTTTGAGCACACCTGTGATTTATAAAAAGGTGGTGCAAAATAGGAAATGCATGTGCGTTTTAGAAGTAATAAACACATCTGTGTCACCTCTCGGGCTCCATACCACGGGACTGAACTAATGCAGACTGAAAAGTCATGCAGTATAATGACCCAAAAGACTTTATTACAGTTTTTTTTCCACATATGTAGCCTACTCCCTAACATCTAAACAGATTTTGATGTTTCATTTTGGTGGATTTCCTTAAAGAGGTTAAAATGAGTCTTTAGAGAATCAGTGACCTCAAACTACCTTCCACTGAGTAAACAGTCCCTGACAAAACTGTTGGCAGTGTGTCCTTAAGATCAACAATGACACTGTCTCTTTAAAACGATGCTGCCTTCAACATTTTAGTCCTGACAAAAGCCCATTCCTCCATTGTAATGGGGTGGCAGCAGAAATCTCAGGGACATAATCTTGAAGCAAAAGCTGGACAAACAAAACTAAAACTATCTGTGCGAGCAGATAAGACTGGAGGTTCAGCAAGTAAATTTGGTTTTTGTTTGTAATTGTTGAGTCTGATTTACTCTCATTCATACACCTTTGCATACCTGCACTCACTCATACATCATTATGTTATTCTTGGAGGGACAAAGGTCTCAATCAGATAATTTTTGACAGTGAGTCATCTGTCCAGTCATGAACACGTGTGCAAGCATGTACACTCACACGTGCACACCAACCCTGTTGAAATCACTGTGACTTTCCTCTTTTTGTGCTTTCAGTGATTTGTCTCAAACTGACCTTTCCCTTCATCCCATTATTGGACAATGTGCAAAACAAGAATGTGCTTTTAAGAGCTCACATCTAGACTGAAAAATGTAGCCACGTAAAGCGCAAGGCGTAGACCTAATGTTTGCTTCAAAACTCCTCCCGCACATTAGATCAGCCTCTGTTCACTCTGTGTGTTGTTCTGTCAGCAGTCTTAGATTCGCAAACAAGGCCAGTATATGTCAGGTCTTGTCAAAACTTCACATTTAAAAATAAGAAAAACCCTTTCAGATTAATAATGGTTACTTTTGCATTAAGTGCATGAATTCATAGCCAGATTTCACAATAAGATTTCAGATTTCCAGAGGAAATCCACAAGATTTCCAGATTTCTGAGGGCACAGTTCGACCTGCTGGTGGCACTCGATAAAAGCAACTCATGCTTGTCTCATGCTTTGGTTTATAACCAAATACTTGAAAAACAAATGACATGATCATCATCCTCAGCTGTGCTTTTTGTTTACTGCAATTCGCAAATGTTGGCATGCTAACACGCTAAGCTCCTGAACATGGTAAACATTCTACCTGCTAAAAGTTGTTTTGTTGACTTTAAGTAGGTTTTTAGTTCTAGGATTGTTGTGCCTCGTCCCCAAATTTCTTTTGGTTTGCAGATGTTAATGAGATGGAGATTAGCTGAACAAACCTATGACATCAGTGTTACCTGGCTGACATGTTGCTGAAGTGGATGTAGGAAGCCACCAAAACTCCAAGGTGGCCTTTACGTCCCTGCAGAGAACAACCACAAAATTGGATACACGAAACTGCGCCTACAGTGCGTACTACTTAAGAAAGTGTAGTGTCTGCAGAAATCAGTGCAGTTTACCTTGCAGTGTAAAACCAGCACATGCTTTGGATGTGTTTGTAGCCAGTTCTCCATCGTTGTACACACACTCAAAATCTGATTCAGGTTAGGAGCCAAGAGATCCACCCAACCTGTGTCCAAAACCTGACAGACAAAGCACATATACTGCAACACAATACACAGCAATATTAACCTCTCAAATGCATGCTGGGAAGTTTCATCTTTACCTTGCTGTTCATTCGGGTGAGAGTGTCATTCTTCTGTGAGAGGTTGATGAGCTGACGAAAAAAAGGGATCGTTTGTATGTAAAAGGAAAGTACAGTTTAAGGAAGTACAGTTTAAGGAAAATTGTAAAATTAGCTATTTAAGTCTCATATGCATAGTTTGACTCCACTTCATTTTAGAGGAGGAAGATGACTTGTGTTATTTGTGGTAAATGTGTTTTATAGCTTAAGTAACTAGTTTCTTTGCCTTGAGGTTATTAATACATAATAAAAATTATACTAACATTATCCACTGAAGTGGATAAAATTGTTGCTAACTTCATCAAAGTGATGTTTACACATATATTACCCAGTTTTATAAATTTATAATTCTGCGGAATAAATATTTTTTATCTTGGCACCATGCTGACAAGTTTTGTTTTCACTCAAGCAAAGTTTTGAATATAGTACCTGTGACAGACTATTTAAGCATTGTGGTATTTATACTTTTAATTAAAATCTGATTACTTCCTCCACTCTTCCTTTCAGGCATCTCACCATGTAGTTGAGTCCATGCTTGGACTGCAGCATCGATATAATCTCCTGCAGGTTTTGCAGGTAGATCTCTTGTGGACATTCAGGAGGGCAGAAAATGGTGATTATGCGTTCAGTGATGTATGTCAGATCGATTCGGTGTGGTTCCCCCATGACTGTTTTCAGTCATACAGACGTCCTGCAGGAATTAAAGCACAGTGTGTCAAAATGAAAGTCTTGAAAAATGTAGGGAAGTGAGAAGTTTAACCTCAGGTCAGCAGATCTTTACAGAGCGTTTATCTGAGCCTGTGCCATATCACCTGGAGCTCCAAGTGAGGCAAATCGCTTTGGCCCACACAGATGGCCTGTGTGAGTTCAAATCCGGTCAGTCTTAGTAATCCTCAAATCCTTATATGGGATGTAATGTTAAAACAAAGTGAGGTCAGGACCAAAAAAAAGGGGAACTGAACCAAAAACTGAGTAACTGGAATCCCTCAGTGAGCTTGTGACCAGAGGAGAGGTGACAATGAGTCACAATAGAACGTTGCTGCCCAAATAAACCAAATGGTAACTTCATAACTCATTCGCACAAAACCACTCATCTAAAATACAGAGTCTGACCAAGACGGAAAACCATGATCTCAGAATTATCAGGATGTCTCATTTACATGAATAGTCCTATAATTGAACAGAATTTGGGGAAAAAAAGGTTCCAGAATCATTCATTTTATTAATTTCTACAAAGTTTCAATTACAACGCCAAAGAGCAAAATCAAATTCTGCCTCTTTACTGTGCTGCCTCATAATTTGTTTATTGTTTAGCAATTAAAGCTGAGGTAGGCAACTTCTGGAACTCAAGCTAGCTGCAGCATGAGAATCCTAAAGAACCAACTCAGCTGCACCCTCCCCTCTAGGGCCTGATCAGTATATCGATTTGCTAATATTATTGGCTGATATTGACCTGTTGCAGATATATCCGTCCATTAGCATATGCTCTCTGATATTAAAACAGTTTTTTTGAGGCTGGAAAAAATGTTTGGAGAAGTAATTTAAAATGGTGTAATCAAGTAGTTTGTCCAATAGAGTGCAGTCCATTATTTAACTGATCAGTGCAGTGATGTTTGGAATAAAGTTTGTTAGACAACCTTTGTCTATTACAGGTCTTTGTCACGCATATTTGATAACCACAAAGGTGAAGAGTGTATAAAAAATACAGGCTGATATATTAGGTATAGGAATTTTTTTATTCCCAACATCAGAATCAGCGTCGACCAGAGAAATTACATATTGGTCGAGCCTACTCCTCTCCCTGTTGTTGCTCTGGCTTGCATTTTATTTGTCTATTTGTCAGAGTGAGTATTTGTCCAAGGAAAGAGTAGAAACAAATTTTCAAGTAGAATGGCAGATTGAGGGACAGTAACAAATGGTACTAGCCTACTAGGATGTAGCATTAGCAAAAACAATTAGGGCATCCTTTTTGGAATTATTGCAATGTTTTAAATTGCACTGCACGTAAAACTTTTGTCTGAGTAAATGAGGGATGTAATCAAATATTTTCATATTTAAATAAGAGCATCCTCTGAATTGTTATCTAAGCCCAAATATCTTACAACTCCCAATAATTTTGTTAAAGGCTTCAAAACAAAGTAATAGCAAACTGATTACTTTTTTGTAAGTTAGGCTATAGCTTTGGAAGAGGCCACCTGCAGCCCACGTGTTGTTGAAACCCTTCATACGAATGTGATGGCATTTTAAAATTATAGTGATTCTTTGTACCTTTAGGCTGGTTTTATTTTGAACTTATATCTCCAAACCCCAACGACCTAAGAAATATGTAATGCTGCCACATTCCTCTTATAAGGACCAAATAATCCTGTGGTATCTGGGCCCGATGCTAGCATGGACCTGGGCAATTACACACATACTATCGCATGTCTGTGGGAGTGAGACCAACAGACAGTGGAACACAGGAGAGTGTGCAAAGGGTTGTGCTTAACCTCGCCTTCACCCTGACCATGTGACTACAGCAGAGTAAACAGTGATAAAACCATTTTCACCAGAGCGACATACAAGAATATCCTACTGGGAACCACTACAGCACGACTGAAGGCACACTGTTCTCCAGGTCAAATTCTGTCACATGTTTCCACTTCTTCATTCCTGCTGATCACCATAGTGATTTAGTAGAGTTATAGAAAACAGGATGTGATGGTGAGGACTGTCAGGCAATCTTATTGTCAGTGTCTGCAAGAAGTGAGTAGAAGAACTGATGTATCATCTTGATGACACTCAGTTCATACTTAGAATCATCTGACGGATATTATATTACAATATGAGCCAAATCATTGTGTCGGTGCTGGTGTTGTATAAATAATGTGTTATGATGGTTCATCATGCTTGTTGTCAAGATTGCATACACACACAAAAAACTGCTTTCCAGTCATTTAGATAGAGGCCCATTTATTTGTACATATTAATACATTTCTGTTCTGTAAAGAACAATAAAGGATTTCAAGTTGCATGGATGAATGTTAAACTTAAGATCGCTTTAACAGGATCATGAGGTCTGATAAGTAACTGATTTCTGTTTCAAAGAAGAGAAAGTGAATCAAACATGTCCAAAAACACAATCAAAATGATGAAAATGTTCTTTCTTTATGTTGCAGCATAGTGTCAAGGTCTCTCTCTTACTTGATATTAGCACTAATTATTTTCATTTGAGCATTCATTCAAATATAGCCTACTGTGTGATGTATTACAGGGAAAGGTGATCTTGTGTGTGCCTGTGTGAGTGCGTGGGTGTGTGTGTGTGTGTGAAATCAACTTCCTACTGGAGAGTTTTCCTTTAACTGACCATGAGGTCGACATTCTCAGAATTAGATACACAGCAAAAGTGCTCGCTTTGGAGTACAAAAGCTTGTCAAGTTACAAATACAGTTTATACTGTAACCCAGTGATGTAGTGCAGGTTATACACAGCTGTACGCCGTTATACCCAGTTATTTTTCAGCCTGCATTGAGTACACCCACTTCTAAATCCCCGCTGATCCAATGTGTGGCAATTCAGCCATTCCAAGGGACTTCTAACAAAAGAAACTACTGGTCCATGGACTACTTGCAATTTTTATATTTATTTATCTATTTATTTTTAAATATATATGTGGGTGGCCTGAGGAATAAGGAATAGTTCACTCAAAATGCTCAATTATGTTGTTGTCTAACCCTTTAACCTGACTGTGGGCCAATATTGATTGCAAAATCTGCCCTTCTTTCTGTGGCTAATGTCAATTTCAGAATCATCCTCCTCACTCCTGAAGTAAAGCAGCAGAAATCAAGCGACAATGTGCAAACAGGCCTACCACTGTACCATTTTTGGATGAACTAAATATAAAAGAGAAGCCTTACATGCCGCTGTTTATAACACGTAGGCCTACGTCACTGTTAAAGGGTGCTTATCCTTTGCTTGAAAGGCTGCTATGAAAGAAATTGGGGGCATTAATTGAGAGTATACCCACCTCTCCAGGCACCCCTACACCACAGCTCTAACCTAAACGTAGCTAAGCATGGTATCACTTTTTGCTTTATCTCTGTTTAGGGAGAAAGTGAAAACATTTGAAACAGACCAATCAATAGAACTCATCAGTGCCATGACAAAGACTGGGTCTCTCACTAAACTCCTTGCAGCTCGTTGGGCCAATGCAGATCAGAAGCTCTGCCACCAAGGACTCAACCTCAGAGTGCGCACTTCCCCTGCACCAGCTACCAGCCTTGCTGACTGCACTGACTTTAGTTAAGAAAGAATATGTATGTAAATTTGTGCCATGAACTATAAGTAACTTCCACCCATATGGTGATTCAAATGGCGCACATGTGGGCTCCAGGCCTGCAGTGCCACATGTGTGAAAAAATGCCCTTTCAACACAAGCACACAGGCTCCTCCCGTACGTCTGAGTGTCTGAAGTTTCCTTGCTGAGCAGCTGACAGGGTTGGGCAAACAATCTTAATGAGTGACTACTCTCCAATTATGTATTTTTGGTGCATTTTTTTCAACATTTTTAGACCTCTGCAGTCCCGCTGCATTTTTAGACTGCTGCAAGCCTGAGGAACCAAAACAAACGGAAGTGTGTGCCTTGACCACACACACACACACACGCACACACACACACACACACGCACACACTTATGCATATGCACACACGTTGCTATAGGGAAAGTTTCTTAGCAGTCCTCGGGCTAAAACTAGCCACATCTAATTATAGTCTCTATTTTCCATTTTAAAGGAAGGCATTTTGAAATGGATTAGCCATCTTTGTTTCTTTTCTTTGTCTCCTTTAGGCGCTAGCTGGCGATGAAAAACAGCCCCCTGCCTTTATGCAGCAGGAACAGAGCCAACAGGAGGTCGGACTTTCAAATTATTTGAAAATGAAAGTGTTTTTTAAAAAGCAGAGTTAAAATGAAAGCATCTCACTGTGACCAGCTAGCATTTGGCTTGTCATCCTTCAACTGCCCCTCAACTCCGCTTCTCCATTTAGCTCTTCTTCCTCTCAGATTTTTCCTTTTCAGTGAAAGCTTTTTTTTATTAAAGCAGCAAACTAATCTCCCTTCAGTCCATCTGATCCCAGCAGAGTCCTTGTTGAGTTACACAATCTTACTTTTCAAATATATAAATAAATAATTTGATTTATTTTTTCTTCTACTTGTTTCAAATATATCAAAATCAACTGGAATTCTGTCTTATTATCATCAAATTCATGCCACACAATTCAAGGCAGTTTTTGTCGGAAGTTCATTTGCATTGGTAATACGTGCTAATCATCACACCCCCACTGGCAGGTTTTTACTTCTCCCGAGAGAAGCAGGCTTTTAAGACTTGATGCAAGATTAAATGACCTCTTAAAATGAACTGAATCCCAGTGGAAACACGTCTCCTGGGGTTCAGGGTCTTAATATGTCAGGAGGCTAATCTCCTCCTCTCAGTGCGTTTGCAGGGAGACACTTTTCACTGTTAATCCCCCTCCCCGAGATTAACCATCCATCACATGTTCCTTTGTTAACTGAAAGTGGTCATGTACAGTAAAACTTGGACCAGCATCCGTGGCTGCCAACGCATATACAAAGAGAATCATTACACGCAGTTTGTCGTCCATGAATGAACATTGAACTGCTCATGCTGAATAAGTCAGGAGATTAGTTCAAAGTTTACTATCAAATCAACTCAGCAGACGGACAGGAATTAAACATTTTAGATGACAGGAGGAGGTCTTACCTTTGCTGACGTTGCAATAAACAAGAAATGAAAATCGCAGGAATATGAAGCCTGATGAGTGAAAGTCTGTGTGTGTGTGTGTGTGTGTGGGAGTGTGTGTGTGACTGGTATAGAAAACAAGGTGGAGACTGAACAGGGGGAGGGAGGAAGAGAAAGAGAGCAAGAGAGAGCCGGTGATAAACTCTACTGTCACAGCGCAGCTTGCACTTTGCCCTCTGTTGGACTGTTATGTGACAGCACTCCTCCCTGGTGTGTGTGTGTGAAAGTAACAAAGGCTGAAACAATTACATCATGTTGATCAGTGTTTCATGAAAGGAATTTTCATTAGAAAGCACTGATAAGCACATGCAAGAACAGATTAAACTGGTACATATTTACTGCATTTGCACTTCAGCAAAGCCTGAAATATAAAGATCTAAACGGCATTTTAATGTCAAGGACACAAATTCATGTGTTTAATGTAACTTTTAATAAGAGAGGGCAACTACAATGAGTCATTTAAATGTTTTTTGAAATGATTGTGTAAACTATAGTGGTGTAATAAAATGAGGCACATCTACTTGAATACAAACTTTAGGTGGCTGTATTTAAGTCTTTTATTGTTTGGAACTTTATACTTCAGCCTCACTACATGGGAAATGTATTTTTTTGCTGATGCTGTTACAAATTAACTTTCTTCATTCTTCACTCAAACCCATTATGTCATACTGTGCATAAAGTACTGCTTATACCGTAATCTATCAATAACTGTAGCTACAACAGGGGAAGACTCACAGGGGCCATTCTTTTGTGAACAGGCTACTTCTTACTCAGGTAGTAGCCAAATTTTTATTCTTTTCCTAAAGTGACATTTTAAATGGAGAACTTTTGACAGACTTGTAACAAAATCTTACTTTGTTGCTGCTTTTAGATCAATAGGCTGCTTGTGGCATTACTGACATTTAGAACGTAAATTGTTCCTACATCTCACTTTAAAAATTCACGGTCGTGGTCATGGTGATACAGCCTGTAGACCACTAAGTGGCGCTAGAAGACGACATACATTTGGGCTACTTTATGATTACTTGCTGACAAGAAATTCAAAACTCCACAGTAAGTTCAACTGTGTGTTTACTGTATAAGTTTAAAATGTAATTAAATCGTTAAACATGTTGTTAGTTTTATGAGCATCATCTACTCATAAGATGTGACCCGTTGAGCTGAATGAGTAGCCTAATCTAACTGGGCCAATGGCTTGTGTTG
>JAQLOL010000020.1:3119967-3134337 GCA_029783665.1 Naso thynnoides | reverse complement strand
TAGTTGACTGTGGACAGTCGTGATTAATGCAATTAAATATTTAAATTGATTGATGGCCCGAATGGTAAGACAATATTACTTGCAATATTTGTAAAACTGTCATTTCAAGTAAGGCTGGAAACACCAGAAATGTGCTGAAACATCTTTTTACGCAACATGGGCTTAAATTCCAGGCATGCCGTGTGTTTGCCACACATGAGTGCTACTTTTTTTCCGAGCAGACAGCATGTCCGTTTCCTGTGGTAAATACCCTGTGTGGTAATAACGTTAGTGCCGCTCAGGCAGGCTTAGCAGATTTTTTCTTTGGCTAAGGAAACCTTAATGAAGATGAATTCTGTACAAATATTCTGTCATTTCATTTTTTTAGATGGTGTCAGACTGACTGGCCATAGGAGGCTGAACTCTATTTCTACACTGTGTTTGGACTCAAACATAATAAGAACAGTTGCTCTGACAGCGAAAACCTGTGTTGGTCTACTTCATTCCCATACGGAAAATTGATAGAGAATCAATTAGGAATGGTATTGATAAGCAAATGGTATAATTGCATTGGTATTTGTAAAATCGTATATATTTATCTCAAGTAAATTTTCAGTCCTTGGAAAAGACTCAAAAAGAATTCAGGCTGAAGACTTTGCTGGAAAAGGTGTTGAGTGGTCCCAGAGGATTTTTGTTGAAGTCACTGGAGGAAGCAGCAGTCAAGATCTCAGTGCTGGTGTTAGAAGTCGTTACATAACAAGCTAATCTGATTTCAGGCCTCTCAGTGGCTCACATTCTTCACTTGTCCCGCTTTTACTTTTCCTCTCGTGTGTTCACGCCAGATCACCAGAGCGGAGATTAAAATGCACAGACTTCAAAAACAGTCTTACAAGACAATACACGTTATGAATACGTTTGTGCCGGTTGTTTTCATGTTTTTTTTTTACTCAAAGTTAACGCAGGGGAAGTCTGTGTCTGCTGTTTGTGGCTAGTCTCCTTCGTTGTCCTGTGGTTACTGTTGAGCAGCAGCTCAGTTACTGTTGTAACTGAGCTGCTGCTGCTTTTTGTGGCAGTAAGGAGTTAATGTAACAAATCACGCCTGACTGATTGCTTACTCTCTCAGCCCACGGCTATTAGCTGCAATTCACTTACATAACCCATAACAAAGCTCTCCCATCACTCTTGCATTTTGAAAGAGAAACCCAGTTGATTCACAAAATCCCAGGTGGCTAAAAATAACATGTTCTGTTTTGCTAAAAAGTTTAATCCGTTTGTGTAACTGTCACTACACTCAAGTCTCATATAACAGGGCTCTTTCTCTTTTCGCAGGTAAGCCCAGAAGCGTGGGTGGTACTGAGCGGGTGCAGCTCTCTGGGGTGTTCAACGTGCGGAAAGGGAAGCTGGCGCTGCCGGTGAACCGCTGGTCGAGGCGTCAGGTCACACTAAGTGGAACGTGCCTCATTGTCTCGTCAGTGAAACACGCCCACACCGGCAAGATGCACATCCTCCCTCTCATTGGAGGAAAGGTACTTTCTGGAGTGATTTAATGTTTCCAACTTGTTTGAGTAGTATTCGGGCTTTTTCTGCCCGTGAGCCTTAAAGAGACAGAATTCCTCTCTGTGGATGAGAGCAGAGGTAAAAACCACGTTTCAGGGCTCAGAGGTTGTTCGCTGCTCCTGTAACTCTGTGAGCTCCTTCTGCAGTCCCACACGCTGCGTAATGCTTCATATAGTAGTGCTGTGACACTCCTGTCATGTCCCGTGTGTACAGTAAAAAAGAAACTAGAGCCATCAAACAGTTGCTGTAGCCTTGCATAACCACTGTATCTGGGAAACTTGTAGTCTGGCTCTGTTAATAGGTAAAAAAAAAAAAAGAAAGAAAAAATCCCCCTACCAGTGGCTTGAATCACTTATTTACTTATTGACTCTCAGCTGTCAAAGCTGGACATCTTTAAGTGGAAGTCACTGCACCTGGCCACGAAATAATTAGCCCATAAATTCCCTGCGAAATGAAAAATACGTCTTCCCAGTTTTAGTCGTGTGTAAACTGCATGCGTGATTTGCTTAAGTGTCTGATGTTATATGCCAAATATATGTCATAAAAATTTGGGGGGGATATTTAAGGGGATATTTTTACAGCAAAATCTGGTCTTTTCTCTTATTGGAAAACATTTTTTTAAATTTTGTGACAACTCATTCTGAACTCGGGGGGGGGTGTCTCTAGTTTTTCGTCCAATGATAATGGTTTCTTCAATTTTTTTAAATATTATAGACACAAGCCTACTGTTGGGATGCATCAGCTCCTTTGCCGGGGTAAACCTGCGTCTCTTCTTCGCCAGCAGCCCTGCCGGCTTCAGGATTACCTTCAAACTAAAAGCTAAAGCCTGACTCCAAAAATGTTTCATCCCCATCCGATTTGTCGGTAAAATCGGTAGGCATGGGTGAAGGTGGTGGCGAGAAGTTCTCCACAACAGAATAAAAAAAACAAGAAATAAACATGGCTGACCGCGAGATCCCTCTGCCTTCTGCAAAGTTGATGGAAAGGAAACTGGACAAGAGGCATGCCATGTATAAGTTGTGTCACAGTAAGATAAAATCAAGGTGTATCGTAATCGTTGGCCCCTGAGTCGTAATCGAATCATTAGGCGGCCTAAAGCTTCTCACCCCTGACCGGATCACAGATGACTAATGTGAGGAATTTAAAAAGAAATTAGAGCAGGAATGTTGGGTTCTGGGAGGCACTAAAATACATATTTCTCTCTGCATCCCTTCAAAAACACCACAACTCTACAACTATAGAGAATAACTCAGATATTACTCCAATGAAAGCAACTAGCTGAAAATGTTGGGTGTATGTGAGAGGAGTCGAGCAACATGGTGTAATTCTGGCTGGTCTTACATGAAATCTCACATTTATCTGCACCTCGCCGTAAGAGCGTTCTCAAAAAGAGAATTTCTTTCTGAAATACTGTCCAAGAAAATTAATAAGTAATGAGTAATACAAACAAATGTTATAAAAAACAATATATCATTAAAAAAAGAGAATATATTGTGTTCTGCAGGTGGAGGAAGTGAAGAGACACAGTCACTGTCTGGCTTTGAGCTCAGCTGGTCCTCAGAGTCAGACCTACTACATCAGCTTCGACTCGTACACGGAGCACCTCCGCTGGCACAGGACCGCCTCAAAGGTACGGAAGTGTTCCGTGTGTGTCTATAGCAACGCTCTTTGCTTTTTAATACATCCTGGTTTGGTTTAACTTGGTGGTAACAGCAGGGTTTCACACATCTTGACTGCCTCTGGTGGACCCGTCACAATTTGCTCATCGCGTCGCTCTGTCCATCTCTCTCCCTCTTTGTCAGATCGCCTCTCAGAGGGTGAACTCGGTCGACCTGTCCTGCTGCAGCCTGGAGGAGCTGCCCGCTCAGCTCTTTTACAGCCACGACCTCACACACCTCAATCTCAAAAACAACTTCATTTCGCTGCACAGAGGCGTTCCGGCACTCACCAGGTGAGTTTCTGTGACCGGCTCTTGTGCGCTCGCTAACAGAACGTGCTGCCATTTAGAAACAAGGCAGCACATGAAGCAGACAGATAAAAACATTTTCCCCTTTGTTGTTATGTCTGTTGGATGTGAGACTCCCTTCAGTGGTTTTGGCTGTCTTGGAAAGCTACCATATGCTCTGTAGTGGAAGTAGCTCAGATCAAATTACAGATGACGTGTGTGGGCTGATTTGTGGTTTGGATGATTAAAAGAGAGCTGCAATGGTGATGAGAGATTTAACATCCAGCCACCTGACCTCCGGTACTGAGAGCCTTTCCTTGTTTTCCAGATCAGCTCGTCCAGTTGGCTGCTGATGTCCTAGTCTTACCTAGCAACATAGATTTCAGTGCTTCAGATGCTGTCATGGGTAAAAATCCAATTCAAGATGCATCTGCGATAACTTTTTTAACAACTTTGTTTAAGCAGAAAATGGGAATCAAAAAAAAGAATAAAACTGCATCCAGAGCTTAAATAAAAAATATTATTTCAGAAAATTGTGCTCTGTCATATTTAAAGACCAAGACTGAAAATATGATACGTTTTTTCTTATTTAAAAAAAAAAATCCCATGAAAAGACCAGAGCCTACAGTGAGTAAGTTTGAGATGTGGCTCTCAGCCTCCAAACCCATTGGCTCCAGCTGATTATGTAATCTTTAAACTGTTCACAAATATATACAACAGCTGAGAAATGTAGTTATATAAGCAGACATTACTCAAAGAGAAGATAATGGCCTATTTGTTTGAGACTATTTTTAGTGCCGAACTCCCCCCCCCCCTTGATGGGGCTCAAGAGCACAGAGGAGTAATGTATATCAGACAGTGATGTGATCACAAGTTGCATCATGATATGATAATGATATGATAATTACTTGGGTAAAACAGGATATTTGGCAACATCACAAATTCTGCCACAGTTTTCATTTGATTCAGTTCAGGAGATGCAATAGATGTGAGATTATATAAGGTGATATATGTTGCATTCTTGAACTAATTAAGCCACAATTCCTTCACAGAAGTAAAGTATGACTGTATACACAGGGTTGACGTCTAGTTTACACCATCCTGTGGAAGTACAAGAGTGTATGGCAGCGTAATGACTGTTGACTGAAAGACATGGAACTGTTTCCGTACTGGGAGACAAACCTGCGCCTTCAAAGAAAATCAGAAATCCTAACTGCAACCTCGATGGCACCTGCACATAATGACCACTTCAGGTGCCTTGTTAAACTCTTCATGTTAGTCCCTTTGATTAGCAGCATCTCCTGCGTATGGGCCGGCTCGTATCTTTCGGCTTTCCATATTCATCTAGCTCAAATGCTTCCAGACAGTCGTCTTGCAGTTTTCTTTTGACCAAAACCGGTCACGGCGGCTCTGTGGTACTTGTCATCTACAAACTACGGAGGAAAGACAAACGAGGAGACAGCAGTACTGAGTCACTGGTTATAAGAGAAGAGGTGCTGTGTGGGTATTTCAGCATATCGTTATCAGCTGTTAGAGAAAGACGGGAGAAATAGTAAGAAATACACTGGGGGGGGGGTGGTATGAAAATGTCTAGATTTTTGCGTCATCTGATCGGCCTTTGGCACACAGAGCCGCCCCACAGGCAGTCTGCCAGTGAATAAATCATTTATTTCGATAGATGAGCCGTATGTTACCATGCAACCTGGTTGATAAAACAACAATACCAAAAACGAAGGATTAAACGATCCACATGCTGTTATTATTATTTTACTCGGGTGAAATTGAAGAGGAGCAACGTAGGTCCGCCTTCACTGTAAGCGTCCTCGTGCAGCCGGGGAACGCACTTCCTATCAGAGGTAATCACTTCAGCACCACACCAGCATTTCTTTGCGCTGGTCAGTTCTGCTCCTCCTTGACTCCTTTCTAATCACAGTTAGAAAACCACAGACTCTGCCTGTTCTTATTTTTGGCGCTTAAAGGTTATGTATTTATTAAGTGTAAATTTTAAGGCGACAGCCAATAAATTCAGCAATTAAAATGTCAAAAAGAATAAAATATCGGCTCCACCAAACCAACCGGCAATGGGTGGAGCCCGTCGCTGATGGTCGACAGCCTTTTATCTTCACTTCATCTGCCTCTCTGATGCCCCCTGCCCTGCACTCACAATGACGGGGAAACAGCTGAAGTAAAAATACACTGTCGACACCAGACACAAACATGAGCAGCGATGCTGTTTTGCTCTCATTGTGTGCAAGTTTCCACCTTTCCAGTGGACCAAATCCCACACGCTAGTCTTATGAAGATGAAGCCGGAATGTTGATGCTCTCTGTGGCAGGAAAAGATGGCGGATGGAGTGATTTGACTAAATGAAAAACATATGGCAGAACTTTCAGTCGTGTTTGTGGTAACATCATGGTTAACAGTTTTCTGGCAGACTAATAGTTATGCTTCCAGCGTTGTGCAGAAATGGAATTAAAGGCACGAGGAGTAGTACAGACTTTGTGACATTGACGCATTGTTGTTATAAACTGCCATTGTTCCACCAGAAACACGCCGCTTCACAGGCGGTGTTTTGAGGAATGTGTTTTTCTGCGGCGTGCCTGTGACTTTCCCTCGGAAGGACGTGGGTCCGGCTCGGCCTTTCACCCTGACCCCTCTGTGAACTAGATTAGGTTGGGCTAAGGCAGCCAAGAACACACACACACACACACACACAAACCCACACAAGTTCCTACCTGTACCACATCCTTCATTGTTATGGTAAAAACCTTCAGTCGAGTAAACATGTGGCTTTAAATAGCATGTGTACTGTAAGTGTTATGGTGCCGTGTCCTTGAGATCTGGTGCAGGTTTCCTCTTGTATTTTTCCTTGTTTATAAGGCAGGTGTTTATGCAGCTAAAGATTTTTTAAAGCATTTGTTTGTGTTTCAGCCTAAATACAGAAGAAAGTCACAATAGCTGAGAGATTAATATCTTTGTCTTCTCTTTTCCATCTGTCTCTTCCTCTCTCTCCCTCTGTCTCTGTCAATGACTCTCTCTACCTCCCTCTAGGTTTTGTAAATTGAGAAGCCTCAGTCTGTCAAATAACGCCCTATCAGAGTTTCCTCTGGCTTTGTGTGACATCTCCTCACTTACGGAGCTAAACTTGTCAGGAAATCGTCTCTCATCTCTGCCTGCAGATGTAGGAACCATGCATAAGTAAGTATGCTGTAAGAAAATACTGAACTCTGTGCTGCACAGACATTCATAATAACCACGACCATCGTTTGCCAGATATTTGACCAAGAGCGGAATTTATCCTTAGTGACGCGCACGTGGCTGACGGCGATGCCAGAAAGGTCTTTTTGTCATTGCGGTTCCAGCAGTGCAGATTAATCTGTTTCCTTATAGAGTGGAAACCTGGCTTTGCACCAGACTTCTGTCCTGATGGTGCAGAGGTTCTGTGGTGGTGATCAGAGTGCAGAGTCATGCTGCTGCTGTCTGCATTACAGGGTGCGTGCGTGCCTGTGTGCTTGTACATGTGTCGTTGGTGTCAGTTGCAAACATTCAGTGTCTTGCACTTGATGTAAATCAGTTCAGTTTCAGACATGTTTATCAGTTTCAAAATTTAGCATACTCTGCCCTTATTTAATATAATAAACATCAACTGTATTAGGACTACAGCTTTTTTCCACGTTATTTAAAAAAGGTGTTTGTGGTTATACTGTATTTGTAGAAACGGTGGCAACAAATGGACTAGAGGAGTAACAGTGAGTGCTTAAGTCACAGAATGGGCAAAATAGTAACAGCAGTGGAAGTAATGATAGTCTCACGTTACATGTGGATTTATACTGTATTACTCATTTAAAATGGATAGCTGATGGATAACGTTATCTGAGAGCAGCTTCTTTGGTAGGTGTTTCTATTTGCGTCTTATTAACGTTACCGTTGAGTTAACGTCCTGTCGAGGTTAGGGTTAATGGTAACGTTAATCTCCGTTTCTTGAGCAGCTGCAGTCGTCCTATGTTTATTCCCCCGCCTTCTGTAACATTATTGAGATGCTTGCACGTAACGTTACGTCACATGTGTGGATCTCCTCGTTGTGATTGGTCATTAATCTTTTGTTTAAGACACGAAGAAGAGCAACACTGTACATTTAGAGAGGTCTCTTCAAGTTTACAGCTAACTTGGTATGTCATAATATGTCAGCACGGATGCGCTGTCGCTGAAGGAAGGCTTCGACGTATTGCGAGGGTTAGGCTCATTCCACAGAAAAAAAACAAAAAACAAAAACAGAGAGATGGGTGTCAGGTGTGACCCTGCTTGAGTCATTTGGTTTCACTGCCAAAAAGCAGAGGGAGTAAAAAGCACCATAGAAACATTTGCACAAAAATGAACATTTTTTCCTTAGTTTTCTTTTTCTTTTAAGTGATAAGAGGCTCACTCAAGATAAAAGCACTGTTTTTGTTGAGTGTTCTGGTTTGATAAATTAAAACATGCACTGAAACGTTATGTGGATGGTTGATTTATTTGTCTGACTACATTACAAACAGAGTCTAGCTTTGCAAAAGTATCAGTTTTATTGAATAGATTGAAAACATTAAAATTACATAAAGGTAAACTGACAGTAGAAAAGCTGTTTAAAATCACCTTCTTCCTTCAGAGTGCTATTGGTCTTGAGTATGTTACTAGTGTAGGTTAAAGCCTACACCTACTACGCCTCTTTTTACAAGAAAACCTTTGGGAAGGTTTTTTTTGGGGGGGGAAGGCAGCAGAAAAAAATGGGGCTGCTCTTAAAAGTGTGGCGTGCGCGTATGGCCGGGGAATATGATTTGACCTGGGGAAGAAAATTCAGTCAAAAGATTTTTTTGTTTGTTTGTTTTTTTTTTTTTGCTTTAATCCCTGCCATTAGCTCTTTCACTCTTTGAGCTGCTTCAGGAAACAAACAGCTTTTGCGGGTCATGTGTTGTTGTTTAACTTCGTTTTTTTAGTGTCAGAACATCGGCGGGACACCACTAAACAGTCGGTGAGATTCTCGTCATTTAAAATGAGCATTAATTGTGTTTTTTTCGACAGATTGTCTCAGTGCCTGTGCACCTGTGTTGTTTTCAGCTACTAGTTACATCAGCAATGAGCTCCAGCTCTCAGCATTGCAGCATTCATCATAATAATGCTGTAGAAGATTGTACAGTCAGTGTATGATAATAGATATTCCTGTTACCAGGCTTAATGTGCAAAAAACGAACTTCTTTAAACTTGGTCTTTTTGGTGATAAGTACAAAAGTCGGGACAAAGATCAAGGATTTGTATTTTGATGTTGTTTATTTAAGCAAAAATGAATATGCAAAGATACAAATTATGTAAAGCTTTATTTTATTTTATTTTTTTAAGTGCTGCATCACTCTTGAGTTTTAAAATCCCCTCTTCTCTTGTCGTTGTGTCCAGCCTGCAGACTCTTCTTCTGGATGGAAACTTACTGAGCTCTCTGCCTGTGGAGTTGGGCTCCCTGGAGGGCCTGACCTACCTCGGCTTGTCCTTCAACTGTTTCAGCTGCGTCCCCCCCGTCCTGGAGAAGCTCAGAGGCCTGGAGAGACTCTGTCTGGCAGGGAACCAACTCTCTGTCCTGGATATAGCTGGGCTGCAGTGGCTGCCTGCTCGCCACATAGATCTTAGGTAAACATATCCACACACTCTGACATTAATAGATACAAAACTGGAACAAAGCTCATCTGAAATTTGACACTTTCCAAGATGCTGCAGGAACAAGCTGCTTGTTTCTTCTGTGTCGCTGAAATTTAAGTGACTACGAGGAACTTTTTGGAACTTTCTGAAACTGATGATTATAAATTTCCTGTACCAGCAGATGAGACCCTCAGCGAAAAGACTGCTATTTTTATGTGGTTACTATTAATGCCCATGATCATGTCAGAATCCCCACGAACTCAGACAAAACAATTTTTTAAAATCGTTTTTCTGTTTACTATGCCTACAGCTGTTGGGGTAAGGAGGAGGGTAAGTAGAGGAAAGCCAAGACCAACTGCTGCGTCACCTCTCGTTGCCTCGCGTCTGTCTCTGTCTGGGCCAATAAATGTGCCCTTGAACACACCACGCTGACTACCACCGACAGTCTGCTAGCACGTACATTCTGCGCCTGCGCGCCTTCATGAGAGGTCGTAACTCTCCATACCAGCAGGTGGCCGTAATCTCTGAACTTGTGATCAAAAAGGAAGAAATGGAAAAGCTAGGAGATCTGCGGACAAAGCAAAGCGGCTTTTGTTTAGCTGCCTACCTTGTCTTCATTTTTCACACAAGTAGGTAACGGTAATGTTAGCGTTAAAATGAATAATTCTTAAGAGTGCCTGAGCTGCTTCCTTCCCCCTTTGTGCGGACTGGCCTGCCGAACAGCCAGTCAGAGCGCTTTCTCTCACTACTTCAACATTCTCATTCGGCTCCCACTGGAGCTGACCTGCGTCCGACAGGACCGTCAGGCCGGTTTGTCCGTACCCTTAGTTTGCACCTTAGCATGTATGTTAATGCTAATGGCTGTGTTAACGTTAGCCTGCAAAAAATAGAGGTAGCAGGTCTCAGGAGACGTTACTGCCATGCAGCTGGCTTATTACTTATTCCTTACTCATACATTACCTCATCGTGATCCATGCCACGGTCTCTCATTCACTCGCTTCCAAAACAAATATTGCCGGTGTTATGCCGAGTTCTGCCTGCCTGGCACAGCTAGATAAAGTCTTTACGACGGTAGGTGCTTGTGTCACTCCTGCTGTTGTCTAAAGGGGGCACTAAAATCAACAAAAACTGAAAGTCCCTTGCAGTCACTTTAATTGACAAGTAAATTGAGACATACTATTAGGGCCCGATCGATATGGGATTTTTGGGAGGGAGAAAATTCCGATGTCTGATAAATATCAGTTGATATTGTACATATGTAATATCCGCTGAATGTGGTTATCAGGTACTTGTAACAAAGATAATGTAATGGAGGCAGGATATCTCACATCTTGAACTTTATTCCAAACTTAAGTGTGCTGAACGGTAAACACTTCGCTTATCAGTTAATAAAAAAGGAGCCTCACACTACGCAGTGACACTGGTTTAAATCACTAGTCCAGGCATTTTTTCAGCCTTAAAAACAGTTTTCATAGCGGTGCATATTGGTGAACCATATGCCGATACCGATATATCTGCAATGGCCCAATATTGGTGATAATATTGGCCAACCGATAAATCTGTTGGGCCCTATCAACTGTGAAACATTATTATTTTTAATCGTTTTCACTTAAGTCCATATTTGCACTCGTACAGGCTGAACCGGCTTCAAAAGGTGACCTTGGGAGACTCTGAGCAGCTGGTCCACATCGTCCAGCTGGACCTGAGGGACACTGGTTTACAGGAGCTGGATGTCAGGTCTCTCTGCAGTCTGGAGCTCCTCCGCTGTGACAGAAACACTCTGTCCCTCCTCAGAGTCAGCGGCCACGCCCTCAAGAACCTGCATGCCGCACAGAACGGTACAAATGATTATGCAAGTTGTGCGAAGCCTTTTTTTTCTCCACACTCTAACGTACATTGAGATCATAATGAACTAAATTTTGTGCTTGTAGAGCTGCAGCTGCTGGAGGTGCAACCAGTGCCAGAGAATCTGACCGTTTTGGATTTGTCCTGGTACGAAGACTCTATAAATACTTTACTGCCCTGTTTAAATGTGTGTTGTTCCAAGCTGGGTGCTGACTCTTTGTTTTTTGTTTTTTTTCAAGGAACAAGCTGGGATGTGTCCCTGAGTGGGTGTGTGAGAGCAGCAAACTGGAGGTGTTGGATATCACCCGTAATTCTGTTAAAGAGCTGCCTGTATGGTGAGCATCACGCAAACACCTGCAGCACTGACACAGTTAAAATCTAATTAAAGTAAACTGTGTAAAAAGCTGTTAAAATGCTGAAGGCTTCACTTTTAGAGCAACTCAGTGCTACTTTAATCTGATTCAGTTAAAACTCTATTGTCCTTATGTTTGTATGTCATAGTTGTGCCAAGATAGTGCAACTTATCAGCTATTTGCAAAAACCGACAAAAAGGAGATATTATGTAGGGCTGCACAATTAATCATATTTTAAAAAAAATCACGATCTCCATTCATATAATAATGTAATCTCATTTCTAAATGATGGTGAATAAGCTGCTCGTATTTCCTTGTACGTTCAGATCACACTGCATTCACTTGTTTGTTTATTTACTTTACAATAACCTGAGATGCTGTATCAGTCACACTCACACAGTGTAATGCAAAAAGCAGTCAGGCCAGAAATTAGCCGGTGATTCAGCCATATAACCTAATCACCTCTCATTTCTCTTCCTCATTTACGGCGCTCCGCTGTCACTCACTAGATCTACAGTAACCAGACACAGAGTGGGCAGTGTCACATGTAGACAAGCAGGAAGGAGGCAGAAGTCAATTTGCTTGATGGAGTTGGAGCCGCATTTTACACGCGAAAGAAAAAAACGACAACGTTTAGGAAAACCTCGGTGGCGAGAGTGAGAGTAATGATCAGCTCATTGCTCTGGAACTCACATTCCACCGTGTGGAACTTTTTCAGGTTTAAACCTGACAACGATGCACAAGGAGAAATAATCTGCAAGCAATGCTTTGGCATCGTCGCAGCGCTGCAAAGTGGCACTATGAATCTATAACCTCCTCCAGTGTCACCACAAAATCCAGTATGAGTTAGCATGAAGGACAAGGGACCCACATCCAAAAATCTCAACCGCCAGACGAGAGACTACGTTTAAGTCCAGCACTTTATTGTAGGTCATGCCTGTTGAAATCCCTCTGTAGGCAGCGCTTTTTTCTTGTGTGCAATAAAATTTTCTTGTTGAAAAAATGAGAATCGTGTGAGAGAATTGTGATCTTAATTCTCAGGGAGAAAAATCCTGATTCACATTTTAGGGAGAATCAAGCAGCCCTAATGCTGTGTAACTAACATCAAGGGATGTTTTAATATGCATTGTCCAGTAAAAGACGTGCTACAGATACACAGGACCAGTCTTGCATAAAGTACCCCAAAGTACTGTACTGTACTGCAGTGTCAAAAGTATAGTATATATAAATTACCTTAAGTATTAAAAGTAAAAGGTCAACTAAAAAGTACATGTAAAAAGCAGTCGAGTTTGACTTTCTAAAACTGTTTATTCTTCATTTCTTTGGCTTCTGGTCCACATAAGAACAGATTGTCTCAGTCATAAAACAAAATGCAAATTAAGTGATGAAAAAAAAAAAGTGCTTATAGAAAAATTTCTAAACTTTCTAAACTCCCGCAGGCCTGATTTGAACACAGCAGGCAAAACTTTAGCTTAAGCTGAATCTGCAACTTGGCAACTGCCACAACATCATAACAACAAAGTAATTTAAAATCAAACATAAACATGACGACAGCAGCACACAGAGTAACAGCCCAGTCAGTACTTGGACCGCAGCTTAAGAGCGCCTGTTTGCAAACATGCCTAACACGATTAATCAATGACCCCGCTTCTTGCAGTCTATCGTCGCACATTATTGGCTACTGAAACAGAACAAAATTAAAAATATTGGCTCGTAGCCTACCAAATGTCTTCTGGTTTCATTTAGTAACTAGTTACTAAGATGCTTATTTGAAATGTAATGGAGTAAAAGTATCTGTTTTCTTTGGAAAATGTAGTAAAGTAAAAAAATCTACAGAAATAGAAATAGTTAAGTACAGATATCCCAAAAGAACTTGTTAAGTACAGTAATGAAGTATTTCTACTTAGTTACCGCACAGGAGAGCGCTCGTGGTCATGTATTAGTCCAGACGTTTCAAATGAACAAAGTCACACTGATGCAGAGCTATTTTCAGTCTGTACAGCCTGTGGCAGCCATAAAAACATGGACTGCTGCCTTCAGACAATGAGATCATAGTTGTTATGCCCCCCCCATAGCTGGGTTAGGGTTACATGAGTAACGATGGTAGTCACTGTGTTCAACAACAGGCTACACATGCATTTCCAAACTAAGTCAAGCAATCATCCCGTTCCTCACTCCCGAGCCACCTGTGATGCAAGAGTTAAGTCAGTATAAGGTGAACTTATTGGGTCAGGGTAGCACAGGGGAACACACACAGACTAAGGCCGCCATGTTGTTTGTGTGTTTCAGGCTGATGTCCAGTGGAAGCCTGAGAAAACTGCTGGCAGGTTGGAACCAAGTGTGTCACCTGGCTGAGAGGCTGGAGAGATCGCAGCTGGAGGTCCTGGACCTCCAACACAACCAGCTGACTGAGCTCCCACACAACCTGTTCATCAAAGCACAGAGGTGCTCACAAGAACACAGCATCCATCTTCTCCCTTTCTGTCTGTTTCCACATCTCCCTTTCAGTGTGTCACTCTGTTTTTTTTTTTATGTCAGTTTAATTTTCATCAAGTCATTTGTTCCGTCACTGAGTTTCTCTGTTGGGTTTTCATCGCAGCTTGCGGTACCTCAACGTGTCTGCCAATAAGCTGGAGAGCCTCCCCGCAGGCAGCCTATCAGATGACAGCTTCAGCGCCCTGGAGGAGCTCTATGTGACCAACAACAGCCTTACAGACAAGTGTGTCCCTCTGCTGACTGGACATGGCCACCTCAGGGTGCTTCACCTCGCCTACAACCAGCTGCAGACCTTCACTGCCAGGTAAAATGTAGAGATGCACATTAACTGAGCTTGACAAAGACTAAATTAATGTATCATGTATTGAAGGACAAACTAGAATAAGGAAAAAAAAAAAAAAAACTCAGACACACACTGTTACCCTCTTAAGCATTGATGGGTTATAGTTATTGAAGTGTAGTTCAGGAGATCAAGGTCAGTTCACTGAACATCACCCAATTGCCCAATTGTAAGTTTGTAGACACACCCCCCCA
>JAQLOL010000020.1:3087910-3118951 GCA_029783665.1 Naso thynnoides | reverse complement strand
CCCTTTTTCGCGCACTAAAGTGATGTCTGATTTTAAAAAATGCCTCGTGTCGTCATTTTTGAAGGTTAAAGAATAAGCGGCAAAAGATGGACTGGGTGTGCGGGGACTAACGTCAGGAGGAGCTTTAATTTTCACTGCTGCTGCTGCAGCAGTCTCTTTCTGGTTCTCGACTAGCTTCAGCGCAGCAAGCTGATTCTCTGTTTGGGCTAGTAACGTTACTCGACATGCTGCATTTTATTCATGTTCCCATAACAGCGCGGGCCCATAACTCCGTGCTGGTCGCTGTTTGATCCCGTCATCAAAAAACACCCATGTTCGGTAAAAATTATTCGGCCTTCTAACTTACTCAGCCAACACTGAAAGCGTTTCAGTTTTTATTTTTTTGTTTTTATCTTTTCAGCCGACCAAACAGTCGATGCATTCCTAATCCACACACACACTCTCGTACTAACTTTCTGTCCCTTTTTAATATCTGTCGGTCTGTCTACCTCTGGGTTTATCTTTATTTGGTTTAGCAAGATCAGTAAATCCTTTGTCTCCTCGTAACTCTCTTAAACTCTCTTAGAGGCATCACGATTGATTCTGTACTGATGCACAAAAAACTCCCTGGTCAGAATTTTAAATCAGTTCTTTACAAATAAAATATTGCAATATGAAGCCTGCTGTCTAATATCAACGAGTAACAGCTGCGCTGTGTGTGACATACAAAAGATGTCAAATTACGGATGTCTCACAGAAAAAGAAGATGTTCTTAACAGGCCTGCTCCATTCTGGACTCAGTTCTTAAACAGTCCTTTATTCACGGGAAACTTTTGGACCTATTAGGAAAAGCACAGGTGGAACAGCTAACATCGACAATGGCTGTGTTCCATTCAGTGTCCCAGGAAGCCTCTCTGTTCAGCCAGCAGCGTGCAGAGCAGCTTCCTTAAATGGAATAGAGCTCTCTAGAATTTCCACCACTGCTTATCCTACGGTGACATGTTAATGTTCTCACTGAAAAAGGCCTATTGAGGAAAACATTAAGCGATAAGAAACAAACTATCCAAGTATGTGTCGTGATGATTAATCATCTGCAACCCGAGTGAACAAGTGAAGTCACATTTTCATGCAGCCTTGGAGGACAAACAGCTTGTTAGCTGTATTCTTTGCTAAAACTGCAGAACCTACACATCCAGTACGCAACTGTGAAAAGTCAGTTTGTCTAAATTTTCAACAAAGAAGCATCATCGCTGGTGACGCTGTTGTGAGTGTGATCATAAATTAAGAAAAAGTGTGGAACAGAAACATTTAATTCAGGAAAAACAACAAACGTTCTTCCTGAATTGAAGTCAAGGTGACGATAAGATACAGATGGATTCTGTCTCCTGTGAACTGAAGCTGTCTGTCACTTCCTCAGTGTGTAGACTTGAGCTGCAACGAGCTGACTGAGGTGACTCTGCCTGAGACGCTTCCTCCAAAGCTTCAGGAGCTGGACCTGACAGGCAATCCTCGCCTCAACCTGGACCACAAGAGCCTGGAGCTCCTCAAGTATGAACCTGAGTGCTCCCGCAGTGTCTATACAACTGTATTAAAGCAACAGTATGTAACTTTGATCGCGACCTGCAGCTTTGAAAAACAAAATTAAACGATGCACATTAAAACGTCGCACAAAACAGCAATTACAATAAAACCAGCTCGTATTTTACGGAGAAAATGTCCTCTGGTTTTCCCTCTGATGTCCTACGACTGCTCTGTCTGTCTGCAGCTGCAGCTTCTGTCTTCAGGCAGCCTACGTGCTGCTTTCAGGAACCTCCGTGAATCACAGAGTTGAGACAGAGCTGTTGGAGGGCATCAGAGGGAAAACCAGAGGACATTTTCTCCATGAAATATGACCTAGTTTTACTAAAGTTGCTGTTTTGCGTGACAGATTAACGTGCATGGTTAAGTTTTGAAGCCACGGGTTACAGCAAAGTTACATGTTGTTGCTTTAATAATCTGTGAACAAATATTCTTGACTCATTGACTCACAAAACCACTTGGCTGATCCTTGTTTTTTGTTTTCTCTTTCTTCTTTCTGCAGTAACATCAAATGTTTCAGGGTGGATCCGTCACCATCAGCTCTGTGTGTCAATGAGAGCCACGGGGCCCCTGCAGTCTGGAGCCACGGTTACACTGAGGCCTCTGGAGTCAAAAACAAGTCAGTCCTCCCATGTGTCTCTGTTTTATATTTATCCATCAACTCACTGGTATTTTTCATTCCAGTTAATGTCTTTTTTTAGATCTCTTGATTTTGTAAGAACACAATTAAGTGAGTGGACTTTATTCCGTGCTTTGAGAATACACACTAACAAGTGCACTAACATACAAAAATGAGAATAAAGAAGTTAAAAAAAAAAAATTCTAATAATAAAGCATAAATATGAAGGCAGGGATGTTTTGCTCAGTTATGTTTTCCCACATTTTATATAATATATAAATAATCTCCTCTCGTTGATGTCCACAGGCTGTGTGTGGCCGCTCTGGCGCTCGACAGCTTCTGTGGGATCCGTGAAGCTCTGTATGGAGTTTTTGACGGAGACAGAAACGTCGAGGTGCCGTACTTGCTGCAGTGCACCATGGGAGACGTGCTGGCGGAGGAGCTTCACAGGGGTCAGCGGCAGGAAGATTACATGACCAACACTTTTCTCACCATGCAAAGGTAAACACACACCTCACGGGATTCCTTGAACAAAGCGAAGAAGCGAAGCATTCCCCCCCTCCGATGACTCACACGGTTTCCGTGTTGCTCCCCTGCAGGAAACTGGGCACAGCAGGCCAGAGGATGGGCGGCTCGGCAGCTTTATGTCACATCAGACACGACCCGGTGGCCCCTGGTGAGCATGGCGGCTGCTTCACCCTGAAGGCTGCCAATGTGGGCAGGTGCCAGGCTGTTTTGTGCCGCGACGGCAAAGCTATGCAACTCTCCACCATACACACCGTCAAAGAAGAGCTGGAGTATGAGAGGGTCCGACAGCACAACGCCATCATCACTGAGGTCAGGACAAACTGTGTTTACTCATGTTTCGAGTGTTGTTCATGGTGATTTGTGATACTGTTACTAAAATGAAATGATTTAAAGATGTGCTGAAAGTAAATTGTGATGCTTAATGAATTAAGTCATTTATATAATAATTTACTGCGTATATAGTAAAAATAACATTGTTTTGTACATAGCACTGGTGCTACAGAGGTTGATAGTTTTGTAGCACAGGCCAAAAAATTTGTAACACAAGTGTGAGACGTCTCTTAAAACAACCACAAGTAGTGGCGTTCGTCATACAGACGGTATGTGACTGGCCAAGGACATGAATGTTGCATACAGGGTACACAAAATCCAGAGCTTAACAATAAATGTTTTCAGACTACGGGCTCTATTTTTGCACTGGCGCAAAGCTGGTCTAAGTGCAAGTGGCTTTTTTCCACGTCTGTGCTCACCTCACTATTTTTGTGGACTGACAAGAACGTGGCTGCGCTGAGCTGGGTACAGCAGTGTAACTAAGAGTGTGTCGGTAAAGATGAACTTGCTCTTACGCCTCTGCCGGCCCCGCCCAAACCAGGTCTGAGTGTTGGCTTTAGTAGGAAAGAGCACACATGACCAGTCCTATCCAAAATCCCACGGGCAGGTTTGGTGGATGTCCTCCGCATTTCACAGTGTGTGACATTTGTGCACGACAGCTTAGGCCATTTAATTAATCATTTGACAGTAAATATGCACACTTAAAGCTCCTGATAAAATGTATTTATTAACACCACAACATCACATAACATAACAAGCACATTGCTCTTCATCAGTGTTGCTGTGAATAAATTGTGATTATGAACTTGAACCTCCCAGAAAAGTATGTCAGTTTGGCTGGCACCTGTCTGCTCCTTCAGCTGAAATTGATAATACGGTGCATGACAGTGGTCTGAAATCAGCTGTGACACTCCTTCTAATCGACTGTTCCTCCTACTAAACCACTGCGCCGCAGATGTGCCTGCGTTTCTGTTCACCAATTTCCCCAAAAGATTGCAACACATACTGTACTTTCACTCCCTGCGCCCAGAACTTAGACTTGCGTCTGCACTGCACCCAGACTAACAAAAACAGAACCCTGTGTTTTTTTCTTTATTTTCACATAATGCCCTCAATATGTTACGCATTAGCAGTGCAAATCTCAATTATAAATAGGAGTCTGCCTTTTGCCGGTTTACTTCTTCCCTTTTTAAAACCAGGAAAATACCACTTCATTTTGTCACAGTAGCTTTTTGGCTTATTGGTCTGGAGGGAGGCATCCAGCATTGTAACGATACATCGAGGTGGGGGACTTCATCTTATAAGTGATATGTTTTGGTGATTAATTACAAGATTAAAAGAAATTTTGACCTGAATTACCAAAAACTTCAAGGAGTCATACAAGCTTTCCTTTACTTAACTACAGAGATCACCAACTTTGCCCTCAACTGTGGTGACTGTCCGTGAACTCGTTCTCACGTCTTTGAGCTTACATCCACACAGCTAAGTTTTTGTTTTAAAGGTTAGCTGGCTAATGTTAGCATCCATTTGCTGAAACCAAACCAACCCTGTGTGAATATCCTTCATGGAAGTTATGGTTTTCATAACGTCATGGTGTCAGCGATACACTAAACCTAACTGGATGTTGACAGTGGTGTCAGTTGTGATCTTGCTTGGTTAAAGCAAAAACACTGTGTAAGTCATCTGAAGGATATCCGCTCAGGGTCAGTTTGGTTTTAGCAAATGGGTGCTAACGTTAACCCGAGGACCCACTCGCAAAAGCCAAAACTTTTTCTTTATTTAACATACCCAATCAACTGCAGCCACGTCCTCTTGTCTTCCTCATCGCTAGGAAAACAACAGGAAAGTTTCACAGGTTTGTTTTTGTTTTTTTATTCAGATCTGTTTAGACAACAAAGGACACAGCACTGCGGCATGTTGACAAGACAGGGCTAGATTTGCTACGTTATGGCTATACTGGACAGCTATGGCGGATACTTAATGAAAGTTTCGGTAATATCCAAATATTACACAAACAAAGCAAAACAAAAAATGATTTTTCAATACTGATTTGGTTTTTTGTTTTTACTGTATTTGTGTTTTTGTTTTAAAATAAAATAACCACGCTGCATAGTTGTTTTTTAGAATCGGTTTCGAAAGGAAACAATCACAGAACAAACCTCAGTATCACCATAGTACACTCCAGGGTGTGCCTTTACATCATTTGAGCACATTCAGAGGTCCATAATCAATGTCGTGCTCAAATGACTGAAGCACACCCTCTCTTTTAATATTTTAATTTTCAGTTGCAGCTCCTGTTCATTTGAGCTCTTTCCTTTGATCTTACTCTGCTGCAGGATAACAAAGTCAGCGGTGTAACCGACTCCACTAGAATTATGGGTTACTCCTTCCTGTGCCCATCTGTGACGCCCAGACCCCACGTCTCCACAGTGACCCTGACTCCACAGGACGAGTTCTTTCTCCTGGGCAGCCGGGGCTTGTGGGACTTCTTGTCTCCCAGCGAGGCGGTGGAGGCGGTCAGGAATGTGCACGACGCTCTGGCTGCTGCCAAGAAGCTGGTGACTCTGGCTCAGAGCTACGGCTGCACTGACAGCCTCAGCGCCGTGGTCGTCCAGCTCAGCATCACAGAAGACTGCTGCTGTTTCTGCGAGCCTCCACCTCCACCCCCGAGTCCTGGCCTGGGTGCACACACCAGCACGCACCACTACTCAGCAGGTGGCGAGGGCGGCATACCGCTGCCTCAGGCTTCCTCAGGAACAGTGAGTGAGCTCAGCAGCGAGTTCAGCACTTCTGAGATGAGCAGCGAGGTGGGATCCACGGCGTCCTCAGAGGAGCCACCACCTCAGACCGAGCCTCTGACATCCCACCTGAATCTGCCAATGCGAGCCAGCATGAGGAGACCAGCCTGTGGAGGTGGGAGCTTCCAGAGACAATTCTCTGGAGCTCTGTCTGATAACGGAGTCGACAGCGAGGACGAGGAGCCCATCGCCGGCGTCTTCTCTAACGGCAGCCGAGTAGAGGTGGAGGCTGACGTCCACTGTCTGGTCCGCCATGACTGCTTGGCATCCCACACACATGGTCACGCTCAAACAAGCACAAACATCCCCCTTACTGTCACCTCCCATGAGCCTTCACTTCTTCCTCTCTCCTCGCCATCACATTCCCCGGCCCCCCCTTCCTCTCCCTGCCTCGCCAGGGAGGGTCTGTCGGGAACTCTGGGCCGAAGGGCTCGAGCTAACGGCTCTGTGGCCTGCCAAGGAAGGAACCAGGACCTCATAGAGGAGGCGGCTGACGCCCCCATCAGGAAGCAGGGGGGCTACTTCAATGCTCCCGCCCAGCCGGACCCAGACGACCAGCTCATCATCCCGCCGGAGCTGGAAGAGGAAGTCCGGCAGATTATCCAGCAGCAGCAGCAGGAACAAATTCAGTCGCATAACCAGCAAGCACACAGCTACCAGAAACCTGCAGACTATTTCATCACACCCCTCTAACTACTGCCCCCCACCCCCCCACAATGACTGGTGTCCGCTTTTCATCCAGCGTGTTTGATTCAGGGATGGAGAACTGTGGAATCAGGACTGTCAGTCTTGATGCTCTGCACTGCGCTATGTTGCACCGCTCCCTCCTAAATCCTCAAAGTATCCTGAACCTGCTTTTGGACCAGAGAGACTTTTTTTTTTTTTAATTTACTTTTTCTTTTATTAACTCTATGCCCCTTGAAACTCGATGCATTTTTTTTATAACACTTTATGTTGATAAAATCTTCGTATGTAATTAGTTTTTTTTTTTTTTTTTTAACCACATCTTTATTTTGAAGAAGCACTTTGAGTGCTGTCATTAGACCTTTGAGATTAATTCTATGTTAAGTGGTACTTTGAGATATGGACCATTCTGTTTTTGTGTTTTAGCAGTCATTTCCTCTGTTTGTGGGCTTATGGCCTTACATATGCTGGAGTTAGTGAAACTGTCAAACTAACTCCTAGGAGTTTCTTACTTTAAAGTGACCTAGTCACTGAAATGTACTAATATTCTCTGAGAGAAAAGATGATTAATACAAAAGGCTGATACTCCAGGTTTGTGTTCTCGGGGGTGTGCAGAGTTCAGAGTGGTGCTGCAGTGGTGAGTAAATGCTGAATGTGGGGAGTCCTACAGATGTTACCAGCTCATTGAATGTTCTCAGAACAGTATTACAGACTTCTTGACACAAGGAAATCGCACAAGAGAGCTACTTTTGCTATATAATAAATGAAAGTTTTCAGATAACCACAACATGTTGACTGTGACTTCTTGTGGACGGGTGGAGAATGCAAACACATGCAGCCATCTGTTACTTTTGTTTGTCTTTGTCACTCATGATCTGTTGAGGCAGAGTTCACAAGAATTTGAACAAGAATTTTCCTACTGCTTATTATATATGAAAGGATGTGATCTGAATCACTGAACTGGTGGACAGACAAGGCAACAGATGAAAGGTCACTTAATGCTTCAAGACATTGTGATGTTGTTTCTTACCTATGAAATTTTATGTACACAATGATGAATAGATCATAACCTTCAAATTACTCCACGGCTGATTTTTTTTTCTTATATTAATTTTTCAATTAATTTACAACTTGATACATTAACCCCAAATGTAGTTAAATACACAAAGTTGGTGCCTTCAGGTAGCTTTTAGTGTCTGACCAACTATCCAAAACCCTCAAATTGTTAATTTATCTTTACATAGAACATAGAAAAGCACTTCATCTTGGGAAATGGAGGGGGGCGGGGGGTATTTTTTGTGCTTAGGAAGTCACCTAAACCATGAAAATAGGAGTGATTTATTCAGCCGTTTATGTAAGGGACAATGTCCAGCGAGGAGGTCATTATTGCTGAATAATGACCGCTTCACCGGACATTATCCCACTTATTACGTGGCTATTTACTGAAGAAATCAATTAGACAAAATATTGATTTAAAAATTACTTTATTTCATCCTCCAAAAAAGTTATGTTCGATTGTACAGTTGTAAATGCTTGCGTAGCAATGTAAAATAGGCCTATCATGAACAATTATAATAATGTTAAACAATATTTCTGTTAGAGGTGAGGGAGGACAGGTTAATGGGACTTCTTTGGGGATATTGATGTCGACATTTCTGTCCTCATTCGTCTCTGTTTCCTTCTTGCTGGGGCTTTTGCAGCTGACACATCTGGAGCTGCAGTTAATAATTTTACCGAACTTTCTTTTACAGATCAATATACTTGGATGTTACCTTCCGGAGTCTATGACCAGAACTACGTCCATAGCAGCAGTCTGCCATTCAGAAATAACAGACCTTAAAATCTCGTAATTGACCAATCAGAATCAAGTAATTAACAAAACCACGTAATGAGTAACTTTTTCAACCCTTGATAAATTATTAATGGAAATAATTGTCAGTTTCAGCCCTATTACATTCACTTTCACTGCTGAATTGGCAGCAGAAATCCTGGATACTAACACAAGATTTTTGCATGACAGTGAAACTGCGTGCAACCAAAGTGCAAATTGTGTGAACTGTCCCTTTTAAAGAGCAAAATAAGGTTAAGAACTGTCCGACAAGCAACAAACGTGCTTTTCTCCGAGCTGTCTTGTTTGTGCTGCAGTGATACAATCCCTGCATTGTTATTTGAAATGGTAAAATTAGAACTTAGGCAATTACTGCACTCTGGAGATTTTCTTTTGTTGAAAATTAAGTCTTGACTGAACAGTTCAACCGTTACATCACCGCTGTGTCCTTTGTGTATGTGTAGTCCTTTGTGTGACAGCCGAGAGGGGACATACAACGGTGATGTCATGGCTGGCAGGAAGCCTCTGAAGGGCACAGAGGGACGACAGCAGCGGGACAGCACAGGAGGCGAACAGAGGACTGGTGCCTCCTGTAGGCTGCTTTGTTCATCTTAAACAGAAAAGTGAATCACATTGATGGAGATTTTATTGGAGTAGATACATTCTTGTACAGGAACAGCAAAAAAAAAACTTTTCTACTCTTAAGTCAAACTCAATATAAAAACACATTAATCAAACGGGTATACATGTTAAAAACATTGATATAAAGCTCTGTCTGAGTTCACACAGTGCAAACCAACAGTCACAAAGCAAGTTAAACTGAAGTCTGGCTCTCTTTTAGCTGCCTGGCTTCACTGAACCTAAAACTGGTAATCCCGATGAAGTTTAAGAAGTTAGGCCGAACAAGCTTGTTCATGAATGTTCACAGAATATCGAAAGTCACTGACATGAAGCATCTTCAGAACAATAAATGAAGTATTCTATGTGACACGGGATGAAGAGGTGACACCCACAGGTTTGGTGCAGCAGCAAAAAAAAAAACAAAAAACAACTGTATAACAAAACCAATGAAATCAAGCAGAATGTGAAACTCAAGGCACTTACTGAGCTAACTGTATCATAAACAGTGACAGGGGGAATACAGTACTTTTTATTTCCAGTGATCTCATTGAGTTGACCAGCTTAGTTATATAACCTCGTGTTATCTTGAGCTACAGTAAAGGAATAAAAGTGTAAAAGTCCACACAGTCAAGAATGCAAGAGACATCTAGGAAAGGCAGCTTTTTGGCAAGTCTGATCTGAACGCAGCATGGACTCATGGCTGTGCAAAAAATGTTTCTCTGAGCTACTTTTATATTTCCTCACAATGCTTTCGGCATCCCCCCTAATCTATAGAGACGGGACTTCACAGCCTCAGGTGGATCAACATTAGCCATTAGCATCATTAAACACATGCACTGAACCCTGAGCTTCTATTACATTGAACAGATGTGTTGCCAATATACACCACAAGAGTTCAACATTAGCCAGCAAAGCAGCCAAAGGTGGTTTGTCACCTTTCAAACTTGTCCAAAATCACAGCCATGGCTAACTACGGTGGCCTCCACCAGTTATTTTAACGTAAGCTGCAATGGAACAGGCGTGGCCGAACTTCACAGCAACGAGTGCAAGCTGTAACTAATACATTATATTTTATAATACATGCTTCCTCTACGGATCAGAGTAAATGCTAAAAGTATTGTGAGGTAAATTTGTTTCAAATCTGTATTATGAAGTAGAATAATGTCTATTTATTACTTGCTACATTAATGTATACCCGGTAGTGTTGACCATGTCGGGATCCTGTAGGAATGACGACTCCATATTTTCACTGATCTGACCGGTCAGCGCAGGCTGGATCAGGTTTGGACGTGATGCTCTGAGCGTTACCTGTTCCGGAACAGGTTAGCCTTGCAGTGGAAGTTTTTGATAAGCAAAAGTTAAAAGTGAGCCGTCTCTATGATACCAGACAACCTCAGTCACGTCAGCTGGTTAAGGCACAAGTCTTTGCGCCTCAGGCTCCAGATGTTCACTCCACTCTCACACAGAGGTGGTTTCAGCCCTCAGGGGGGCGCTCTGCGGGTGGCCTCGAGCTGGCTGTTTTTCTGCCTGTCTGCGTTTTCGCTCCTGCTGGTAGTGTTTCACTCTTCGGATGGTCTTGATGGTGAGCACCGTGCCTGCGGCGTACAGGATGGCCGTAATGAGCCCAAACAGAGCCACGGCTGCGTCTGCTCCACTCACGTCACAGTTCATCCACGTGTAGCCGCTCCGCGCGTACAGCCTCTCGCGCTGCTGACAGACATCAGTGGCGTTTACCCCAATGACGAAGTGCAGGTAGAGCCCAACGGCCACCACGTACGCCACTGCGCCCACTGCCTGAAACACCAGCGCCCCATACAGAAGCTTCTTGGACATCAGGTGTGGCGGTTTGCTCCCAGAAACCACAAACAGCAGCGACAAGACGCCCAACGTCAGGCTGAAGGCGACGCCACCGTAGATGCCAGGCGCCCTCATCTGGCTGTACTGCATGTCCAGTTCTCGCGCCTTCTGCAGTTCAGTTCCTTGTAGGTTAAAGTTGGAGTTGATGTTGAAGCCTCCAACCCCGGAGGTGATGCCTGATGACACCAACTGCGCTGCGACCACGCAGATGAGGACCAGGCCGTTGGTGAGTACAGAGCAGATCAGCACGATGCCTGAAAAGAATCGACACACGAAACAAAAGAAGTCACAAAACTTGATCAAAGTCAAAACTGTTTTTGATTCTCTCCATGATGAACAAGAGTTTGAAGAACCTGCAGCCTGTACTATGAAGCGGGATGTATCCTTAGCGAGGTTTAACTCTGATTTTTCAGCCCTTCAAAGTTGGATTTCTTCTTACCTGGTTTTATGACCTCAGCTGAGCACCGAACCTGCTCCGGAGCAGGTTTTGTTCAAGATGAGATCACTAGGTAGAACTGCACCGCCCACTGACCAATCAGATCAAACAGTCCTCTTGGAAAAAAACTTAGAGTTCTGAGCACAGATCATTAGAGAGTCTCCGAGGAGGGAACAAGTTCACCAACCAATAACCCTCTTAAAATTCATCTGACCGTTTTTTTCTAAGTATAAGTTCCTTGTCTTAGCAGAGAAGTTCTCCGTTTCCTGCCCAGGGACTACAGATGAAAATTAGCTTGTAGCTAACTCTGGTACAGCTAAGAGCTGTGCACTGTCCCTGTCAAATAAACAAACAAATTAATTAAATGAATAAATTCTGGTCGGAAGAAATAATTGGTCTGTGTCAGCTTCTTAAACCGTCTGCAGCAGAGAATGAATGAAGCACTAAAGTGTTTTCCTTTTGTGGACTTTAAGATATCAAAGTTAAGCCTACTTATTGCTCTGAATTTTATTTTCTATTTAACCTATTTTCATTTTAATTACTCCAAAGTCAGTTTGGACCCTGACTCTTGTGACAGGTTTAATGAACAAAGCCAACTAAGCTTTAGCAGTCTAAGGTGAAACATACATTTAATAATTAGATATATTTGTGCTCTAGACGGGCAAAACAACTTTTAGGCTTTTAAAAAATAGTCAACGGCCCATCCTAAGTTCAAACATCCCAATATGATGTTTTCAAATCTGGTGTTTGGTACAATTAACAGTGCAAAACTCAAATGTATTCATTTACAATGATATGAAGCCCAAACAATAAATCTTTAAAGTGTATAAGCTGGAACCAAAACTGTTAAGGCAAATATCTTGACAAATGATGTAAACAAATGGGCTATTATCAAATTCAAACCTATTTTTCTGTGTGTTGACTCTAACTTTGAACACGACAAAAGCCATGTTTAACATTCCTGCAGGATCAACTCTTTTGTTACGTGGTAAATTGAAATGGCAGGATCATGTGATCGACCCACTAGAGTTTAATTTCTCCTTCATTAAAGGGCCACGTTACTCTGCCCAAGTGTGAACTCAGAGAAACGAGGCGAGTAAACACGCGAAAACTGGTCCGTCCAGTTCTCACAGAGGGAAGGACTGAGCCCTGAGCTGCAGTGAGACTGAAACCAAAGTCTGCCCCGCCACACAACAGCTGCTGCTCGAGGAGCCTTCATCTGAATCGAGTGAGTTTCTTCCACTCTGGTCCTGACTCACCGCGCGCGGAGCAAATGTTGGTGCATTTCGACTCGTGCTGCTCCACTCGAGGAGCCTCCCGCACGTTTCTGGGAGGAGAGTCGGCTTCTCTGGGGTAGTACGGAGGTCGAGAGGAAGACCTGAACGTAGAGACACATGCAGAATGACACAGAGGAAGTTATAACAGACTGTCACACACTTTTACTGTCTTGTATTCAAGAATTATTCAGGACTGAGGTATGAAACGTCTTAACACGGACGCTCAAAGTGCTGCTGTAACACTGATCGACTCTATGTTTCTGTTTTCTGTTTCTCTGTGTTTTTATGTTTTATTCTGAGCACAACGTGACTTAAGTCGTTTATAATTAAGTTATTTGTTACACTCGGGAGACATTAAACTCCCAAAACAACATGGTAAAACCCACATTTCTGATTTTTTTTTTTTTTTAACGTCTTAACAAAAGTTAAATTCCTAGTGAAAGAAAACACTGAAACATGACGTAACATTGGTAGTTACTTCCCAACTGTGTAAGATTAGATCAGAGAGACAGACAGACAGACAGACAGACAGATGAAGGTGGATGACAGACACATACAAAAAAAAGAAAAGGAAGAAATGACCCATAAAGATAAAATCACACTTCAGGAGCAAATACGAGAATGAATGAATTTTAAACTCACGTTACTTGTTTTAAAGTAACTTTGCCATCCACTCATTTACATTCATACTTGTGTGACAGTGATGTCACGGCAGGAAAGCCTGGTGACGTCATGACTTTTAATGACAGTCAATGGACGCACCTGTCGGGTGAGGACCGTCTGTCATCGCGGGGCTCTCGGTAGTGTCGGTGGTCTCCGTTTCTGTCCCGGTGGTCTCCGTGTCTGTCCCGGTGGTCTCCGTGTCTGTCCCGGTGTCCCCGGTTCGCACGGGGCGGCTGGCTCATGCCTGGCTGATCCTTCAGATACAGAGACGACCTTTGAACGAGACGGAAACTGTTGATGAGGCTGAACGGGATTATTTCAGTGTGATGTCAGATTATGGACGTTATAACGTTCATTTTAAAGAAAAAAAAAACAGCTACTGTTAACGCTGAGGTTAGTTTAGCGTTAACTTAACACCATAAACTTTTATTAGCGTCGGTTAAACGGCGTAACGTTAACATGAAGCTATCATTAACGGAGCCTGTAACGTTAGTGTGAATGAAAACCAAAGCCGCACGGACACTTGTCTGAACACTGAAACTCCATTTTAACAGGTTGACAGGTTCAAAAGTTGCCTTCACGGCACGTTAACGTTAGCTGGTTTAACGGTTAACGAGCAAATCAACGTTAGCTCGAATCATTTCACCTGCTCACTGTGGAGACGAACTTACTGTGAGTTAAAGTGAGTGTCGAGGAAAGCGCTCCGCAGTCTGATTATACCGCCATTACTGAATCACTCTGCGTCCGTCGGAGCTCAGGTACAGGCAGCTCCACCCTACCTGGAGGAGGAGGAAGAGGAGGAGGAGGAGGAAGGCGGAAGAGACACACACACACACACACACACACACCGGTTCAGGTGGCGTCGGCAGGTTGAATCCTGCGGTCACAGCTGGAGCTTCACAGCTGGCGTCTGGATGAAGTTCAAGTCATCAGCAGCTCGTCTGAATCAGCCGCTTTGTGTGTTGTCCGTCCAAAGACGCCTCTGTCTGTCTCTGCCCTCTTGTTTCAGAGGGTGTTTAAACATGAGCAACAGTCTGTCTGTCCTCTATCTGTCTGTCTGTCCGTCTGTTGCGTTGTAGAGGAATGTTGTTATTTATGTGCTTCTTCTGTCAGCCAACAGATTCACATGAAGCTCCCTGAAGAGCCTCGTTGTGTCTCTCAACAATATGAATCTCTGCATGAAATTAAACAGGCCTGTTGTAAATTCCTCTCAACATGCATACTGCTCACACACACACACACACACACACACACACACACACACACACACACACTGTTATAGCTCATGTTTGCAGCCATCTGCCCAGCCTGTGATATTCAACTTTAAACTTTGAGTTGCAGTGTTATAGGCCGGTCACCCAGTCAACAGAAAAATTAAAGGTACTGTCAGTGATTTACACTTTGTTAAAGTAAATGTCAAATAGCTCCACACTCTGACGGCCAGCACTGATAACAGAGTTTGGTCAGTAATGTGGGTCTCGAAGTCTCTCCGTTCTGCAGTAAACTCAAAATACATTTCTGGAATCCTCGCTCCTGATTGGACGAGAGTGGGAGCGTAATACCAGAAAATGTCTTTTCTGTGTACAGCAGAATGGAGGACCCGTGTTACCGACAAAACACCTGAGATAAGTGATGTCTGTCTGAGTGTCGAGCTACTTAATACTTATTAAAACATTTCATGGGAAAAAAATGTAAATACCACTTACAGCACCTTTAATCAGCTACTATTTTAAACATATATTAATAGTTTTTATTGGTCAAACAGGTAAAGAGAGATATGACAAACTCAGCATTCATTTCTTTTATATTTTTTAAACATTTTGGCCCTCACCCCCGTGGTCCTACGTCTTGCCCCTGCACATAAATTTAATAATTTAACTAAAGTAATGAAGTAAAATAAAATCAAAACTACATGTTCAAAATCCATACAAATATATACACATTTTCATAAATGAAAAAGAGAAAAAAATGAGCAGCTTTTTTTTTTTTTTTAAATAATTGATTCATCATGTTCGTAACTTCTTGGAGGTGGTGGCAGCGAGAAGAACGAAGGACAAAACAAACAAGCTCTTGGACAATCCCTCCCACCTCCAGAGGTCCAGAGCAGAGCGGCTCAGGTGTTATTGGTGCCAGCGGCCATCAGGCTTTATGACAGTGCCTAACACCTGTCCCTGCCCCGCCCCTCCCTCCTCTGCCCCTGCCCCGCCCCTCCCTCCTCTGCCCCTGCCCTCCCCTTTACACATGACATTATTTGCTGGATATAAGGCCAATATTTCACCGGACGCTCCACTATTGCATTTATTGCACACTGTTGTATTTATTGGCTATGCAGTTTATTTGTCTATATGTGCTGTGTTTGTCTTGTCTCTATGTGTCTGTGTTTCCACTGCTGCTGTAACACTGTGAATTTCACCTTTGGACATTAATAAAGTCATACCTTACCTTACCTTTAAGCAGAAATAAAATAGATCAGATCCTCTACTTCCAGTAGGAAAAGTAAAGTACCAATACATTTTCTCTTGCCCCAAGGAAAAACTCGATCCTCAGGTTTATTAGAAACAATCACATTTAGAATCAGCCTGTTTGAAGATACACGGCTTTCTTGGAGTTTATGAAAAATGGTAGGCTTACTCAGTGGTGTCATGGTGCCTGGAGAAGCAGCCCGTCCAGCAAAGGATACGCTCACTTTTTAAACAGTGACGTGCTATAAACAGTAGCATGTCATCCTACTCTTACACGTTTAGTTTGTCCACAAACGGGACAGTTGTAAAGCTGTCACTAAACTTGTGCTGCTTGACTTCAGGCAGTAAGGAGGATCATCATGAAATTGAACAATAGCCACGACGACGGTGCTGATTTTGCAATCAATACTGGCCTACAGTCAGATTATAGGGTGAGACAATTACACGATTAGTTATTCCTTGGTCCATTCACACATGAAAACCTTGCAAATGGTCCTTGGGTTTCTTTTGTAAACAGTCTCTTGGAATAGCTCATTTGCAACAGGGAATTTAGCAGTGGGTATACTCACTGCAGACTGAAAAAATAAGTGTGTATACTCTGTACACCTGCGTGTACCCTGCACCACACCACTGGGCCTACTCACCCGAAGAGAAGTAGGTTAACTTAAAAGCAGGACAAAATGGAGACCCTTTCAAACCCCTGAAAACATTTCCCATTCAACTCCCCACACATAGCTTTGCTTTGAAAAGTCTTTTCAACAGTGTCATAGGAACATTTTCTATTAACTTGTTCACGTTTAAGTGACATTTACGGAGCCTTTATAACCTTTATAGCCAGTGTTCAATCAAACTGAAACATTCCAGTTGTCCTGTGCATCACTTGATGATCATTTCCTCAAAATTCAGCCCAAATCATTCCTTTGGAAACTGGGATCTCCACGTGGACAGAAAGGAAAAAGTCCTGTTTGGACTGTGTTTACAATTTGTATTAAATTATCCACCAGGTGTTTTATTTTCTTTCATTTTAGAAAAACCCATGATGTGTTATTGTTCAGCAGTTCCCCCTACATAATATTTCTTGTTGAATGTAATTTGATCAATGAACAACCTCCAAAAATAACATTCTCTTCATGTGTGAGCTGTTGGATTATTAGGGAATTTATTCTCATACTATAATAATAATAATAATAATAATAATAATAATAATAATAATAATAAAAAGAAAAGAAATCCTGATTTCTTATAAATTCCTGCTACAAACGGCATTGTTGTTTGGCTTGAAGAGTTGCACTTTTTCATTGGAAATGCATCAGTCACCTCAGTTAATAATTTTAGTCATAAACCTTGCAGAGTTCACTTTGTAAATCATTTAACAGCAGTGATGTAACAGGGGTAATCGACTCTCAATCCTGACTAATTATTTTGAAGTTCTTTTTCTCATTCAGTCTTTTGTGCTTAGGAAGGAGAACTTTAATGTCTTTAATTTTGAACTGCCCTGTAAAATTCTTTTGGAATTATTAACTCTGTTGTTGATATAAGCTATGGTATCTGAATTAATTTTATGTTATACAGTTATTTTCTATATTCAAACAAATTCAAGATTAAGTGAAAGTATAAAAGTATAAAAAGGCTTTCTTATCATGCTTACGGTGATTAAAATGTGAATATTTCTTTATCAGGGTCAAACAAAGACATTCACAGACAAGTTAATAATCACAAGCTTCAGTTAAACAGATGACGAATTGTGTCGCAATATCCAACTCTTTCATTAGACCTGTGACCACTCATAAATCATTCATCAGTCATAAATCAAATCAATCACTCAGTCATTGTGTCAAAGGTAATGGATAGAATACACAGTAAAATATGTTCATATCTTTAAAGCTTTAATTAAAGCCTGCCTTGGTTATTTAAATGTTTGAATATTTTTTTTAACTCAATTTTCAAACGTTTTTGTTGCCTTTTATATTTTCCCTTTTTATCATTTCTAATTTTCTTTTTGTTTGTGTATTAGTCATTCACCTTTCAAAACACTTTGAAATGCACTAACCTGTGTGAAAGAAGCCATACAAATAAAGTTTGATCGAAAAATAATTTTAAAAGTAAAATTAAAAATGAAAAGTAAAAGGACAGTAATGACGTGTGTCTGACTGCCTTTTAAATTTACATCACCTAATTATTGGTCTTTTCTTTGACATTTTTTGCAAATGATTATTATTCATAGCCAAACTTTACCAGGCAACAAGAAGTTAATTAGTCTCCGCCACTGGTCTCCACCTTATACAGTCTATGGTCTCCACTAGGCAGCAGTAGTCAAACACTGACGCTGGTGCAACAGCTAAATCCTTCCGGGTTGTTCTTCCGCATTGACGCTGCTGTAAACAATAACATGGAGGCAAAGCTAAAGTCGTGTCTTAGCACCTCATAGTTAGGACTCCCGGTTATCACGCCAGTTGCTTCCTCTTTTTACGTGCTCGTCCCGGATTATAACCGTCCTCCGTGTTTGTGTTTGTTGTTGTTGTGTTTGGTCATGTTGTTTCTCCGGATTGCGGCTCTCAGCCGCCGAAGTCTGCGCGCCGGTTACATCACCTCCAGAAGCTCCGCCACATACATCCAGGGCCAGAGCCCGGAGCCACGCATCCGAGAGTACTTCTACTACATCGACCACCAAGGACAGGTGAGAGTCTAAACCACTGACACACAAAAAACTTTTATAATACCATCAAACGTGAGGTCCTCGTGCTAACATGACGTGTTGTTTTGTGCTCGACAGCTTTTTCTCGATGACACTAAAGTGAAGAACTTTGTCACCTGCTTCAAAGGTAAAAATGAACGCGCCTCAGCGCATCAAAGGCTCATTTAACACATGCAAACCAGAAACGCAGGCTTTTAACAGCGTATCAGCCAAAATGCATCCTGACCTGGAACCTTTGAAACACCCAAAAGTACCTCCAGCTCACGACCTTTGACTGAAGAGAAATGAAACCATCAGGCGGAGTTTGCATTAGTAGTAACAGCATATTGGGTTGACAACTGGGACTTTAATAATTGAAATAAGGTGCCATCATAGCAGAAAAAAAAGTGTAAAGAAACATTAAGGAAGTCCTGTAAATAGTTGACTTAGACAAAGCTGCAAAGTTGACATGTACTAGTACACAGCAGACAGTGTACTGTGTGTAAACGCTGCATCATGATGGGACTCACCTGCTTGTGGGCCCTTAGGGCAAACTGTCTAATTCTGTCCTAATCAGCTGTCTGTGCTTTGTTACAGTAATCTTGTCCTGGAATGTTCGATAGCCTCAGATTTCCTTTGGGGTAATTTGATAAAACTCAAATTTGTTTAAAGTACACACACCATGTAATCACATTATCTGCTAAAATAGTTCAGAGCCTGCCGCTGAACTCTTTCTCAAAAGATTTGGTTGGCGGAATTCTTCATTTTTGAGATAGTCAACTGATTATGTGAAGAGAAAACCAACGATGTTTTGATCAGTTCTCAGTATTCGGATTGCTTTGCTCTGTCTGTGGCGCTCAGCTCCAAAGCCATTTGTTCCTGTCGGTGTTCACAAGTCGGCGTTCATAAATTCACTCACAGGTTCATTTACTAACGGCAGGGTCTTCAATGGGGCTTAGTGCCAACCCGCTCAACAGTAACACACTGATGGAAAAGCTGCAGCTCGCTGAGCATTATAAAAACTATCAATTGATGCCAAAAGTAGGGCTGAATATTGGCAAGAACTTCAAGATACGATACACATCACAATACATGGGTCACAATATGATTATATGACGATGCATCGCCATGTTATGCATATTGCAGTATATAGTGATATTTAAAATAGTTCACTGAAAATGTAAAAACATGTTCTGTGACTTAACAATTTAACTGACAAATTGAGTCAAAACAATTTAATTCAAAAATTTCCTTTCTAAATTTATTTGAATGATAAACATTAAAAACATCATCATAAAATCATAAAAACAAACTGTAAATGAAAATTAAGCGCACTCTTGCACTTAAACTGGACACAGAAACTGAAAGTTTGAAAATAAAGTGTGTAAGTGTTCTTTTGTGTTACTGACCTTTACGGCTGGGCTTTGGAAAGGACTTCACAATGCCACACGTATCACGATGCGTGGGTCACAATATGATACAAATGTCACGAAAATAAATATCGCAATACATTGCCGCAGCCCTAATAAAAAATGTGACGCATTTTTACAGCGAAGAGAGAGAGAGACAGAGCTCATGAGGACGAGCAAAGGGAGGGAGCGTGTGAACAAGGACAGAAGTGTCAGTACGACATGTGAAAACTGAATTCGATCATAAAGCTGATTGTCACAGTGATTGTGTTGTTTATTGGTGAGGTGTACGAACCCCCGAGCAGACTTCAGCCTCTGTTATCAGGGACAGACAGACAAATCAGTCCGTGACAAGGCTTCACTCCCTCTCCTGGGAAACGGCTGTATCATCGCTGCTGATGCTGCGTCATGGTAAACCGCTCTGAACTGGCTGTGGGTCACATCTGTAGTGGCGTGCAGTAGAGATGTTCCGATACGATTTTCGCCTTTTTTGCCAAGTTTGGTAGCGAGCGATGCCGAATACTGATCAGATACCAGCACATAAAAATAACGATAACCTTAAAATTTGAGGTATGATCATAATTTAGTCAAATTAAAAGATCTAAATAAAAAACAGTACAAAACAGAAGTGCACTTAAAAGGTAAAATCCAAGAAAATCTAATTCCTTACACTACACCACACTAAGCTAAGTGGGAAGTAGCTGGCCACTGTTTAGCGGCTGATAAATCACATTTTAGCGGATTGGTGCACAGACTGGCATACTCACGATACTGATACCAGCATTTCTGGCGGTATTGGAGGCATTTTCCGATACTGGGATCGATAATCGGAACAACTCCAGCTGTCGCTCCCTCTTTGTCTCCTTGCAGTTCTCATGCATGTTGCAGACTAGCTGCTGCAGCTACTTTGACATTCAGTATGTTGGTGTTTATGTTTGTTTGTCAGGTATAGTGTGATCATTGCTTACTCCCTCTGTTGTGTTTCCATTTCTCTTTATCACCAGATAAACAGTTTCTGGTCTTCTTCTTCAGTCGGCTTCGCTCAAATCAGAGTGGTCGTTACGAGGAGGACTTCCCGTATTTGTCCCTGTGTGGCAGGGAGAGGAACTTCGTGCGCTGCGACGACCGTCCTGTGGTCTTCACCCACCTGCTGCAGAGTCCTGCAGGGCAGCCAGGAATCATGGGAGATCAGGAGCTGCTGTCGTACTGCGGCGGGGCCGAGAAGCTGTCCGTCCCGTTCCGCCCGGAGGCGCTGTTCATGCATCCTGTCAGCGGACGCGTGTACCACCCCTGCGCCGAGCGCAGCGGCAGGGTCGGCCTGGTTAGGTCAGCTCTGGCCATTGAGTTAAGCCCGTGCTTTGCGTATGCTCAGGGGGACAGCCAATCAGCACAGCCTACACACTTTCTCTGGGGGGGGCAGAAGCACATACTGACCAATGAGCTTGCAGGATACTTCCCACCTGAGGAGGAGGGCAGCGGGCAGCAAGGAGAACTTGGTTAATGACTGGAACTGTGACGTGTCCAGACGAGCCAGCGGCGTCACGGTCGACAACGACGCTCTCACAGTCGTGGTCACAGTGTGATTGTTACCATTTGAAGACTGGGCCGACGTGTCCGGCTGTCTTAATTTATGTGACGTGTGAGAAGTGGAGGGTCGTATTCACTAATGATACAGAGTGATTATTTCCGTTCTGTTAGCTAAAGCAGTTGCTCCTCTCACACAAAGCAGTATTTGCATTTCTCAACACTACTGTTGCAAACTAAAGTTCTCTCATAATGCTCTGATCTGAGTCATATTCACGGTCCTGAAAAGGGGGAACTGTGCATTAAATCCCAATAAATACAAAACAGTCGGGTAAAAACCTGGTAAGATTAACACAGCAGGCAGAAGTGATTTTTTTTTTCTCTTCCTGTTAATCATCACAAAACATTTTGTATTTATTATCCTGTGCGGCAGATCGGAGAGCCTGAAGCTAAAGTAACTGAGAGACAGTAAGAGGTTAAAAACTTCTTTTGAAGTCGTGACACAAATTCAAACTGTCTGCATGCTGGTAAATGAGATTCAGTCACATGCAGACACGTTTTTCAGATGAACCCTTCGTCTCATCCGTCAGCTCAAAGTAAACAGGAGATATTACAGTATGTTGGTTTAAAAGAAATCTGTTACTGAGCACTTTGAATAGCATAGAGATGATTTACATTGAAAATATATAACGGAATAATTTACAAGATTTATCGTATTTATAAAAACAACTGGTATCTTTCTTGAAAATTATACAGATAAGCAGAAATCTGGAGAATTTGGCTCTAGATGTAATTAAATTTGCAACACTGATGCACAGAAAACACAAATTAATGTTAATGGCGAATGATGGGGGGGGCAGAATTTGACTTAAAATATTGACATTTTAAAGATGTGTTTTATTTTTCAGCTTAAGATAACCACGTGGTTTTTGTGCCTAAAACTAACCCTCATGTTAGGATCAGGAATGATATCAAGTTTTCACAAATAAATGTGGTTTGCAGAATCATTTAATGCCTCATAGTGGTGACTGGATTTTGAATAAAGTTCGAATGTTTGAATGTCTTGTTTTCTTTTGTTTATGTTACGTTCTTTCGTAAGAAACTGCTTCTGCAGATCTCGCCTCTCTCTTCCTGTAACATGAAAGATGGACATTCACTCAGACACAAAAATCATACTGCCAGGCCAGTAGGGGGCGGTGACAGTTTGTGATGACATACTGTTGGAGCTGCCGAAATTGTTAACTTCCTGTTGCTGCTAAGTCCTAAGCAGCCACAAATTAAAGGAATTCTGCCGTAGATTGACTAAAATTCTAAAATTATGCTACGAACTCTTTACCTCAATATTCTGTCTTCATATTTGACCTGCTTTGAGCGCACTGCGGAGGTTTTAATCAGAGTTTGGTAGCGGCTAAAGGGGAATGCTTCGACTTGCGCTGGCATTAGCATTAGCATCGTCACCGTGTTCACAGGCACTCTGCTTGCCAGTTTACACAGCTGGAAAGAGGGCTGTGGTTTTAAAAGATTCCACGTTGAAACCCAGTTTTGAATGTTTGCCGTTTCAGGGGTTCCAGCACGCTGTTGTCGTGTAAACAGGAAGGCTGAACCGCAACAAAAGTGTTTTGTTTGAAGCGAAAACTTGCGCCGTGTAAACTGCCCCTTAATCTTTTGTTCTTTTGTTTATTTTTATATTTAGCACAAGTGCTTTAAATGCAAATTATTCTGATATTTAAAATCATAACATATAATAGAGTTATATTTTAAAACCATATGATTGGAGGAACTCAATCTGGAAAGGGGGGACTTGTCCCCTGTGCCCCCCCCCCCGGGATTTACGCCCTTGCTGGGAAAGGCCATTTTCGAGAAACTTGTAGCCTAGTTCAGTGATTTTTTTTTTAAATTTATACTCTGTTTTACTTTGCTCCATGTGTCTGACTCATGTAATTTTCTGTTTTCTGAGTTGTTTGTACCTGTAGCCTACTATATTAGGCTGTACTTTGATTGCAGGACTTATTCTGTAGTACTTTCACACAGTGAAAGTTTGGAGCATCTCTTCCACCATGCGCACACCACAAGGTTACACAGAGGCCTGACTGTCTTTAGAAAGCATGAAAATCTGAATAATCTAACACCAAAACTGAGCCAGTTGAATATGTGAGTTTATGGTCAAATTACCATGTTCAGCTTTACTTAAGGAGAGAAGATCAGGAAAAAAAATGTCAACCAGATTAGTTGAAATTTAAATGACACCGTCCAATAACATGTTTTCCTACTGGAGGGTGTCGATCTGAAACTAACTTCAGCCCAGTTTACCCAGCACACGCCTCGTTCGCTCGCTCCCCGGTCGGCCCCGCTGTCACAGACGGTGACGGACGCGGTGGAGCTTTGAGGAACTGCAAGTCCCAGAGATCTCGGCACCAGTGACCCTGGGACCGCGGCAGGGATAACATGGCAGCGCCGTCCAGCAGCACATGCGGGGCTATGGAGCGCTCTATCCGGGAGCGAGTCCCCCCGCTGCTGACGGACTTGTACCAGTTCACCATGGCGTACGCGTACTGGCGGGCCGGCCGGCACCAGGAGCCCGCCGTGTTCGAGCTCTTCTTCAGGGACAATCCTTTCGGCGGCGGCTTCTCGCTGTTCGCCGGACTGCACGACTGTCTGCTGTTCCTGCGCAGCTTTCGCTTCACAGATGACGGTGAGGGGGTCAGCTATGACTCAATTATCTTCATTATTACCATTTAAACAACAACAAAGTAACGCGTGTAAATGGTGAAATTATATTTTCCATCACGTGTTTCACATTGTTCCCCCCCCAAACCCATTTTACGCACTCCGCTGTGCTTGCGCAATACTTCACCGTGTGCGACCCCTGTGGGGGTGTCGGCGAGAAAACGTGCCGAAAGACTTTACAGCGAACTTTGACGTTTGGCTCTGAACTTCAACACACAGGAGAATAATGCGCTTTCTCTTGTGGTTTGAAGGTTATTACAGGAAGCAACATGGCACACACTGCGCGCCGAACAGGTTTTACTGAAAGGCTTTGGCTTAAACGCAACAAGCTCAAGGTTAAGCTCTCAGAGATGCCAATAAAAGAGAATTACAGAAGTTTGTCTTTCAGTGTTGTTTGAAAAGAATATAGCGAATGAGACGTAAATGGTTGCTGTTATTTAACAGAGCAAAGTTTTCCATTACAAGTCGACGTTGACAACTGTGCCCAAGTAAAACAAGTCTGCATAAGTTTCAAAAATGAATGTTACCATTATGTGGGATGATTTCCCCCTTTAATAGTGTTTTCTAACACTTGTCATGTTATGGGATTATTACTGATGAATAAACATGGAAACAGCATTTTAAAGTTGCAGATTTACACTTTGCATATTGTTTTGTAGTTTAAATGTAGCAATGCACCATATTGAATGTGTTTTGGATGTTAAATCTAAAACTACCAAGTGTTAAAGTTGTCAGACAATTGTAGCGGAGATAAAGTATAAAGCACTAACCACAGGAAGTGCAGTATACTTGAGTAAATGTACTTGGTGAGGCTGTCAGTAGTGAAAGAAATGTTCAGAAGCAGGATTATCACAATGCAGAAAAAAAAAAAAATTCCACCCATTTAAGACAACTTTCAAAAGCAAAAGTTTTGTTTTCTGGTTTTCACTTAAGAAGTATCAAAATGCACTAGTTTCACAAATATACCCATTATGCAGAATGTCAGCATGTTTACTTTGACATTAGGTAAATTACATCAGTGCATTAGATCAGTTAACACGTAGGTGCAATTTACTGTTATAAATAAGGTGAAACGGTTTGATCTGAATCAGTGAAACATGTTTCATCAGTGAAATGGAGCTTTTGTTTTGTGAGTCAAATCTTCATCTAAGGATGAAGTAGTACATGTAGCTGTCAAATGTGGTAGAGCACAAAACATTGTTTTGTATGTATCAGTCAAACTACTGAACAGCAATGTAAAGAAGTGAGAACTAGCTCCACCCCCCCAACTGCAACATTACAAAGGTTACTTACACATCAATGCATCAGTGTGCTTAATCTCCTAATATCGTAATCTCAGAATAGAAAGTACAGGCCGAGGACTCCGGCTCACACTTCCAGTGCATAATAAGCAGCCTAACACTTATGAGGGATTACTTTACATGAATCTGTCAATTGTTTCTTGAGGGAAATCCTGCACAGTTTAACATTATTTCACTTAAGTATGATTCTGAGTTAACCTAAACAAGTTTACATAATTCCATTCCTTACATTCCTATAACTAATGATCCAACTGTGACAGTAAGGAAGTGACTTTAAAATACTCAAGTAATGTATGAGTACCTAAACTGTACTGCAAGTACTGAGTTATTTTTCCTCACTAATGGACAAGCCGTCGCTACAGCATGCATCATGTTTAGTGAAAACTTCATCAGTCACACCAAGGAAGCCTAATGGCAAGCAGCCGGATTTGATTAACTGTGTAGAAAGTTATTAGATTACGCTCTATTACTGTAAGTGTGTATCTGCTGTGTGTGTGGGCGTGTTTAATTACATCAGTGGGGTCTAAAAGCCGGGAGCCCACTTTAGCTGTGGTCCAACGGCTGTTTGGGGATTAAAAGTTAGTTTAGTGGTGACAGTGAGAATTAGGTTTAGGTTTTGGAGTAAGGTAGTGGTTGTCAAAGTTTTCTGGTACGTCCCCCTTTCATGCCCATAAACCCCTCAATTTATATCATTCATCAACAACAGAAGGAGAAGTCACTAATTAAAAGGATGAATTTTCCGATCCCGAGTTGAATATAAGAGGAAAAAAGGTCACTTGGGTTAGGGTAAAGGTTAGGGTAAGCATTTAGGGAATGTGTGTGTGTGCTGAGTTGTGAGGGAGGGATGAAAGGAGGGCACATGGAGGACACGTGCTTGCGTAAGAGCACGTGTTGTGGGATGAAGGGTGCCCTGTGTTGCTGGACTTGGTGAAGTTTTTTTGTTTTGTCGATCCAGATGTGGAGTTCCTGCGCTCTGTCCTGCCCTCCACCACTGACCCCGCCTTCTTCCAGTACCTGCGAGGCCTGGACTGCTCCGGCATCACACTCCGCTCCGTCCCAGAGGGAACAGTGGTGTTTGCCAGGGTGAGCTACGGGGCTGAAGGTCAAAGGTCATAAACAGGGTTGTTAGGAGGTCAGAGGGAGTAACTTGCAACATGTCTAAAACATCTGCAGATGCCTCTGATCGAGGTGGCAGGTCCACTGGCTGTCGTTCAACTGCTGGAGACCAGTTTACTGTGTCTGGTCAACTATGCCAGGTAACAGCCAACACACACAAACATGCACATGGTAAATAAAATACATAGGTGGTCCACTACAAATAATAGATTGGTCTGCAATTGTGTCACTTAACATATCAATAGTAAACCATAAGATTTGTAACTCTATATTTTCGGGTTGCAGCCAATAAATCACTTTTACTGTAAAGTGATTTTTTTTCTGATTATTGGATTATTCTTTTAATCCTAACAGTCCAGTGACCTAAGATTCATCCATATTTGTTACATTTCAGGTTTGTTCGATGGCGGCGATCAGTGTCCCATGTCATTACTTTCTCTTCAACTGTTTCCCGTGTCACAAAAATATGTGTTATATACTGTTTATGCTGTAAAAGTAACAAAAAAAAATCTTTAAAAAAGAATAAGTCAAGTCTTATAATCATAAACACAGATATATTTCTTTAAAGTGGTATTTAACGCATAAAAGCTGCACATCCTCACATTTGAGAGGCTGGAATTTGCAAGTGTTTGGTATTTTCGGTTAATAGATGACCTAAATTCTTGAATTGCCGAACTGTTGTCAAAATTTTAATCCTTTTGTCAAATTTTCATTGAAACGAAAAAAATGGTTTCAGTGCTCCTAATTTTGTACTTAAAGATCCAAGGCCTTTGTAGTTAACCAAAGTCATGTTCTTCTTTCATAACTGAGTATTTTTAAATGAGTTAACTTCTTTTATTCTGCTGGGTTCAAGCAGAAGCACTTTGCAAACATGTTTTTGTACAGAAAAAGATTCAGACCTACCCGAAGATCCTGAATACGTTCAGTTAAATTAAACACAAAATGATGCACCGACAGTTATAGTGTTTGTGTTTCACAGCATGAAGCAGCTATGAAGTGCATGAATTCTTGCTCTGAAATATTTTACTTTACATAGGTATCATTTATCATGATGTATGTAACACTGTAATGCAGTGTACAAAAAAGTGTTTTTTGTTTTATTTTGTTTGATTGTTTTTTTTTTTAAATATAAGGAAACTTTAAGCTGCAGTAGGTAACTTTTGCTAACAAAGTTAACAAGCTAACGTAATGTTTGCTGTAGCATGAAACTTGTTGGAAACCAATTAAATCAAGACTCTGCTTTCAGACCAAAGTGTGCATTTATAATATATGGCTGCAGACATGAGGCAACCTGTTTCTGTTGTTTCTCTTGTCGTCAGTCTGGTGTGCAGTAACGCTGCTCGTTTCCGCCTGGCCGCCGGCCCCAGGAGGAAACTGCTTGAGATGGGCCTCAGAAGGGCTCAGGGACCAGATGGAGGGCTCACTGCTTCACGATACACTCACATTGGAGGTAAATGCCGTGTGGTCTGTCTTCAATTTATGTTCTGGCACTCACTATGTCAAAATGCTGTGCAGTTCTTCTCCATATTTGGGGTTGTGTTAGCTACAGTAAAAGCTGTGTGTTAGCAGTGGTTAAATTCATTCTGTGCATTGAAATCCTCTATGAGTTGCAGTGGGCAGCCACTGTGCAGCACCCAGGGACCAACTCCAGCTCTCGGCACTGATAGGAGAGTTAATTCGTTTTTTGATGGTGGGGGAAACCGCAGCACTAGGAGGAACTCCACTCAAGGGAGAGGAAAAAAATCATACCCAGAACCATCTAGCCGTGAGGTGACAGTGCTAACCACTGATCCACTGTGCTGTGACTGCAGCTTCATTTTCACTGCAGGAATTTGCAAGAATAAATCTTACACAGTGTGTCTTCCACAAATAGCGAATAAAGATAAAGACAAGTTTTATGTGAGTCAAGAAGAAGAATGTCAGAGCTGCAAACTCACTTGGAAACATATGAACAAGAAATAAACAAAAGCCAACAGAGATTATTTGCAGCACATTCCTTTTCTAAATGCCCCAAATGAGCTTTAACCAAGCTGAGTGTGTCCTGAATTAGCCTCGTGTTAGTGTTTGGCCCGAACACCCACTTCTGCGATTGGATTTTGGATTTCTTGTCAGACAGACCACAGACAGTTCGTGTTTGCACCAGGACCTCACAGGCCATGACACTGAGCACGGGGGTCCCTCAGGGTTGCGTGCTCAGTCCTCTGCTCTTCACTCGTCTTACACATCTGTACGGCCAAACCCAGCTAAAACCAGATCATTAATGTTTGCTGGTGATACCACTGTGGTGGGACCCGTCACAAACAATGATGAGACAGCCTGCAGAGTAGAGGTGGAGCAGCCGTTGAGGTGGTGTATGGACAACAATTTGACCAAAGAAATAATTGTGGACTTCAGATCCATTCCTGACCTGAGGGTCAACAGCACAAAATTCCTCGATATCCACATCGCAGGGGATCTCTTGGGTCTCTGAACACATCGCAGCTGTTCAAGAACACACAGGAGAGGATGCACTTCCTCAGGAGGCTGAAAGGAGAGAGGGTCCCCTCTCCATCCTCACCACCATCTGTCGTGGCTCTGTGGAGAGCGTCCTGACGAGCTGCATCACGTCCTGCTACGGCAGCTCGAGTTCCTCTGACAGGAAGACTTTGCAACGTGTGGTGAGGATGCCAAGAAGGTCATCGGGGTCTCTCTCCCTTCCTTCAGGATCCATACAAGGACAGATGGAGGAAGAGAGCCCTCTGTATTGTGGGGGACTCTTTTCATCCTGCAGATGGACTGTTTGATCTCCTAACACCTCAAAAAGCCAGAGTGTGCCACAGCTTTATTCCACAGACTGTTAAATAGCTGAACATTCTGCTCCTGAACTCCACACAACTGCCTTTTTAATCATCTCCATGTAGCACTTTATGTTTTCATGCCTCATTTTAATTCTTGCACTGATTGCATTGTTATTTACTTAACACAGGTCTCTTTTAGCTGCTGCTTGTCTTAGATTGTTTTTTAATTGTGTGTTCCTTTGGCATTTCATTTATTCATTTGTTCTCTTTTTAAGCGCACTAATCCTGAGTAGGATGCACGATATTATCGGCACATTATCGGTTCGCCGATATTGGCTTTAAAAATAGCAATTGGATGTTGGCCAGCATGCCGATATAATAACCACTAAAATAATGGGCTGCTGTTTCCTTGATCAAATGCCCGAATCGACTCCATGTTTCACATTTGTCCTGTGGACAGACGTTATGTTCACGTACTGCGTCATTCACAAAGTTTGCCCTGGTTGTGCATATTGTCATGATTAGGAGAGCATCAATCAATTTTAAGTTGGATTTATCTTTCTTGTTTTGTGTAAAAATGAATGTCATATATAAATTTGACATGCTTTACATAAATTAAAGTTAAAAATTTTTCTTCTTTTGCACAAGAAATTAATATTACATAATTTTAAACGCTGTGTTTTTTGCCTGCGTTTGCCTGTGGGCCAACACGATAAGAGTATGCATAATAATGTGTGTAAATTTCACTACAGAAGGGACTTGATGACCTCTGCAATGAGGTTTTTGAAAAATCTACATGTATATCGGTATCTGTTATTGACCAAATTAGTTGTACAACATGGTTATATCAGATATTGGCAAACAATCTAATATCGCGCATCCTTACTCCTGAGTATCGCAGTTTTGTTTTTTTATACGTATCTGTTTCATACATATGGAGAGAGACATGAAACTTGTTGGTACGCCCACTGACTGACGCTAGAATCCGTCTTTCAGGGTTCGATCTCACCAGTAACGTTCAGGCTGGTTTCCTGTTTGGGATCCCTGTTGCTGGAACCATGGCACACTCATATGTCACCTCCTTTAGCTCCCTGGACGAAGTTTGGCCACAAGTGAGTATGTGTTCTCCCCTCTGTCATCCTTATATGATCAAAACACTGTGAGCTTGTGCATTTTTGTTGCTCAGTAGCTGGACATTGCGGGCACTCACATTAATTGACCTTTTTCCGAGGTCAGGTCACTGATAAGTTTGTGGATTTATGTCATCCATGAGAGTGAAAATTTTTCTGCCTTTATTTCTTCAGAAGTTCTGTTATCATGTTATTGTTGGAGAATGTGACAAATCACTCTAAAGTTTGGGTCAGTTCTCAGCAGCAGTAGCTTACATTCAGCCGAGCAGCCCAATAAACCTAATATGTGGTTGGGAAGCCTGTAAGGCATTGTGTCCTCGTGAATCCTAATTTCTGGTGAGCCATCAAATCGGAGGGTCTCGCATGAACCTGCTGTCTACATACAGAGCGACTCAAAACATTTAATATGTACACATCAAAAGGTTTAGTTTAATTTGTTGTCAATAATAATAGAGGTCACTTAAAAAAAGGATTTAGCAAGATAATCATAAATTACTAGTTCATTACATGGCTATAAATGTCATTTGTGGACAGAGTTAGTACTTTGGTTTGTAAATTCGGAACTCAGTTGCTAGTGTGTCAATGATCTCCATGGGAAAGGTCGAGCATTTCCGTCAGTGGCCATCGTGTGGGAAAGAAAGGGACAGAGGCCTCCATGTGTGATGCAGGAAGCTTGTTGCAAACCGTAAAGTCAACGGAAACAAGCACAGTGAAGGGAAACTG
>JAQLOL010000020.1:3052537-3067216 GCA_029783665.1 Naso thynnoides | reverse complement strand
GTCCACTCCATCAGCGGAAATGCTACGAAATGCTTTACAGCACACAGATTGTAAGGGATGATTTGTTGTTTACGAGCATGATCGTGCTGCTGTGCTCTTTTTAAAATTTATTAATTTTTTTTACTATTTATGGTTGAAAGCCGGAGGATATTTTTCTTTCGCTAATTTCAATATTTTGTGTTTATGGCTGAACTAGTATTATGCAAACAAGTGGCCTTTTTCTTTCACTCTCTTCCAAAGCAAATTCTCATGTTCTGCAAGATCTGTATTACAGTAAGCTGTACCGCTTTTGTCCAAATGTGTCGCCAAAACCAACACAAAATATAAGTTCCTCAGAGGGGCTTTAAAGTTGAAAACTTTCTTCAAGCTGCAACATTGGAATTGTACACCACCGACATAGCTGAATGTTGTTCTGAGCTGACAGACTCATTGGATGTGTCTCATTCTGTAAATTATTTCAGGCACAAGTAATTAAGGTTTTTAATAAATAGGTATTCTTCATTTTAGGTGTCAAAGGAAATTTTTCATTGGTGGATGTGTATTTTTCTCCTGCAGAGCAGTTACTGGCCCTTGGCAAGGAGTTAACCCTTTTCCCTCCTAATTGTGGATATGTGGCTTAATTCATACAAAACTGTTTTTCTTAGTGTTACGAGTTCTAATTATAGACTAATAACCCTTGTAAGTAATGTGCTGGAAAGTTCTCGTGTTAATGCCCATGTTGCTATGTAACTGATCTGTAATTTGGATGCCACTTTTAATTTTTCTTTATATGCTTTCTCTGGTTTCTCAAATGCAATTAGATCCTCATGTTAATCCAATCCCAACCACCGATTATCTGTCTGTTTGTTTGGCCATCTGCCTGCCGACCTGCCTGCTTGGATTTCCATGGAAGACATGATGGCAGTTAACACACACACACACACACACAGAGTACAGCAGTACTGATGCATCTCAACGTAAACACAATATACCAACAGAAAGTGACATAGAAATACAAAAATAAAACATTAATAGGAACTGAATGTACAGAAATAACCTAACTCTGTTGTCAAAGAGCAGGTGTGCTTTTCCTCTGAGGAGTTACAGCGGGAGCTCGCAAGCTGTCATGATGCTCACCATGGAGACCCAACAGGACAGGCTGTTTGTTTTCTTTCCTCTCATCCTTCTGTCTTTTCCTGTACTTGTTTATCTGTATTTCCTTCCTGTCACTCTTTAGAGACTATCGATATTAGTGTCTTAATTGCCAACACCCATTTCAGTTTTACTTGGTGCCCAGATTTATGTGCAATAATTCAGGTAATTAGCTCAGTCTGTCATAAAATATCAACACTTTCTTGCGAGGATGGCTGTCAACCCCCAAAAGCTTCGCTTCAATTGGTCTGTACAGCTCTGGAAGCAAGCTGCAGCTGCCAATAGCATCAGTAGTTGAGGAGAATAAGGTACGTAAAGTCCAGCAGGTGATAATGCTGCGTGACAGCAATGACTAAATGGTCTGCCAAGCAGACATCACCATCCAAGCAGGACGGAAGTGGTCAGCAAGCAGGGTTGCGGCAGAGGCAGAGGCAAGGCTTCGCCACGAAGGCATCATAGGAACAATCAACCAAGGCAGACTGGGCTTAGGAGTCATAACCAGGGCAAGGTGGAAGGATGCAAGCGCTAAAGGTCGCCGCAACCTAGTCCAGGAAGAGCTCTGCATTGTGGAGGACGAGGACAGACACGCCAGGGCAGTGTCCATGAAACATCAAGGGAGGTAGACACGCTGGCGTGGTGTTCAAGGAAGGCCGCTGGGTTGGAGGGATATATGGGGCATGGAGGAAAATTGAATCAAATTCCTTCTATGCTCTATATACAATGTCTTACCAACACCAGTAAAGTTGCATTGTTGGGGGCTGGCAGAGAACCCAAGCTGCATGCTGTGTGGGAAACCGGCAAGCCTGGAACACATGCTGTCATCTTGCCATGCAAGTCTTGCTGATGGCAAGTTGAGATGGAGGCATGACCAGATACTTGCCAAGCTGGATACAGGTCTGGAGGAAAACACCAGGATGGAAGGGCCCCACTTAATTAGATTTGTTAGAGCAGGGTAGAGCTCTAGTGGGACACCAACTGGTGCAGGAATCCTGGCATCAACTGCTGACTGGGACATGAGACTTGACCTCAGGTAACGATGTAAGTTTCCAGAGGAGATTACCACCTCAACTCTCAGACCAGATATTGTTCTTTGGTTCAGAAGCCACAAGACAAGACAAGCAGTGCTCCTCTAGCTGACTGTGCCATGGGAGGAGAGGATGAAGGAGGCCCATGAGAGGAAGCTCGGGAAGTACCAAGCCCTCATCCATGAGTGTCAACAGGTGGGATGGTGGGCATGGAACTTGCTAGTGGAAGTAGGCTGTCAAGGATTTCCTGGGCAGTCACTTTGGAGCGCCCTGTCCAGACTTGGAATCAGAGGTTCCACCAGAAGAAGGCTTGTGGTTAACATTGTTAAACCATCAGTGGCAGCATCCAAGTGGCTGTGCAATGAACGTTTGAAAAAAAAAACACCCAGTGAAGAGGAAACATTATAGAGCAGTAGCTGTGGAGCCCGAGGGGCTGAGGGGAGTGCCCCAGGATGCTGGGGTTTGCTGTCAAGCCCTCTGGAAGTGTTGTGGGTTAATTGATGAAACACCTGTGAATGGGGGTACTCACCTGATGACCCATAGAAAGCACCAAGGGCCCGCGCCACGAAACTCAATTGGCCAGACTTGTGAATTGCGAGTGCTATCTATCTATCTATCTATCTATCTATCTATCTATCTATCTATCTATCTATCTATCTATTAATTAGTCTTGACTCGCACAACACTGAACACTTGGCACATTCAAATCACTTAAAACACCTGGAACATTTTGCAGCAGGGCAAAACTTAAGAGCATAGTTACTGTTGATGCAAACAGAAAATTTGCTGTAGCTTCAGGTTACAGTTTTTTCTCAATTATTTTGGCACATTTTTTATGACAGTCTTAACATTCTCTAAACTGTAAGAGAAAGTGTCACAACAGTTTAATGGTACATCCAAACTCTAGTGCATGTTTGCAAAAGGAAGTAAGTCACCCAAAACATTTTATTTATGTTTCAAAACCTAGTTTTTGTGTCACCGCATTGGCCAGTGCCACCAAAATTAAAAAAGGTGTTTTGCTACTGTTTGAGCCATACCAGTCAAAATGTGTGGACACTTTTTTGCCATGATGGTCACAAATTACATACTTATGAAAAAGCATATTACAGTTAATAACGGAAAACATCCCATAATTATGAAAATACCTCTGGCAGTTAAAAAAAAAAATCGATTTTAAATTAATAGTTTGTTTGTTTGTTTTACAGTTTTTCTCATTCATTTTGGCTCATTTTTCATAACAGTGCTAACATTCTCTAAACTGTCAATGAAAGTGTCACTGTTTTGATCGGTGAACCATACACACACAAGCCATATATACAGAAAATTGCAAAAGCATTAAGCTTACCTTTTCATTCATTAAAAATGTGTCCACAACAAAACAAAAGGGGAATTTTCTACATTATCTTGACAGCAGATAAGTTTTGAATATTGCAGCGAGTATTGGAAGAGAAATGGAAAGCACAGAGAGCTGTTAGATAAAAAGCTGCAAGTAACAGTTTGCAACCTCCAACGTCCACGAGATATCAACACGTCATTTGACATTTCACTGCTGTCCTTGTTTTGTTTAGTTGTGTACTTACATTATCCCAAATATCCAGCTATATCCAAACTCAGAGAAATCTGTGATTTTACGTTTCCAGGTAACACGCTAAGCAAGGTAACTAAATGGATGTGAATAAAACTTTAATACATTATCTGTATTGTGTCTCCCTGAGTCTGTCATTGGCAAACACTACTTATTTTCCCAAAGAATGAGGTTCTGTTCTGAATTATTCTTTTCTCCCATCTTCCACTTCCTGATTTACTATGTGGGTGAGTGAGGTGTGGGTAGATAAACATTTAGATACTCTTCAGAGACTCAGGCTCATTCAGCCAAACCCATATTTTAGTTATCAAATCAAATACACGCACAATTTCATACTGTGACTTTAGATGAAAAAAATGCTGATGTTATATTTAATTAAAACTCATCTGAATACTCCCTTCATCACTGTTAGTTGTTTCCTGATGATGTAAACAGCATCATCAGGTAATGATTTCAGCAACATCTCAGCTGTCACAATGAAAGAGGACGGTTTACTGTGAAGCAAGTCCAGCAGAGCCAGGCTTTCTTTGTGTGAGCTGGCTCGATAAAACTGACATCCCCAGTCAGTGGTAACGGTTTCCACAAATGGATGGTTCCACAATGGAGGTAAATGACTTGCTTTGTTAACCCAGGCTCTCTTCTTTAGGTTATGCTGTGTGCATTTTCCATGAAAGGGGACATTTGTTATGCCATGTGACTCTACTACAGAACAAAACTGACCTACTTCCTCTTCGGAATAATTAAAATACAGGCAAAAGTAGCACTTTATGCATAAAAATGCAGAGCAAAATGCTTGTAGAAAATTACTTATTGTATAAATTTGTATGTCAATGTATTGATTTGCACTCTCAATGCCTCCAGTTTATTCCTAACTTTAAAGATTAAACTCGAGAACTGTATTTGGGTCTCATTCTGTCCCACAATGAAGGATACTTTAACTTTTTGACAAATTAGAGTGGGATGGTTTTATTGATTTGATCTGTGATAAAACTAAAAGAAAAGAGGTCTTCTATTAACTGAAATATAGGCTACTAGCAGTGTTAAACAGGTCTTAAGCAGATCAGAACCAAGTATTATAATTTAAAGAGGTAACGTCATGGTTTGAAGGAAACGCACCACATTTCATATATTAGTAAACCACATTGGAATAATGTGGTAAACTTTAACTGTATGTTTTATGATTGATTTTTTTAGGCCTCTTTTATCGCCAGCATGGGCAAACAGTCAGAAAACACAAAAAACATTCAGTATTTAAGTCAGAGCAAGAACAATCTTGCAGTTAAAATAAACTAAAATTCTTCCTCAGAAATTCTGCCTCACCAATAGAGACTCCTGTGGTGGAAAAAGTGCAACAAAAATAATATCATAAACTCCACTGTAACCGCAGAGCATCGTTCAGTGGCACATTACCACAGTAATGTTTTGGCTCAACAAGTTTGCATACAACTTATTTCCTCAGCTGAAACTCGTCGATTGACCATTGAGTGCAGATATTTCCAACAAAGCTCATCAGTTAAAGATGCTTCTTAGTCCATTTCCAGCTGAAACTCAGAGCATAACCTGGATCGGAGCAGGTTGTTTGCAGGATAAGTTACCATGGTGATCTAGCCAGGTTAAAGAGAGACATCTTCCCAGTACAGAAAACCTCAGCCTTATATCACAAACCAAACCAAGTAGTCTTTCTTTAAAACAAAGTCCTCAAGTGGACCCAAGAGCACATCCGCTTTCTGCACATCTCTTATCTTTTTTACTTTTCTCCTACACTCTGTCCTCTCTTTCCACCACTCATTAAGACTTAAGGCTGCTATATGCGTGAAAGACATGTCAGCAGGTTTCTTAAGAAAAGTGTCACAAATGCATTTATGCTTAAACAAAGTGTCTCACGGCATTTGTGGCGCAAGCTGTGTTCTCCATGGTTTCTCCGTGTGGCCTAGTGGTACAGTAACTATTTACAGTTCATGAAAAACCACAAGATACTGTGATACATTTGAATTGGCAGAGGAAGAGGAAATTTTAAATTCAATTTTACTGTGGAGGAGGAGGAGGAGACTAAGGAGGAAAAGATTGTGGTCTGTGCACCTAATAGAGTGGAGTAGAGAGAAGCTATTTCCCCCCAGGAATTTGATGTTTTTATTGGCATCTTTTAAATCCCTCTGTGATGGGTCAACCAGGTCAGGAAATTTTCTCACCTCCTCTGCCAGTCACTCCTTAAAGTCATTCATTGTGAGCCTAATATTTTTTCCCCCTCGGCCAAAGGTAAAGGTAAAGCAGCTTTATTGTCATTATACAATGAATTGCTCAACATAATTACAAGGTTTGAGTGGAAGGTAAGTCCTGAGCCGCTGTAACTGAGCACGCCGCCACATTGGGCCAACCAAGCCTAATGTGCCTAAAATGCTTGTTTTGAGTAGAGTGTTTCCATCTCCATGACAACGGTGAGAGAGCATGCAGTCCAGCCAACCAATTAAAATGTAAGCAAATCAAAATGACATGTACAACTTTGCAGGTTTTGACATCTTAGAGACAATGTCAGACAACACACGTCTTTTTTACATAATTTTTGTCTAGAGACACTGTCGACAGACACTTGTCTTTCAAGTATAAAACTTTAGTAGGGTAGCAGGCCTTTACCTACCCAGTAAATCAAAATTAACAACAAAATACAACATTTTGGAATTATTTGTTTGGTGCAATAATGCTGTTGTGATGCGGTCACTGGTGTATCTTTGTATTTTACAATGGTTTTGAACATGGCATATCCAATCATAATCAAAGACCGGAACTATCCGATTTATAACAGCCAGAAGACAGCACCAAAGATAGCTTGCTACAAAGAATCCCTGTTTTCCTGATCCATCAGCACAGGTCTCTCTGTTATCTTATTGATTTGAAGATGAATATGGTGCTGATTGGCCTGTTCAGGAGAAAGTCGGACTGGAGAATCATTTCCCGTCAGAAGGATGCTCATGTAAACCTAAATGGTGTGCACTGCTCACAACTTCTGAGAAGTGATGCTTGACACTAAGGGTTGCCATGGATACCTATTTTTCTGAGGGCTTTGTTTCATTTCATCTCACTCCACAACATGTTATTGCTGTGAAAGACATTCAGAACACAGTTAGTTTGTGTATTTGATCATAAAAAATTTTTTATGTTCCCAATCTGGCATCAAGTGTAACACAAACCACACACACAAACAGCCCTCTTTCTCTCTCCCCCTCCTCTCCTTCCCAGCCTTGTGTGCCCTAAATATCTTGGCTGTAGCTGTTAATGCCAGCAGGTAGTGGAAGGTGTTGTTGGGGGGTGAAAGGTGCCAGCTGTTGGGCAGCAGGGAGCTTGATTGGGCTTTGGCAGGAACAGCTGCCCCAAGGCTCAATGAAAATGAGTGACAGTAACAAAGAAGAACTGTGGAGACTGAGGGTCAGGGGTTAGACAGTTAGCATGTTGTTCACAAAGCCTGCAGGAATACATAATCTTATTACTGTCAGAGGGAGCTGAGTAATACATCCGCAGATGGCTGCAGAGCTGAGCACTGAAATTCTGTCAGAGCTCCAGAAATGGTTATTGTTTTAAAGACACAAATGAGACTCAACTGTTGTTTTACTAATGCTTGCTTTATGAGCCTAGTTGGTGGAATACAAAGAGGATTTATTTTTAACAGGTCCTCTAATCCTCGTATTGTATAGTGATCTACTCTGGAGTATTGTTTACTCTTTCTCCAGACACCTTATGCACGAAATATTTGTTTGAATCAAAGTGTTCAAGGGTCACTGAATTAAGCATCAGTATTTCAGAGGCAACCCAACGTTATGTTGTTGAAGTTTGAACCATGATTAAGTATTTGCAAACCAAAAAACTGTAATTAAGTAGAATTTTGCTCCATTTTTTGCATAACCCCTTTAAAGTTATTATCTTAAACAGCCAAATTGCAACAATATGTTTTATAAGAAACAGTAAGTTCTATAATTTTCCAAGACATAAAATCCAAAAGACTTTTGTCCTTTATGAAGAGATTGAATTGGCATGTAGGGGTGTAAAAGTAGACAGGACTTTAATTTCTCTCTATCTGTCTTTTCTCATTTTTCAGTGACAATGCCTGACAGTAGCCTTTTCATTCTTTGGCCACTGAAAACAGGTATAAAAAGATTTGCTTGGCTGGCGCATTACACAACTTAATGTCATCAAACAAGCTCATCAGATACACTAGACCTATAATTCAATGTTGTCAATCAAACTGCTGGCTATAGCTAATGTGTAAGTGCAATTTTCTGTGGTGGGTGGTATAGAAATGTAATTCTTCCAGGACTGGTAATGAGTAGACATTAAACTGTATTTTGTCAGGTGCAATCAGGCACCCAAGTCATTATGTCTGAGCTTCACAAGACAAAAGCACTGAGCGTTTTATTGTTAATGGCCCAAGTAAGAGTTTATGACAGTCTCTGGGTTGTTGTTTGTGCTGTTTGCATGCATACATGGTAAATTCTCAGCTTTCCCTTAACAGAGGCAGCCTCTGTTTAGCTTCTTAGCTTTCTCGCTCCTCCTCAGTGAAATGGTGTATCTTTCACATAATGTCTCCCTGAGGATGTTTTGGGCCTCATACATTTCAGCCTCATTAACTTAGCCAGCCTGAGGACAGCAGAGCAGCTATGATTCCTCATTGTGTGTATTAGTGTTTATGTGTGTGTGGGTAGGTGCGTGGTTGAGTCACTGGTCGTTGTGGTCAAAACATTAACTTCCTTGGGGCAAACGAGAGTTTTGCATGTTGCTTTTTAACTTTGTTATAGTGAAATTAGTGCATTAAATGCTGCAACCAGTAAAGGTGGAGCTAATATGAAGAGTATTAATTTAAGTGTAACTGTTTTTGCATTTTGAGGGGATTGAACTGATGCAATTCTAACAATGCACTTGTTATGCACACTTTTTGGGGGAGTTTGATTAATATGAATACTGCTACACTGTGTAGTGTTTCATCTGATTGCTTGGAAAACCTACATCATAAAGATGATGTGAAAGCATAAAGGAGGGTCATTGTGGGAAAATTCCAAGTGACACACTGACAAAGTGATTTCTCTTGCTTTTTCCCCCCAGAGAAAACTAGGTGGGAAAGGTCGGAGGGTGCACTCACATCACATATGTGTTTTGTTAAGTTATTTGTTGTTGTCTTAATAAATGAACTGAATGCCAGAAGCTTTGTGTACCATGCAAAGCACAACTGACACACTGGAAGGACATCAGGGCGTTGCTGAGGCAGTAGGTCAGACTGCTGAGGGATCAGTGAGTCAAAGCCATATGTGGTAGACATGTAAGGTAAGTTGTGCATCACACAGTCTGGCAGCTGACTCCCCTTAAGGTTAGCTCTTGAGTAAAAGTATGTACACCCACACCTGCTCTGAGGTCTAGACATAAGAGCACATTAAATGTTATGTATGTAATGTTTCCAAGATGGCGTGTGGCTGCAACACATTGATATATATATATAGACTTGAGGCTTGAGAGTCTGAGGGTTCTGCACAGTATGTTAGCGTTTCTTTGGACCGCGTTCTTCTGGGTGGAGATCTTGGATCTTGTTCCCGGTATCTGCTGGAGCCTCCCAGCTTGGGGGTTACAGCTCAAGTGCTCCCATTGTTCCCTCGTCACCTGCATATATCCCATCTCACTGAAATCAGTTCCATATTTTTCACCCTAGTCCATGACTGTCTCTTGTTCCAGCCCACTTCTCATCAGGCTGCCCTGGTTTCTCAACACTTGGTGCTGACCTTGTTGACCCAGGCAACGTCTGAGCTGGTGTGACTCTCCTGTATACGACTTTGATCTGAGGTAGGCAGATAGCATTAAGGGTCTTGTAAATTCTATATTTCTTTTGCTCTTGTTTTATTTTTGGAGTGCAACTGCAGACTGTGCCCATGAAACAATGTTGTCCATGACTGAGTAGCTGCGTTACAAACTGAGCCATTGCTTTGCTTTGACAAGATGTTTTGTCACAGTTATAAACAGTCATAAAATATACAAAACAAAAAAAACCAAGACGTTATGAAGGTGGCAACTGTGACCAATAAAGAGATGTTTTTAAGATAAGGCGCAAGCCACGTAAAGCAACAGTAGCTAGCAGAAACAGCACAGTAATACAACAGCAAAACACATGTCAACAGGAAGCAGCAGCCAAGCAATACTGACCATAAACTATCTTTACATGCAAACATGCAGAGCAGCCATAAGCAGTTGACACAGATAAAATAAAAAAAATAAAATGTAGAGATTTACACTGATAAATTATTTTTAGAAAATAACAGTGGTAATACAGGTTAGTGAAATGAAAATACGCATCTAACACACAAGCTGTGCAGCAGATTTGTCAAGACAACCATGGTAGAATATACCAGAGTGTCGATAAAATAAATAAAATCCCGAATGCATACCCAATCCAGGCAAAGCTGGTCGCCTGGTATTGGGCAAGAAACATAGGATAAGTTAAGAGCAGGTTAAACACAACCATCTTATAACTACAAGATGGTGCTGCAATATGCACATAATGGGTTTAAATGGATTTTAAGAACCAATTGGTCCAAATTGTCTATACTAATACCTCTGTAACTTTGCTTTGTTTTACTTTAAAACTTGGCAAAGGGTGGTTTCAATGTTTTGCTGTGGTTTGTTAGAGATTTGGAGCTATTGATTCTTAAGGTGTACTTTAATTATAAATAAATAATATTAATAATTTAATTGCTGTGTGCCATTTAAATTTACTCTGACTTAGTAACCACTAACATATACTTACACACATACTTACACTCGAGCAAATCTTACAAATCTCATTATGACACCAAAATTACTCAAATAGATCTTCTATTTGCAGAAATAAACTCTATTTATTATAAGCATGTAATTTCAAACAGAGGCCTAAAAAAGAGGCTCGAGTTTGGATAAGAATGTGTGTGCATAACTACAGAAGCTAACTACAACTGAACTCCCCCGCCTACGGTAAGCAGCGTCCTCTAGCCCACATGCCACACCAACTGACTGCCTGCACACTGCCAACGAAGAGAGGAGACTCCAGTGCTGTTGGTAGAAGAGCCATGAATTGCATTACTCTCACAAGCATACTCAGGAATAAATTACAATATGATATATAATAATGCATTTCTCGTGTTTGCCCTGATTGCCCGAATAAGTCACTAAATTTATTGTCAATTGCTTTTTAGAAGAAGGCCTACAAGGGTTTGAAACGTTTTTTTAAACAGAAAGTCATCAAGTTGCCAAAAGTGTGAAGAGGTACTACCAAGTAGCTGCTCCTTAGTATACTAATCAAAACACAGTAAACTTGGAGAAAGGCCTTACAGAAACAGGAGCTATAACAGCTCTTTTAAGCAATAGTATGAATTGAGGGCCTGCAAAAAAATGAGCCAGAATAAGATCAATCATGCAAAATTTTCTTGTGGAGAATAAAGCCATACTGATGGAAATGAGCATAATATGTCCCCTTTAAGTTGTAGGATCTTGGCAAGACAAAGCAAGACATTCAGGTATCTATGTTTTGTGGGAACTTGTTATCTTGCATGTTTTTTTCAATGTGCTGGCAGTATAGAGCATACAAAGCATCATGAAAATTATTACTTGCAATCTCAGTCAAATATTAAATCTTTCAAAAATGTATTCAATATTAATGCTATGACTGCATGACTTCTAAACATAATAAAACACTTTAGAAAATATAGATACAAGCAGCATTAAGGGGGCTGAGCAGTCAAAAGGCCATACAGATATAATGATAATCTACCATTCTTCAAAGTTTTCAAACAACTGGTCAGTGGGTTATAGGTGCTACCATGGATTTCCATTGCAGAATAAGGGCACTGTTTGAAATGTAACCACATATGAGTGTATATGATTGCAACAACTGTGTGTGGTCCTCGATTTCTATTTCACTACTAAATGGTGCCATAAACTACACACTGGTTCTTTAAGCATTTTTCATAAAAGTGTAATTTGCAGAAAATGTAAAGGGTGGTGCTTACAGGTCCTTATGGAATGAGGACATGTCCATATGTACATTTCATGACTTTAAAATATAGGTCATGAAATACGCCTGTTTAAAGTTTGCATTTTCAACTGTTTGCTATAGTACCCTCTCTTTGGTCAATCAACGTCAAATTCGCACCATGGCCTCTAGATATGATCCTCTTCCAGTGTGCAAAAGTTCACAACTTTGACCATTTGGTTCTATGGGCTGCCATGGACTTCAGTGGCAGAATAAATAAGAAGTAAAGATAGGAGCACATTGGTGACCTGCACAGCTTTGCTGTTTAGACCCCCAAAATATTGATGATCCTCCCTCTGCATTTCACAACAATAAACACAGGGTTAATAGATACTTAGAGACCTCTCCTTTAAAAGAAGCTGATCCTTTTTTGGATCATTTCTTAATTGTTTTGAACAGACACACTGGTGAGCAGCAGTGTACAGTTTATTTATACATGCTATCAAAAGCAGCCTCACACGTCATTAAGCTTTGTTTTGTCACCCTTCCTGCTGGTTGGCATTGATTGCCTCTATGAATAGCTACAGTTGCTAGATGACAGACACGGAGTAGAACACCACAACACAAATAACAGGATATCTGGTCTGCTCAAAGACACTAGCATTGTGTTCATGTGACAATGAAAAGACTTTGTGTGACAAAGAGACACACAGAGAAAGCATGTGATATTGTCAAATTGTTATTATCCAAATTAGGTGATGTGGTGAGAGTAAAAAGCAGTCCCAGATGGTTGCCATAGTGATTATTGAACTGAAGGTGCTGCAGGGCACAGTGTGTTCAAGTGTGTGTTCATGACAGTGAACATTTGTGTGTTGTGCAAAAATAAAATGTCATCACATCTTAAAATTGTAGCTAGTTATATGGATATTAAGGGGTTTCTTTGCCGATTAGCAACCAGCTTTTTATCGTTCCAAAATCATATATCACACTGAATGTTGTTTATCTCTTTTCAATCTTCCATGAGCCTAGCTCTTTGACAGAGCTCTCTGGCAGTCATTTGGGACTCATAAGAACTTAGTTACATTTATCACCCCCGTTCTATTTCATCTCTGCTGACCGCTGCACATATGGCCCCCGGGAGCACTCCTCTCAGGGCAGCCCATGACGTGGAAACACTCCTGGTAGAGTGGCATTTCATGCTGGATGGCAGGGGATGGTTAATCATACTGTATGCGTGACTGATGACATCCACAATCCAGTGGGAGAGGCACTGTTTGGAGAGAGCCCAACCTTTATTAGCGCCACCATAACAGAGAAAGAGCTGTTCTGGTGGCCTAATACCCGCAGTAGCTGCCACATAGGCTCTCAGGGCCTGTACCGGGCACAACAGTTCTGACTTGCCCACGTCCTCTCTTGGTGGAAGGTTAAACTGTGGGAGGTGGAGGAGGAATGCTGCCTTTGTCTACAGAGTGACACCTGAGCCATCCGGATTCCACCTTAGACATGAGGAACTTACTGACATGGTATGTAACTAACTGACATGCTTAACTGAGGTAATGGCCTGTAGAAATGCGGTCATACATGACATCCACTTCAGCTCTGCCTCTGCCTTAAGAGGAGGCTGGCGAAGAGCTTCCAGCACCAGGGGTAGGTCCCATGTTGGAGTTCTTGGGGCTCTTAGGGGATGCAACCTCTGAGACCCCTTCAGGAAAGGGGACACTAGATTGTGACTTATCACCATGCCATTGTCGACTCTCAAATGTCAACATGATACTGCTGCCGCATACACTCTCGGGGCAGATGGAGACGGGCCATCATCTAGGAGTGACAGCAGGAACTCCAGGATAGTAGACACAAAGCAATGCACTGGGTCCTCACTCCAGTCTGCACACCAATCAGAGATTAGCTTCCACCAGGTGGACAGTGCTCTGGCATTCATGAAGGTCTGTGTGCAAAGGTCACCGCAACTGTCCAGTAGCGGTTCAGGCCCTCCAATAGCCAAACCCACAGTTGGAGTTGCTGAGGATTGGAATGCCAGCTTTAACCTTCAACTTGAGACACTAGGTCCTTCTTGTCGGGGAGGCACCACGGCATGGTGTGAGTCTGTGCAGCAGAGAGTACCATGTCCTTGGTGGCCAGAAGGGGGGCCACCAGCAACATCTTGTGACCATTCTAAAGAATGCTTTGCAGTTTTGGCCAAATCGGAGTTGTGGTGGAAAGACATACAGAAGGCTCTCTGGCAAAGGTTGGGCCAGCACATCCTGGTTCATAGGGCTGGTCGTCTCCATCACGAAGAACCAGAGGGGGCAGTGGGTCGACATCTCTGAGGTGAAGAGATCCACCTCTGCTTGGCCAAAGGGGCTCCAGATTGTGTGCACCACCTCTTGGTGAAGGTGTAGGAGGCTTGTGACAGGAGAGAAAGTCTGCAAGCTGATTGTGATCTCTCAGCAGATACGTTGCCTGCGGGTCGGTCAGACAGAGGGCTGCCCATGTCAGGAGGTCATGGGACACCTGCAGCAGCCATGCAGACTTGGTCCTGGCGTGGTGGTTAATATGGAAGACCACTGATGTATTGTCTGACCTTATGAGCTCAAGCCTTCTTCTCAGGTATGACAGGAAGTGCTAGAGAGCTAGGTGCACCGCTCGTAGCTCTAGCACATTGATATGTCTGGTGTGGTCTCGCACTGAAGACTCTCCCTAAGCTGTCCTGTTTTGCCACATTGCATCCCATCCTTAAGGGACAGGCATCTGTGGTGATAACCTCTTGTTGGGATGGCACAGAGCCCGCAGGAGTGCCCCTGGACATGTAAGCCCTGTCCCTCCATAGAGTCAGGGCAAGGAGGCACTGCTGTGACACCCTGAGCATCCAGTGTCTATGCCAGGGGTTTTCAAAGTTTGAGGCTGTGGGCCTCCCCCAAGAGAGTATAAAACAACTGCCCCCCCTCCGAATAAATATATAAATG
>JAQLOL010000020.1:3029138-3040427 GCA_029783665.1 Naso thynnoides | reverse complement strand
GTATAACTTGTTTGTTTTCAATTCTTCAGTTTTGTGTTTTAACACTTTGACATTTTCCACTTAAACCAAGAAATAAATCAATTTACTTGAACTTATTTTTTAAATATCATATCATTATATAAAATTTTATAAAAGCAGAAAGCTAGGGTGACCATATTTTGATTTCCCAAAAAGAGGACACTCGGCTCGGCCACGAGATAGCCTATGATACTTGCAGTTTACTCAAAGATTCCTTATAATTTTAATATATTTAAAGTTTATATGTATGGATACTATAACTAAAGATAACTATAACCATAAAGTTTTTGAAGTTGTTATAGGGAAATCTTATGTATGTGTTCAAACTACAACTATGATGAAAACATCCAAACAACAACTATAATGATATTCTAGCTTCCATCTCGGAACGATTTTTTGATGCACAGACAACAATGCTTTCAACCGATCAAAATGAAGTTCAAAGGAAAGGGGCGTGCCTTCCATTTGTTTACAGATACCAGCAGAAGTAATGGCGTCGCTCACAGAGGAGCTAATCACAAAAGTGCAGAAAAACCCGTCACTTTTTGACAAAGGCCATTCCCTCTACAAAAATTACTACATGCATGCTGGCATATTATTTGCTCTGTTGGATAGCCGGTAAATTAAAAGCAGATCGGTAAAATAATCCTCCTCTATTTCCTCAAAGAAATCAGAGCTGAATGAAAGATAACTTGGAGTGAACCCTTGAGCAACGGAATATAGTTATAGTTACCTTTATACCGTTCTTAGTGTGAAAAGGCTTTTACACCACATGGTGGCATCAAGGTAAACTCAAGACTTATGGTTACGAAATGTGAGTTGTAAATAGTAGAATATGAAATGAAAATATTAGCAGGAGAGAAGTAAACATCACAATGTTTTGTGTTTAGTATTGTTTGTTCATTCAGTTGTTAGTAAACAGTTGTAGTAGTAAACAATGAAACGTGATGCTCTGCATATTTTTTGTACAAGTTACAGTTGATATTTCTTGGCACTGAAACCCTGGACAGAAGATGATTGTGAGCTGATAGCAGACAGCTGTAGCTAGTTTAACAGCTAACGAAGTACCGTTAACGTTGACTGGACACTGGATAAAATGACAGAACATTTTCAAAGATGCAACTTTAGTCATACATGCGTTTCATACAAAGTTGCTGCGGGCACTTGAAGGGAAAGTTGTGAGTTGTGAGTCCGTGTTACCTGCTAAGGAAGAGAGTCTCCTGGAGTTACCAGCACAAAGGAATTGAAGAGGAGACAACTTACCAATGGATGAGCTGGAAGCAGACATTGTAAAAATGGTGGATTATCATGGCGACATTACAACGAGGATGATTGACAGAGAGCATGTGACAGTGGGCAAAGGGAGCTCGTATCAGCTTAGCAATGTAACGTTACAAATTTAAGCAGATAACATTAACATAAACAGATGTTGCTGGATATAACCAATGGCAACCTTGTATTTTTCCTGGGAACGTTGAAAGCTTATCACCAGCACTTTCAGATAGGAGCATTAAGCATGCTGCATGCGTACTGGCTCATTGATGTTGATGAGATTAACCCCTTTGATATTGAAATTTGATACTGAACGACATGACATTTTTTTATACTCTGTAGTATAGAAGCATTTCAGTCGGTGCCTTAAAAATATTAGGCTTCGATTTTCTGCCCTAGCCCTGAGGCAGTTCATTTATTTTGAAGGTAAACAGCCTGACCAGTCAAAATCCATTGTGCTTTTTATACATTATATTACTTTCAATGCTTTTTATACATTATATTACTTTCAGATTAAATGATCAAAAACAATCCTTTAAGCTTGGCTAAACAGTTGAATCATTTTGCATCAATAAGGAGAACAAAATACCTTTTTATTGTAGGGGCAAAAAAGCATGCAATAGATCAAAGTGAGCTGCTGTATTCAGTTTTGTATTTAGACACATCATAACATGCATTATTTGAAACTTTACCACATTTACAATCCAAATCCATCCGCATCAAGAAGCATTTCCATCACCAAAGGAAAGCTCTCCAACCAATGGTTCTTCATTAATGAAGAGCCTATACGAAGAATCTCAACCAGTGGCTGGGTAAAGATCCTTCATGCCCCCTGTGTCAAACTCCAGCCTCCCTCAGACACATCTTCACAGGATGTAAAGTGAGTATCTCTCAAGGCAGGTACACCTAGAGGCACAACAAAGTGATGAAATGCCTGGAAGCGGCAACTGAGTCCAAGAGAACAGCTACCATTTTCCTTCCCCTCAGAACATCAAGCACAGTTCCAGTTTGGTGATTGAAAAACATCAATCCAAGTGTGAAAGGCCTTCAGAGGAACAAGGAATTATTACCATCTCATCCTATGTTTTCAAGTAGTGGTGCGACTTTGAAAAAACAAAAAGCTTTTCCAATTGTACATTTACTCACCTCTCTAATACCACAACTGGAAAAAAAAACTTTACATGTCTAATGTGAAAATAGTTGAACACTTTAGCAACACTGGATATCACAACACACTGTAAATTCACATTATGGATGCAAAATAAAACCAACAAATACATGGTGCATTATTATAGATTATGTACCTGGCATAATATGTAGTACTAAAATTTTGCTCCCACAAGAATCTATCTGTATCAATAGCAGTAATGTTAAAATACAATTTATGGTTTATTGAAGTTGAACACTCTGTGTAATTGATATTTTATTTTTGGTACTTAAAAATTTGATTTGAAATTTACAGTTTGGAGAATCACCAGTTACAGTATGCAAACAAGACTATCTACTAGAACATTTGCTATTTCGGACCAGAATAGCCTTTGTTTATGTATTTCCAGGCGGGTTTCAAAGTCTGTAAGTTAGCTAGTGAAGAGGAAGCATTCAGTTTTTCCATTGATGTTATGTAGTTTCTGCATATGGTTGATTCTGGGGCAGAAAGCTCAAAGAGAAACAGAAAAGATCTGACTGAAAACCAAAAATGGAACGTTGATGGAGGAATGCAACCTTGCTAGATCATTTAGTGAGAATTGTGGAATTTGAAGGGATTCAAAATCGATCCTGAATTGTCACTATTTCTATAAGGGAGGTCTAATATGTTTATATAAACTGTAGCTTTCTCAAAATAATACTTTTCAACTATTCAGCAACCAAATCTGTAAATTGTTGGCCTATATGTAACCTACTTATATGAACACTACTAACACTGATCTACTAGTTCACCAAAGCATCCTGCAAACTAAAAAAAGTACTTAAAAAGAATTGGAAAAAAGTTGCATAGCTGATATGAAGCAGTGAAAATACTATTACTTTTGTTCACAGGGGCCAAAATCAAAACAAACCGAAAATTCCTTTTAATTATGTAAAGAAGATTATCTAAGTCAGTGTGTGTGTGTGTGTGAGTGTGTGTGTGTGTGTGTGTGTGTGTTTACACACACACACACACACACACTCACACACACACTCTTTTTACACTTTTACACTTCTCCTCCCACTTGTAGGGCCTCTTCTCAACCACTGAGAAAAGAAAAGAAGAATCTGTAGTGTTCTCACCCCTCCTCTGCCCCGGATTGATTTTATGAAGTGTTCCAAGAGGAGAACAGCATGCATTTTTCATGGACAGGATGAAAGCGCTACAGACACGGTGCAGAATCTACATTTCAAATAAACTACAGCCCACGTCCCTTCTAAAAGAGTTTTTGCCTCGGAAATAGAACTCAGCCCTCAGCGTTCTGCCTGGAAAATGAAGATCAGCACCAAGGGGCAAAGGGTTTGGGTGAAAATGAGAAATGGGATTAGGCCTAATAACCATTACCAATGGCAGGCCAACAGGTGAAAGAAACAGTATGATGAGGCTCATACTGAGATTCTTAGTTTTTGTTAAAAACTGCTTGATTTGTAAATGTCAGCAAGGAACCTAGACTTAAGCTCAGGGTGAAAGGCCTCAATTTTTTTTTCACCCTACATTGATTATAAGGAATTGAGTTAATTTAGTCTAAAACACACAAACCCTGGAAAAGGACTTTCCAACCTCAGACAAAATAGAGAAGGTTAAATAATTAACATTTTCTTGCAAAACTAGGTGCAGAGGGCAGTGATGGAAGAATTACTGAGAACCTTTACTTAAAATCCAAGAAACGGCTTTATTTCTTACAGAAACCCGGGACAGCAAAATTCCCCTACCAAGAACTTTTACAGAGGAACAATAAAAAAGCATTCTTACTGGAAACATCACAAATTGGCATACAGGATGTAGGATGTGGACAGGTCAAGACAGGAAGGCTCTGCAGCAGGTGATTGTAACTGCCTAGATTGGTACCCATTTACTGAGCATCAGCGAAATAGATGTTGCGTTTGCAAAGAGTTCAAAGGAAGTTAAAAGACAATACCAATCCCAGCAACAGCCTGTTCACCCTGCTGCCATCTGACAAGAGATGCACAAAATTCCTACTCTTTAAACTACTAAAACATTGCATAATATTTTGTTTGTGGTGTACAACTATATGTTGTAAAATGAGAATAAAATGAATCTCCAGCCTTGAATTTTGAAATGAAAGCAGCAGTGCAACAGTATAAAATGACTCTGCTTTCAAAAAATATGAATAAAAGTTTTAAAAAAAAGTTAAGTTAGTACTTAAAGCACTAAAAATGAAATATTTATCATGCAAAATGTAAAAAGAATATTGTATATCACTATTAATTATTTGAGGCATTCATGTGTTCTTCACTTCACTGCTGCAGCTGGTAAAGGTGGAGCTAATTTTATTTACTTTATTTACTTTTTTAACCTTTTCTTTTAATTTGTCATAACTTAAAATGTTTCAAATGATTGTAATTAAAAAGTATAAAGTGGAGGTGCCCCAGTAGCTCAGTTGGCTGAATGAGCGCCCCATGTGCAGAATCTGTTTCCTTGCTGCAGCAGCCTGGGTTCGATTCTACCTTGTGGCCCTTGCTGCATGTCATTCTCTCTGTCCCCCAAGTTTCCTGTCCACTCCTCAGCTTATAAATAAATAAATAAAATTAAAGTGCAAAAGCCCCCCAGAAAAAAAATCTTTAAAGACAGAAGTATACAGTGTCCAAATTAGACATGCATACAGTATGTCAGTGTATGGACTTAATTACTTTTCACCACTGGTATCAGACTCCATTTCAAAGAGGTTTAACCTGAGAGCTGCCATCTGCAGGCTGCCTGAAAATAGACTTGCAGCCATTTCCTCTGGCTGACAGTGCAAGGGAAGACAGCACAATAACAGTGATTACATTCAGGGAAAAGCAGTAATTTCATTGTGGTAGGCAGAAGTGTGTGTGTGTGTGTGTGTGTGTGTGTGTGTGTGTGTGTGTGTGTGTGTGTGTGTGTGTGTGTGTGTGTGTGTGTGTAGCTGAAGAGTTTCACCATGCAGATGTCTTGATTTAAAGGTACGTTTGAACACACAGACACATGCTTGTTCAGTGATGTTCTCTGTTGCCTGTCTGTGACGATTCTTCACTTTTGGTTGAATATGGTTTCTGCTGAGTACATCTCAGTCAAACTATTGATTTCTAGCCACTAACCAACACAACAGATTCCCCAGCCTTTACACCTCTTAAAAACCTTTTTTCCTAACATCAGTGTACTACACCTAATGAGTTGCCAAATGAGCTATCCCCCAATTTTGACATCTTTCACAGGAATTTGAAATGAAATGATAAAAATCAATCTGATGGTCAAGTTAACAAGATTTCATGTTTTTTGACTGCATTTAAAATGGATTTGACTGAAAAAAGACTCATGTCACTTCTTCTGATATATTTGCCAAATGTGATAGATGAGATTTGGTTTGGCAAAGGCATAGATCTGGCCATGGTCATATAAATTGGTTAAATGGATGGTTCTCATTTTTGGATATGAAATTGTTGTCAGTAGTGTAGGGATGTGAAACTGCTGACCTGCCTTTAGCGTCCTATGGTCGAAGTTCTGGCTGGTTTCAAACGAAATTGATCAGACTGTTGGGGACACAGCGTTAAAACCTTATACTCTAAAAAACAAACTTTCATCCAAAATAGTAACTGATTTGAAACATAAATCCTTTGGTCTCCAGTATCTTTGGCCTTGGTATCATTTGGCACTATTTTCTGTCTCTCATATTAGTCCATGCTGCAGTCAACCCCTTCACAGGTAGTGCTGCCTTTCAGCTGTTTCACGCTGATTGTGCTGTAGTTAAAAAAAGAGTTTGGCATCAGAGGGGAAAACGGGTGGTCTCCTGTGATTTTTCTGGCTGAAAATGAAAATAAAAACTTGACATGCTAACCACATGTATTTTACCATGTTTCTATTGTGGACAAAGTTTTCATTGACTCTTGTCCTTGCTGCTGCAACAAGTCCAACTTCAGCTTGCACAGCCTTTCTCTCTCCTCTCCCCTCTCTTTCTACCCACTCTAATTCCATCTGAGGAGGTTCCTCATCTATATATTTAGGCTAATAAAAGTATCCTTTTGGGTCAGGTGTAAGGGGGATATCTTCATCACTATCATGGTCGGACATGTTTATTTTGATGACGTGAGTCAGTTAAAATAATCATAAAACAGTTGATAGTCCACAGAGGCTGACAGCAGCGTGAACTAATACAAACAATGGTGGGATGATTAGAAAATTTCATGTCATGATTATTGTGGCTAAAATAATTGCAATACATTATATCATCAAAAATCATAAAAATCTTCAAAAAAAGTGAAAAAATCTAAATATATGTAGCTATATTAAAAAAACATTAAGAAATAAAAATAAAACACAATAATGCATAATGTAATCACTTTACCTTTCAGCCTTATTGAATCATGTTCATGGGGGAAAATCTTAATTAAAAAAATAAATAAGGTAATAATAAATTTAACTAATAAAGTATCTCTTTATAAATATAAAAAAATATCGTATTAGCAAGTCTAGTAAGTCTACTCTGTTCTATAAAGTCCAACTTGCATTGTAGTGTGGACGATTCACCAGCATGAATAGTGAAGATTGCATTAGGTTATTCATTGTAGAAACTTTAATTCACGATTATGCGATTAATTAAATCAAGTCATTATTGTAAGTGTTTTATTGTGATTAATGACAAAAATGATATTTGTCTCATTCCTAAATATTAGAGACAAAAATGAATATCAAGTGACAGCCAGGTCTAAGATACTGGAGGACAATCGATTTTTGTTTCAAAGAGGTTGCTATTTTGAAGAGATGTTGTTTTTTGGACTGTTCATAACTGTCCACCTCCAAAAACGGGACTCTGAAGGCGAACCATCCCTGTGAGACTGGTAAAAGATTTCCTTCATGGGTAAAAATAAAATTTTAAATTAAAACGTATGGACAAGTTAAATTTAAGAGCCAGTTGTAGGCAAAGAAACTTCCTGTGCAGAGCCTACATGTCAGTACAGGAAGTGACAGTTTGCAACAGCACAACCACAAACGCTGTGTCAGCCAGTTACAAGCTAACAAACAACATGAATAAAAGATGCTAACTACACTAACCATTCTGATATGTCTGCTAGTCTGATTTTGATGCACAACAGAATCCTCAGAGTCCAATACATGTTTGAGCTCCAATCTTTAAACACAGAGCCTATGGCTGAATTTCTTCTGTTTCCTCTAGCTAGCATATTGATGCGCAAAGCTCTCCCATGGGTGAACCTAACGCAAGCAGAGGTGGTGGGAGGAATGACTGATAGATGCAGAATTTTTTAACGAGGAAGAAAGGGTAGAAGCGCTTCCAGCCACTTTTCAAAGCTTTTCTTTTTCTCTTTGTTTTGAAAGAAAATGTCAAACCAAATATTAATCATATCATTGCACTTTTACAGACTTTTACAGACAGACTAAAACATGTAGAGATATTTTTAATGTAGGGGAGAGTTGATACAATTGTAACGTTTTTCACTTTTTAACTCAGAGATTTATTTTTACTGTAGTGCTATTTTCAGGCACAAGACTTGCATGTGTGCTGTCGTAAACAACTTAAAGTTTTTCAACTGAGAAAAAAAGTCGTGAGAAACTAAACTCAAAGTGGACTCTTTCTGACATTGCAATTGAAGCGCATGAATCTCAATGGTAAGAGCGTAATTTACAATTTTAACATGCCTACAAAAAAGAAATCAAACAGCAACTATATAACATTGATTTCATGCCAGGTATGAGTTAAAACTTACCTCATGTAAGAGTTGGTGCATTTGTGTACTTCCTTGTTGGCAAAAACACATTGATTACACATACTACTAGTATATAACATGTAAACAATGTTGGAGAGGTCTCAATCTGGGGAGTAACATTTGTCTGTCTAAAGATTATAAAGTGACTTCTGATCAGAAATAGCGACCTTGACCTCAGTGGATGTTTGAATTCTTGTCATTCAGCTACAGAGGGTGCTACATACATGGCACCAGCTGTTACAGAGAGCGCTTGAGTCCAGCTATTTTAGCAGGTATGTTTACCATGTTCATCTTCATAGTTTAGCCTGTTATTATGCTTGTATTTACCACTCTAAAACACTAAACCTGTGTATATCTGAAGCTGATGGAAATGTAAGCAAATAAAAATTGTGACCTGATGATGACACTGATAAAAGTCACCAAAGTTACCAAAGTTATTTCAGTCATTCCCGACGGGGCCAAATGCTAAATGCTGTTACAAGGTTGAGCCTACAAGTGAGCCCTGCAGGCTGTTTCAGTTGGCTCTGTAGGCAGTGTCTCAGGAGGCTTTTTTTAAAACTCTGTTGTTACACTGATGTCACCGATGGTGAACTCAGGCATGCCTGGGTATGCCGGCTCCCTGCTCTGCTCTCTGCTTTAGGTATAATAGCAAGTTATTCGAAATGGCAGTTAAGTGATTTTTAAGGTGAATGAAGGCAAGTTAACTTTGTTTAGCTAGAGGTAAGGACCAGACAGAAGTTGATCGTGTTCCTGTTTTTGGCCAACTAAAGAAAAACACCTCTGTGTGGATTTCTTCATGGCATTTCTTTAACATGAGCACATGAGCTGGACTGATGGCTAAACTGCTGCTATAAGACTGCTGTTCCCACTTTACTTAGTTGTGTTGAAGAGTGAGGAGCACAAGCTGTATGTAACATTTTATCAGTGTCCTACCTGTGTTTATTTTGCAGCAGTAATTGCACAAAACGGATTGTGAGTACAGCGGAGTGCCTGAGACGTGCATGGAGGAGGGAAATGGGAAGGAGGAACCTACACAGACTGTTTTGAGAGCATGTTGAAAATACAAGAAAGAGACAGGGCACGAGTCACAGTTCTCTGAAGATCTACAGACTTTACTGTTCAGTCAGTTGTGTCTAGCTGCTCTATAGGAGTCCAAAATCAAAGACCCGAAAAATGAGTATAGTATGTCCTCTTTAATGAAGGGCATAATTACAAATGAAGTTAATCTTATTAAATACTTGTAGGAATTGGTGGAAACACCAAGAGTCATCTATATTATTCATTTACCATTCAATGGAATGTGTGAATTTCTCTTTTCTTTAATGTAAGGGTATTGTATCTTGTGAAAAGTTTGTGAGGAATGTATTCCACATCACTAAAAGTAATTGGTTTTTAAGAGTCCTCTGAGATTCCTCTGAGGTTTATTTACCACAGCAGCTCGATGGGCTGGACTTATCTCTGCAGCTTCTCTTTTGCTTTGGTTATTTCTGTCAGTCTATTTCAGCTGAGGTCCGGATATTTAGCTGCCATATATCCTGATTGAGTGACAGTTGACTCGTTTTCTTACACTGGAATGGAGCTGCATACTAACAGGAAATGTATAACTTTTAATAGCTTTGGGTTTGTGACAGTAATGAAAAATACTGTTTATAACCATCGTCCTCTGAGAATCAGCAAATTACTGTGTCCTGGGAAGAAAAGTCTGGCAAACACACACTCACGTAAACACATAGAGGCGCACACTGCATGCACACATTAAGAAATGTTCTTTACTTCACAGCACTCGCTGTTTCTCACCCTGGCCCATTGAACCTTCCGAAGATCAGCATCGATGTAAACGCTGACAGATTTATTATCAAGTGAAAGATATTACCCACATTGTTTGGACTGCTAATGTTTAACTCCCCTCTTTGCTTGTCTCTGAGAATGTCTGTCAAAGCCTTTTTACTTGCCCCTTTCTCTCCATTTATGTCTCTTGTTCCCAGCACAGAACAAGCTTTCTCTCCTCTGTCAGATCATGTCGCTGCAGCGTATTCATGCTGTATATGCCCCACTTAACTCTGGGTATATATTCTTTTCATTTTGCTGGATGCCTTGGGTCACACAACTCTGTGTAACTGAGTGTTACAACAAAATTGAACCCCAACACACACTGTGATGTCATGTTTGGATTTAGTCTGTCTATATCTCAGTAGCCCGAAAAGGGGATCATCCAAAGGTAAACTGCTCACAAAAAGCAAGGACAAAAGAGGCTCAAACTGTTTCACACTGATAATTCTTCTTTATGATGCCTTTAATATCAACAATCTTTTTTAGCATCTCTAGAACAAACTATCGTCATGCTAATCACAGTTTTGGTAACTTCACATGGTATAGCCTACTACACGGCCAAAAGTTTGTGGAGAATTGAAGCTTGTTGAATCCAATACCATAGACATTTATCTGCTGCTTTAACAGTCACCACTCTTAAATTCCCAGGATTTTAAAACCAGGCTGATGGAATTTCTTCCTTTCAGACACAAGAGCATTACTGAGGCTCATCACAAGTGATTGGTGATAAGATGGGGCTCACAGAAATGTTCAAGTTGGTCCCACAGGTGTTGAGATCAGAGCTCTGTGCATGCCAAGCTCTTCCACCTAAAAACCAATAGTATGCTTTAGTTTTAAGGTTTGGAGTGGATACTTTGTCCATATAGTTATGGCCATAAAATGTTTGCCCACACTCGTCACAAATAGTTATGTTTTAACACCCTTTCCTGCAATCGACCTTAGTTAAACCAAACTTGAAGTCACTTAAGATCAGTAGAGATAAAAGCTAAAATTAGGACTCAGAATAAATTTTTAGGTAACACTTTACTTTAAGCATCCATCTATAATGCATTATGAACATATTTATAATGTATATATGCATCATAATAAGCCTATGGTGCTGTTTAATAATAGTTATTAGCAGGGTTAGGGTTAACCATAACTCTAAAATAATTCTAACCACTTAAAACGCATTCTAAGTATGTTTATGTGTTACATATAAACATAATGGGCCCTAGTTTCGTAGACCGGGCACAGTCTAGGCGCAGCGCAGGTGCGCCGCGCCAACAGGGTGTGTCCAGG
>JAQLOL010000020.1:2997900-3010218 GCA_029783665.1 Naso thynnoides | reverse complement strand
AACCAAAGAATGCAGTAAAGGCTTTCATATCAAGCATGAAAAACAAGGATGTGGGGTCCAGGTTGGAATCATATCTCATACTGCGAGTACTGATAAAATGAATCCTAAAATTATAATAGTGCTTTATTTTGCTTAATTTAACATTAAATCCCAAATACAACAGCTCAAAATGTCTTTTTGTGCAATTTCACAGGTGTTTTCAATTATTCTACTCAGTAAGACCTTTTCTCGGTTATTTGTGAGAATGTACTTACTGACTGTGCCTGATTGACATCTCAGATTTTGCTGAACCTGTTGAAGCACGGGAAAATGTGGAGTTAAGTGACCTGATATAATTAAGCATAACTCACAGCAGGCTGTGGTATACGCTTATTATATCACAGCTCAGGGGCAATATCTTTCCCGACACGATGGAGTAAGCATATATCATGGCCTCAAGTGAGCTGTTGCTTTTACAAAACAGCAACTAAGTATGGCAAAATGAAAACAAATGACTCACTACAATTGGAATTTGAATTTTTTATTTCAGCTTTTTTTTTAAATAGTATACAAAATAGGCCCTTCTGGCTTCCTGCACATAATGAATGCACAGTGGTTGCTATGCAACAAACACACTAGCTAGCGTAATTTTTATTTCATCACAGACTAGCATAATGTTAGTTTCTGTCATTCTTTAACTATTGATTCATATTTATTTGTACATGGCCATTTATTGTGCAACCACTGACAAACTGTCCAGTGTCAGGCTTGTACTTTTGTTCGGCTGAGATGTGTTTGGTGCAGAAGAGCGTTACTTCACTTCTTCAACTTCCCAAGTTTCAGTTGCCAATAGCTCTGGAGAAATGGCCTTGTGTCGCTGCTGTTTTCCTGCTTTTTTACCTACTCTTGGCAACATTTTTGAAAGGTGGCTGACGCCCATTTGGCTCTCAAGTGCACCTGTAACACAGCAAACGCATGTTTAATAGTTGTCCTTATCTATCTCCTTATCTGTCTTATCTACAGCCTAAAAAGTGTGCCCCCAACGCTTATTTTACTTGCCAAACATTATGAACAACTTGGACAATTTTACCTCTAGGGTGAAAAAAAGGCTGGTGTGTCTGGAGGTAGGTGGGAGGTGTATTTCTCAAGAGATGAAACAGAGCAGAGAGTCGCCAGGCAGTTCACACATGAATCCCCCTGTGCTCTCCTTATTATTTGCCTGTGGGTCATTGTGATTCTTTGTGTGCTCATTGAAGGTCAGCGTAGCATATTTTAGTTTGTTTTCATCTCTTTTGATGGTGAATGATATGGGTTTGAGCGGCGATTTGCCCTTGTTTCCCCTGCACCAAAAGTGTACTTGCACTTTGCTTACCAGCCTCTGTGGAGTGTTCGGATCCGGAACTTTCTAGATAGACTTTAAGTCATGTTCTGGTTCCACCACACCTTTATCCTTACACCAAAGTATTCAGTGCCCACTTGGTTTGCTTTACAGTGTTCTGTTTATTTTGGAGTTACTGGAATTCATTGACTCTCTCTTTAGCTAGCTCTGCATCTCGTTTTGCAGTGTCTTTTTTTCCAGGGATAGCTGCTCATAAGGCCTCCCTGGTGGTCGAAGATGACATTTGGATTTCCATTTAGCTAGCTACCAAATGAGGTTAGCTAGCTGCTCGCTAGCCGTTGTAGTTTATCATGCCAACGTTACTTTCCCAGTCACAGAGTGATAAAGTACTGTGCAAAAGAATTTGACATCATAGGCGTTGTATAGGGCCATTATACTATGGCTATGAGCCAAACAGATGCTTGATTTGTGCAAGCGTTGTATAATTTGTAGCATAGCTCCACACAAGTTCAACTAGAGCAGAGGTCCAACCAGGATGACTAAGTGAAAGCATGTGTGTGGGTGTGCAAGGCCTTTTTACTGAGTGGTTTTGCTTTAGGTTTGCCGAAATCATGTTTTAGTTGCCTCATTTAGTTTTCATGTTCTGTGTAATCTGTCGGTAAATTTTTTAAAATGATCAAAACAGTACGGCTGGGCAGTATACTGATATTATATTAATATCACAATATGAGACTGGATATATTCTTGGATTGTGGTCACATTCTATCTTGATAATAGTATATGTATTGTCTTTGGTTTTAAAGGCTACCGTCAGTAAAGTGATATTATTTTGAGACTGTTATAGCTGTTCTGATATTTGCCTTTACCTGCTTAGACATTATATCCACGTTAGTAATGGTTATTCACCAAAATCTCATTGTATTAACATTTTGTTAAAGCATTAATTGTCATCAATATAGAGGTAAGAAAATTATAGTGTCATCCCACTTTGCCCAAAACGCAAAGATATTCATTGTGTATCATCATTCAGCCTAAAAATATTGCAGTGGTACTGCAAAGCACAACCATTTGCAGGTGGACTAACACTCACAGATTGATTCAGGGATGAATCATCGTTTAAAGATGTTTCTGCTAAATGTGATTCTCTGATGTGAAAATAAAATGAGTGCAGCTTTAAAGGTGCTAGTGATTATAGCCGAAACATATTAGTGTGATTACTGTCTACAATGTCCAACAAATGGTTTAAGATGCCATGACAACCACATTAACATGACAGTGGTCCAGAGGACACAACCATCTGTGCCTACATGGGTAGTTACTAAATTCAAAGGTACCACTGCAGAAATGGTGCTGCTGGAGAGTGCAGCACATAAATCATCCAGCAGATTCGTGTGTTGACACTTGCTCCACACAATGCCCTAAAACGACGACGTCTCTATTACTCTGGTAAATTTTCAGTGCATGAATCCCAAGTGAGGGCTGTTGACGTCAGTGAATAAATGCTTTACTGCTCCTCTGCTACACCTCATAAAGCTCTGACGTGGTGTCTCCAAGCCTGACGCCAACACAGAGACACAAGAATATCTTCTTGCCAGGCACTGACCTCCATCACTGACCCCAACCTCCTCAGTGTCAGCTTCAGCCCAGCATTGTGCAGCTGTCACAGGGGGTATGAAAGAGGATGTGACCCTAATGTCTGGAGTCTTAGCTCTGGGACTCTGGCTGTTGCTGCAGTATCTGGCCTCAATTGTGTGTACAAGTTCAAACAGTTTTCTCTGTGTGTAGGTTCTTAACAGATGAGAGTAATGCCTGGCAGAGTCCAGTGTGAAAGTGCCCATCTGAAAGCCTTTCCTGCCTTGTTTTCATTAGAGTAATGCCCCTCCTCTGGGTCAGCTAGCATGGGAAGAGAGCCAGCAGCTCTGAAATGGTTTGTTTAATTGGTTGAGTGTTTAAACAGATCCCAGAGCTGAGACCTCTCCCACACTGTGGTGTGAACCGCATGGAGAAGCTAATGAAACAATCTCTTCCATCTTACCTTTGGGTCCTTCCTTTCTGTTCTGATGTAATCTTCAGCCACTTGACTCTCTCTTTCTCTCTCTGTGGTGTGTGTTTTTCTGTGTCTGTGTGTGTGTTCATGTTGTTTTCCAGGATTCCAGCCAACAGGTCCCCTCTAACTGTGTGATCAAGAGGGAGCAGGAGAAATGCATGGAGATGATGGCACTGGATGATGCAGGAAACTATCCAGAATTTGGTGGGTTTTTCCAAGTGTGTGTTTGTTTAGCCTTTAATCCCCTCTCCTCATACATCATCCCCACTATTTTGTTGATGTTACAGTTTTGAACTTGGGCTAATTAAAATAAAAAGGGAATGAACACAGAGATTAATAACAAGAACATCTCTGGGGCCTTTTCACTAATGAGTGGTATATTTCTGCAATATGTAGTTGGCTGTGACTTGTTTGCAGAGAGAGTTTGTGTGTGTTTTGGTGCTTGTTTTGTAGCATGAAAAACTACAGCAGGGACAGTAGAAATATTTAGCAAAATAAATGAACTCTTTTGTTTCTGTCTCCAGAGTGAGGAAGGGGAAAAAGCTTTAAGTGGCAACATCTCACAATGATGATCCTTAAAATGAAAGTTGATCAGTAAGACAGTGAGTGACAAAATCTCTGGCTGATTATGTGATGGATGAAGGGAAGATCAGACTGTTAAATTGAGAATGAATGTTATAATTTATTTTTCATACAGTTAACACACAGTCTTAGGTCGGGTCAGTTTGCATTTATATTGTTAGGGAGACTGATAAGTTTGTGGCCTAAGGTAGAAGAAAATGAGTTTATACAGCATTTCTTGAATGCAACTCTGAGTGGTCATGCAGAAAGTCTGAAGTTAATAACTTCCATACTAGTATTTTTGTTTAGGTAATTGAAAATGGCAAGCCAGCACTGTCTGATATGGCTTAATAAAAATTCCCTCAGTTTATTATAGTAGGTCACAGTGTGGGTCAAACTCATTTATATGGTCATTGGATTAACATTACGATGCCAGAGAGCTGCATTTCTGAGGCCACGTACTGAACAAAAATCAGAAATCAACGTTGCAGCGAAAGGACATTGTCAAAAAAAATTATACGTATATATTATACATATGTTGATATGATTGTGTGTATATATAACAACCTTAGAAATGTTGTTTTTGTGTAGCATTAAGGCTGCTACAGCGAATATGCAACACAAAAATGTGAGATACTTGCCGGCGGTTATTTCACATTAACCTATTCAGACCGGCAGCGACCGAAATTTGTGACAGGCACACAGGAATATGAATTTGAAAAAGAATTTTGACAGCTCACTCCAGAGAAGGAAAAACGGATTCTAGCCGCAACATGAGACTCAGCTCATTTCAGGTCAACACCGCACACAGCAATAGAGAGTCCCACTAAACTCTCTGTTATCTGGCTTGATGGAACATAGTTTTCAATAATAAGGGGTTTTTGGTCCGCTAGAGCCTGAAATTCCTCTCAAAACAGCACTGGCCATGTAAACTGTCTCAGTACAGTGGAAGACGGACATGACAGTCATTTCACACAACCATCATGTTTTGTTGGTATTTGGTTGATGCCTTTGTTTGCAGCGAGAAAGCCCAGAAACATCAGCCTTGATCTGAAGAACAAAGGGGTTGATTTTTCACAGCATGATATTTGCGTGTTGTGCGAAAATACTCATGCCCAATCGGCAGCTTGAAAAATATTATTGAGGTGTGAATTATTGCGTGTGAAAAATGCTTCTGGTGTGTAAAGGCCTTAATTTAATTTTAATTAACTGAACAACAATGTCCTGCAGATTTATTACATTTCCAAACACAGTTAAAAATCCCAGGAAACTTAATGCTTCTAGTCACAATAAGTGCAAAACTACAAAGAGAATAATGTTAATGCTAAATTATGTAAATGTGATTTAATCTGAAAATGCTGTGCAGTTGTATTACAGACTTTAAAAATATGTTGTTTGTCCTCAAGTTTCAAAGGATTGCTGTTTACACTATGAAGGCATATCAGCTGTCTGAGGCTTAACGGACTGTGTTGATGTGTTTAAATGGGGACGTTTATTTGAATATCAGCTTGTTGTCAGCTACAGCAGATTGTATGGTTGTGCAAAACAAATACTAGGACTGCCTCTCTAAGGTTGTTAATTTTTTATATTTACACAACCTAGTGAGGAAGCCTTTGTTGAATATTGCCACAAAGCAAAGCTGCTCAACTAAATCACAAACTAAATTTGGAAATCAGACCATCTTCTTCCAGCTTCTGCATTGCTTTATGCACCATTTATGCAAACCAACATGTGGTTCCCCGTATCTCAGTCATATTTAATGCTGATCTGCAGCCATTTTCCAACTTAATCCCCATGATTGTGTCCCATGTAGATTGATGTCGAAATTTTGGATTTCAGCTACAGAACAAGAAGTGTATTGCAGTAAACAATCATCATATATAAAATATATACTATCTTATCTCAGTCTTGATAAAGATCAATCGTTTTATAGAGTTCTATTTGTGAAAAGCTTCATAAAAAAAACTGCCTGTGCTACCAGGAAGTAATATAACTAATTAATCCTGGCTGCTCTAAGAATTTCAAGGATCTGTGATTTTTTAAAAAATAGTAATTAAAGAGGAGGTGGATCTTTTTTTCTTTTTTTTTTAAATCCACAAATGAACATTAGACTTTTTAACCAGAAACACTCACTGTGTTTGTCTGCCTGTTGTGTCTTCAGACTGTCCGTGGATGTGGGACAACCTGTCGTGTTGGCAGCCTGCCAGGATCGGTGAGGTGGTTGAAGTCAACTGTCCCGAACTCTTCTCTCAGTTCATGAGTGAAGAAGACTATGGTCAGTTACCAAAGGACTTCATATTTAATGTTATACCACTATATATACCCTATAATTTTGTTTTATTTCACTAAACTACAGATTCATTTAGCTTTGCTAATACATAAAAAACATCAGACAAAAAGTTGGGATGCTTTCTGAGATACAATCTGACATAATAAAATAAATAAATAAATGTAAAGATATGCATGACAGTGGAAACAGTTCACTTGTACCTCAACTCCATCTCTCTTGATGTTGAAGGGTATGTTTTGTTTTCTTTCCTTCCTTGTTTTCACTTCAGAAATAAGTCTTTTTTTGCTCTAACCAAATAAAGTATCCTATATCCACAGAGCTGGGGAAGGTGAGTCGTAACTGCACTGAATTTGGCTGGTCAGACATTTTCCCTCATTACATCGACGCCTGCCTGTATGAGGAAGGAAACAGCAGCCATTCGGTTAGTATGTCAGCTGTGTCAGATTCAAGCTTTCAGCTGCAACTGAAGTCGATCAGAAAGCTTCAGTTGAGATGTCACAAGAACTTTTATTAAGACAAACTGTTATCGAAATAAAATGCAAAGACAGGGTTTCCTTCTCTGTTATAAAATGTGCAATTGAAAAAATTTCTAAAAAAAATATTTTATAAAATACTGTAAACAGAGGAGCTGCATGTAGGGTTAAGTCATACAGGAAAATAATATATCACAAATATTTGACCAAATATACCTCCATTTCGATGCTGTAATAACACTGCTGGGGCGAATGTTGGTGCTCTTCCCAAAAAAGACTTTAAGATTTGTGATATGTCGTCATCCAAGTGAATATAAAGATAAATGAGTGGGGCTCAACCAATATATCAGTTGGCTAATGTTATCGGCCGATACTGGGCCGTCACAGATATATCAGTGTCGCCATATGGTTCACCAATATGTGCCAATATTAAAATGGTTTTAAGCCTTGAAAAAACGCTTGAGCTAGAGATTTAAAATGGTGTAATTACGTGGCTTGGACTCCTTATTCAGTAGCCTAACTAATAAGTGAAGTGTTCACTCTTCAGTGCACAGATGTTTGGTTTAAAGTTTAAGTTTATATCCTGCCTTCATTACATGTCTTTTTTACAGGTACTTGTTAACCACGTTCAGCGGATATTATATATGTCTGATATCAGCCAATATTTATCAGACATCAGACTTTTCTTACTCCCAATTATTGACATCAGCATCGGCCCAAAAAACCCACGTCAGTCAGGCCCTAGATTACTCTTATTTTCTTTTATTCAGACAAATAAGTAGAGATGTACGGATGTTACCTACTTGACAGTTTCAACTGTGACTCCAGTCTTCCTCAGAAGCGTCATCCGACGTGAATCCCAGGTATGCGAGAGAGTGTACGCCCCCTTGTCCCGTTTGATGGTGCTGCTCACTCGCCTCCTCCGTACATCTCCACTTATTTGTCTGAACAAAAAAAAATTAGAGTAATCTATTCAATGAAGACAAAATGAACATTTTTAGTCAGTCAGGCCCTATTAATAAGTAGGTAAAGGCAAATATCAAAACAGCTAGAAAAGTCTGTTAAGAAAATTGCATCACTTTACTGTCATTCAGCCTTTTTAACCTGGAAAAATAACACTAGTGCCATATTATGATGTAGAGATATCCAAAATCTAAGACAATATCTAGTCACATATAGCAGCCGGTATCTTCAGTGAGACATTCTATTTGTTTATTTGTTTGTTCGTTTATTTAAGGATCCCCCTTAGCTCCTGCCATAGCAGTACGCTAGTATTCCTGGGGTCCACTTACTTCACATTACACCAACAAATGAAATAATACATTATAAAGGTAAAAAGATAAAATAACTGTAATACAATAAGTGCATCTTAAATTTCTTTTTGAATAACATTTTGTTTTTTTTCTTGATGAGTATCTGCAAAATACTCTGCTGTTCATTCATTTGCACTTGTGTTCTCATTTCAGAACATGTACTTTGTGTCGGTGAAGGCTCTGTACACTGTGGGCTACAGCACTTCTCTGGTCTCCCTCACCATGGCTATGGTCATCCTGTGCAGGTTCAGGTGAGACCGATGTGACAACTTGGAGAGAAAATTATTATGATTTTTTTTTTTTTAAGTGTTAATAAGATCAAGTACATTTGGTGTTTTGGATCAATCACATAAAACAAATGATTTTATTGTTTTACTCTTTTTTTTTATATACACATCAGTTTGTGAATAAAATCCTGCTGTTATTAATTGCTCCAGAAGTGCACTGACAGGTCTTTAATTTGACACCACAGAGGCCTTTAGTGTAAACAATACTTAGAATAATACAACTACCACTATTAATGTTATTACAACTGTTGGTACCACTGCTACAATTAAGACCACTACTGCTGCTACCACTTAATAGTACTGCTACTATGCAAATATTATCACTTTTGTCTCTCTTAGTTGGTGCTTGCTATTACAGCTACTCAAAACTATAACTACTTCTACAGAACTACTAACATTATTGCTGTTACTGCAGTTACTATTACTTAAACCACTAATGAAGCTTGTATTGCCACTGCTGTATGACTGCATCTGCTCCTACTACTGCTACGTTTTACCCTGTTAAGAAATGATTCATTAATGTTATAAAGTAATGAACATGAACAGCAATAAAAAGTGAGATTTCAGCATGTTGTCTCTCTCCACACTTGTTAAGCAAATTATGCTGTCTGATATTCAGTGCGTTCGTGTGTGTTTTTCTGCACAGAAAGCTGCACTGTACCAGGAACTTCATCCACATGAATCTATTTGTGTCGTTCATCTTGAGAGCTATTTCAGTCTTCATCAAAGACGGCGTGCTTTATGCCAAAGAGGACAGTGAGCACTGCTTCATACACACTGTGAGTAACACAAACAGACGCCTGTACACACGCCTACACTGCTCTCTTCTCTCTTGTTAACAAGAAGCAAATCATTTCTTCACACATTAACAACATTTTTTCTCTTTTTTTTGTCTTGCTTTAAACTGTGTCTGCTCTCACATTTCCTCTTGCCATCTTCTCCCTCCTGGAAGCTGGCGTGTCGAGCTGTGATGATATTCTTCCATTACTGCGTCCTTTCTAACTACTTCTGGCTCTTCATCGAGGGTCTGTACCTCTTCACTTTACTGGTGGAGACGTTTTTCCCTGAAAAGAGATATTTCTACTGGTACATCATCATTGGTTGGGGTGAGGCATTAATCGCAACACACAGGTTTTCTGCTCAATGAAACGGCAGTAATCCCGACAGTGGACCCCCTGTTATTAATGCTTAAATCGTTTCTCCAATAGGAACCCCCACGCTGTGTGTGACCATCTGGGCCGTGCTAAGGCTGCACTTTGATGATATAGGGTATGAACAATCGAGATGTGTGTCATGTTGAAGCTTGTCTGATCAGGCAGTGAATGGGTGTTTGCTCTCTCAGGTGTTGGGATATGAATGACACTGCTGCCATCTGGTGGGTTATAAAGGGACCCGTGCTGGCTTCAATTATGGTACGTGTTCATAATGAGGACATGAAAACTAACTTTGCATAAGCAAACATGTATTTATTTGTATTTTCCATATATATATACTTTTTATTTTTTACAGATCAACTTTGTGCTTTTCATTGGCATCATCATCATCCTCGTCCAGAAGTTACAGTCTCCAGATATCGGTGGAAATGAATCCAGTATTTACCTGTAAGTAACTTTTTCTCTACTTTTCGTTTTATATTTTCTAGATAACAATTTATTTAAAGTATCCTTTGATAATACATTATGAACATACTTAAAATGCGTTATAATGTGTCTATAGTGCTGCGTGTACATAGTTAAACCTAACCTATACCATAGCCCTAACCATACCCATGACCATATACAATGCTTTATGAGTGTGTTCATAATGTGTTATATTGTGATATATTTGTTCATAGTGTGTTATTATGCATTGTAGAGACAGGCGTCATGGAAAGTGTTCCCATTTTCTGCATTAAAAATTAAAAATATATTTTGCTGCTAATGATTTCAAAACGACTTTTTAATAAATATACAAAATGTATGTATTCTTTTAATCTGTGTTTTGTATTACTTTTGGTTTTCTTTTGCTTGTATTTAAATTATACAATGTTTCATGAGTTGCTTGCTATGTTACAGTTATGGGTCACTCTGACACAGGTATCCACCATTAGTTAAGGATTTTACCCCGAAAGTTGCAATGTGGTTACCCTACTCGGTACTCTGAGAGTAATTCCATTAATAACTGTTTGTTTTTTGGTTTGTACAGTCAGCTCAGAGGGTGTTACCACAGTGTGTATTGTTTTTGAAGATGCCTCATATGTTGAAATATTAAAAAAAGATCTATAAAGTCACAAATAACATAATATTTTACAATTCATGCAAAGCTAGCAATGCAATGCCTTTTTTGAGAGTTATTCTTGTGTTTAAAGTACACATTAATATGTCAACTTCCACACAGATAGGATCGGTTGTCATGCGTGTGTGTTTACATGTTTCCTGCCCCTGTGTTTAAACTTGCTTAAACTTCAGTGACTGGATAATCTAGCAAAAGGTGTAGTTACATTTATCTAGACCGAATATTGTCTGTTTATTATTTTCAGACCTTGTCCAGACCTTATGTGTGTGTGTGTGTGTTCTTTTGCAGGAGGTTGGCCCGCTCCACTCTGCTACTGATCCCTTTGTTTGGAATCCACTACACTGTGTTTGCCTTTTCACCTGAGAATGTCAGCAAGAGAGAGCGACTGGTGTTTGAACTCGGCCTCGGATCCTTCCAGGTCATTGGATCTCTGTCACGCCTTACAATCTGTGTAAAAACTGTTGGAAATTTACCAACAGTGATGGCCAGTGATTAGCAGGACTGTAAACTTATAGTACAGTCTCAAGTTTGAATCACCAAAAGGAGACACGACTGCTGTGAAACTAGACTTGACAAAGTCAGAAGTTTTTTATCAGTACATGTCTAAAAGTCTATGTTGCAGCTTAGAAAGAGAAATTTCTAATGTAATTTTAATGGTCAGCATTCAGAGATTTGAAAGATATTGTGAGTTGACATGAACTCCAACAATTAAAGATAACCTCTGCAAACGAGTTAGCAAGCTAGCATTAGCTGTAGCATGAGACTCGTTGGGAAGCAAATCTCCTGCAGCCTAAGTCCAGTTTGAACTGAGACAAAACGGTTGCAGGGAAAGTTGCATTTGAGTAAACTGGTCTGTCTCAGCTTGAGCTGACTAAAGTGGCTTGCAGACACTCTGTTGCATGTTGTACCAATGTCACCTGCGTAAACCAGCAAATTAGGACAAAGTATACAGAGAGTGTCACTGATTTTTAATTTTTCCGTGAAACTCTCATCCCGGTGGCAAAGAAAATATCATGGTAAAAACAGAACTTATTGGAGACCAATTTAGTGGTAAATGCTGTCGTTTTTCAACCACTGTTACACTGTTTTTCCAGGTTATACATTATGATGACAAAGTTAAGCCAAAAAAAGTTGTCTAGTTTCTCTTTAAAGACTGGACCTGAAAGAAACAAGCTTAGAATACGATAAAATTACCTTCAAATTTTCAACTTACAGTTAAAAAGAAACTAGCTTAAAGTAAAATAAATATCGAGAGCCTTGAGACAGTTGTGATTGTTATTGTGTTTTTCCTTTTGTTAATTTTAATAACAATTTGTTGTGTTTTGTTTTTTGTTGTTGTGTTTTGTGATTTGTTGTGATTTGCACTTTAGGGCCACCGTACTTTTCCCGTAGATTACAGTCCTCTCGGGTAGGCAACATTTGGAAATCAAACTAGTTGTTGCATGAAACACCTTGGGAAGCAACCCCCGCTGCCGTCCTTCCCTCCCTGTTTTGCTTCAACTGGTGTTTTATTTCTTTTAAGTCCAATTCTCACCAAGGAGTCACAACAAGACAAAACGTTTGCAGGGAAAATTGCAGCAACTTAAACTGGTTCATCTCAGCTCGACTTAAGCCTGCAGATATTATTGTTACAGAAGCCAGTTGAAGCATGTAAGCACATCCTTAGCTTGTTTCAGTAACCCATCAGCTAATCCCGACATCACCTGTTGCTAGGAAGCCAACACAGAGCAGCCAATAGGAACGTGTGCTCCTCTG
>JAQLOL010000020.1:2955220-2968914 GCA_029783665.1 Naso thynnoides | reverse complement strand
TATATATATGTATAGACTAAGGGACCATAAGCAGCTTGTCAGAGGTGAGTTGAAATGATTTACCATGGATGTTAAACAGCTGGGAGACATTGGCACACGAGACACTGACCACCTGTCCCACCTCGGCACGATACCAGCAACGAATATCATCCCACACTGTTGGACAACCTGCAACAGGAAGAGAGCATTCATCACATAACTACATCATGAAAAGAAACTGTAGAAAATAATGGATAATATAGGCCTGATAGTGATCATTTAGAAATAAGTTCCAAATTAAAACCTTAAGACAGAGCACCCCACCAATGTCTGACTGAGGTTTTTGCCCTCTCATAGGCTGTCTGTCGAGTGACTTGTTTAACCTTGAACAGCTACAGTAGCCTTCATGCTAATTTTAACTACTGATTCACAAGTGTAATAAAGAATAATTTCATCTCTATTTAAAAAATCCTCTTTCAAGGAGTTTCCCCCAGTCTGGGAAACTCTGGCGTTTGACTTAGTGACGTCTTCAGCCCTTCTCTCTGCCCACGCTTTGTCTCTCCTGCTCCCCTCACATGGCTGACGAGCTCTCCCTGCCGCCTCCATTGCCCCTAACGGGGGAGTTATGGAGGAGAGGAAGAGTGAGCGGTAATGAGGAGCCCGTCTCTCTCTGCCACCACAACGCTTCATACATCAAAGCTGTTCGGCCCTGTGTCAATTAAAACAGCAGTGCGTGAGGCACACCGCCACTCATTCATAATAAAACACAGCTTTTGGCCACAGTTGAGGCTTCTCCTGCCAGAGCTGTGATGAGGCAAACATCTCACTGTATGAATGTGACTTTGAACTGTCCTTTTTAGAACATCTTTGCCTCACATCTCAGTTATTGGTTGTACACTAACACCCAGCTGCTGATGACATTTTCATCCGCTGCATCATGAAATGGCCCATTATACAGCCGCTTTGTTAATGCCTTAAAGGCTCTACAGGTAACAAAAAGCCACTCTGTGTGTTTACAGACTATAGCAGCATAAAAGAGCACTGTGCATGTCTTTGAGAGGATCTCGGGTGTCAACAGTAAGGTCCGTCATTACTTGATAATTAAAGCATAGCTTGTGACACCCAGACGAATTGAAGCAGTGGATGAATGGACTGGTGTTTCCCATTAGGTGTTAATGGTTGAATTTTTTGTTTGTTAACAGTAAGTAGGCAACCCTGAGCATAAAGCCTTGTTTTTTTCTTGTTTTCAGTAAATCTCCTCTCCCAGGTCTCAGTTATCCTGTTAGTTCTGTGGACTGTGTGACAGGCTGTTGTGTATTGTTCTTCAACAGCATCGTAATGCTCACACGTGCATGAAACATCTCACTGACACGCACCTTTGCACATTACAACAGAACTGCCCCAAAGACATGATGAGGCAACAAATCAGCCAACGCATCCCTCGAACAAAGTGAGATGATGAACTTTCTTTTCAGTTCCTCTGTCGATTTTATGTCATTCTTTATGCATTTAAAGACAGACAATGTGTTTCTGCTGCCAGCATGGGCACCAGAACAGTCTGCCAAGCTCATGATTTATTTGCTCCAGCAGATGGATCTGGAGACCCCTCAGATTTGATATGCTGGCTAACAGAGGAGCACACGGCTCCCCATTTGGAAAGCAACATGTCACTCGTCTAGTTGTTCTTTTTGTTTGGCTTGTGAAACTCAGATCAAACTGTCAAACTAGACAGTGCTGACCAAATATTAATCAAGATTCTGTTACTGCACTCGCCTTTTACTGCCGCCAATCTGTCCAGAAACACGTCAGTGTGCTGTTCTGCGGTCATTTGAAAACATTTGAGACAGGCTGCCATTTTTTCTTGTTTGAAATCTGATCAAGCGTGGCCCCAACTTGCATTTGTCCCTCGGCGCCACATCACACATTTTGCTACTGATTGATTTGAGCTGAGCTTCCCAAACTTTGGAGGCTCAAGCCGCTTGAAATTTTTCAAAACCTCAAGGGCCCACCTTTCATTGTGTGTTGTCAGGAATGTATATATACTGACATAAACGAATCCAGACATATCAAGGGGGAACATCAGTGGTTTTTTATTTAAACAAGAGCTTTATCGGATCACCCAAGGGTCTCAATGAGGAAACTGACATTTCCTCTTTTTGTAACGACGCATAAGTCAGTAGTTTGCCACCCAACAGCTGTTTATAGCTGTTCTGGTCTCGCTGCTGTCTGAGCCAAACAGCTGATTTACGGCATGATACGGTGCTCGGCAGCCGCCAGCAGGAGTGGGTGTAGTAATATATGGAGGGACTGCAGTTGAAAAAATGTAGTGCCAAAATAAACAGCTGTCTGGCAGTAAACTACAGAGTGTTTGCTCTGGTACAAATCAGTTAATGAGTTGGTGGACTCCATATGTTTCGCTCTTGGTTTGGTCAAAGCCAAAATGTCAAGCAAACTAAAATGTATCAACAAAAGCCACATGGGAGCTGTCATTCCGTTCACTGGTCAGAAATTACTTCGGTCAAATCCCCTCACCTTCAGCCGTTCTCTTAACATTCGAAATGTGTCTGTTTTGTGTGTTTTTCTAGCTGTTGGGGAGTGTGGTTGTCTGCTAAATGTCAAGATGGCAACGCACTTCGTCACTGCTCCCGGTGAGCCCTCGATTCATGTTTGTTTCACAACTAACTGCTTGCTGCTTCTTTACAAAGCCATCCTCAACCCATTATGCACAGCACAGCTGGCTGCAGGTGCTGGTTTAGTCCAAATTCTTCTGCAATTGGAGGGGATCAAGGTTGTATCATACCACAAACAAACCGTACCAGAGTTCGTTTGAGACCACTTCTTCAAACGGGTCTCGGTCTGGTTGTTTTGGTCTGCACCCAAGACTGATTACTGTGTTTACTTACTGTAAACTTACTTACTGTGTGGGGGGGGGGGAGTTTGATTCAACCAAACTAAACAAGGCAGGTGTGAAAACACCCTGAATGTCCGCGGAGACAAAGTGTATGCCGTGTTTACCTTATTAACATTTAACTAGAACTACAGTCATTTATATACCTTAGTCAAAGTGAATTTGTTGCCTAATCACATTTGGTCTGTGGTGTCAAAGTCCTGCACAATCCAACCCAACCACCACTTTGTGTGTGTGGCAGCACAGTTACACAAGCTGTCCTTGTGACATTTATGTCATCTACAATAAATATCAGGAACAAGTTATGAGGCAAGTGTTGTCATTTCCGAGGGGCAGACACGATGTGGGAACGAGAATTAGATTCACCAAACGTCAATCTAAACGTATGCCCTGAATTTTGTCTTCACCAGTATGACCATACTTCAGTGTTTGATTCTTCCTCTGGCTACAACTCTTCCTCTCGCACTGCACTTTCTAGAGCTTTCATGGAACAATGAAGCATTTGTCTTCTGTATGTCATATATGTTGCTGCTGCTGTAATATTGTTAAAAATATTACAGGAAAAAGAGCGTCCACTACAATATCTGTCCTTTAATAAACAATATTATATAGTAAGGGAGAAGCAGAGGTGGACAAAGAAACAAAGACACAGGGAACAAATAGAGAGGAGACAAATGGACAAAGAGCTTCACCAGAAATTTAGAGAACAAGCACGATTATGGAACACTGAGTTTTTTAAGGTTCTGTTTTGACTCAGCTTACATCTCTACTCCCTGAATCTCTTATCTCTCCCTGCTCCGCAAACCCAAACTGTACATCTCCCACCACCTCCTGATTATTCAAGCAAAACTGAATGTTAAATCTGCTTAAATAAAGTGAAACAGCCAAAGTAGTCTGAAACTGATGAAGCAGCCCAGAGGCAGAATGCACAAGAAATTAAAATTTTATTTTTCAGACATGTGAAGACGCATGTGTGAAAAGTCAAAGTGGACTAGATGGGTGCCACTGGGCAAGTCGCTCTGTCCCACGGGGTTCACTTGACCTCTTGCAATCTGCATAAACTTTCAGAGACATCCTTCAGGGAAAAGGTTAGATCACGTTGAAGCTAAAGCCTATCCAGGGATGCAAGAACAGAACCGTAAGACGCGGTGGTGGCATTGGCTTCAGCCCCCTACAACAGAGAAGCTGTTACATGATAGACAATTGTACAGTTCTTCTTTTATTCCTACATGGAGTGGAGGGAGGCAGAAAATACATGGCTAGTAAAAATGTAGGTCTCATTCATTATTCAGATAGACCATTGAGATTCAATTTTGTATTGTGGATTTATTTCAACTGATCCATTTATATAAATGCCCCAACTTCCTATGAAAAATGTACATAAAAAGCATATGTGCCAACACTGGGCTGTAAAAAAGAGGGAGAACCAGCCAAAATTAGCATGAAATGGGACCTTTAAAAATATGGAGACTATCACGTAAATCAGGAATGTGGCAGGTATAGAAATTTAAGAGTGCATCACACTTGGCCCTGTTGTCCCGTACTGTGCCAAAGCACGAATGTCCGCCCTCCCCTCTCTCCCGCTGGCCCGCACTCACATTTCTCAAGTCTGACTGCGCCTGAGCACGCTTGAGCTACCTGGTCTGCAGAACATGAATCATCATCATCAATCATTTTTACCCGCCTTTTTAAAAAATCTTTTAATAACATTTTTAAATAGTTCTCTGGTTAGCGCGATCTACAAGACGGTCACAGATTTTTCCACTGCTTTATGCGGACATTGTCTGCTGTTGTCTGCCCTAAATTTAAGGTGAATCCTCCCCAAACAGTCACAACGATGTCGGCGCTCCATGCTTGTGCTCGTGCACGTGCATCTGACCGTAGTGAAGTCCACTTCTTCTAACCGTGCCAGGGCTGACAAAGCGTGCCGTGCTTGAGTACAGAACAGAGTGCCCACACTAGTCAAACAAACTTGACTTTAGGGGTCAAACGTGCTCAGGCACGGTACAGATTGCCTAGTGTGAGTGCACCCTAAGATAAAGTGTAAATATGATCATTATAGAAATTCATGTAAGTAAATTCAGTTGCCAGAGCTTGAATAAACCGGAAGTAATAGCAGTGAATACAACTTGATATTATTCGCATCAGATTATGATTCATAGCGTATGTCTATTTACACATATATTTGAGTTCTTCTTACAGTGAGGCCAGCTACGTTTGTTTCGACAAATAAAAAAATCCTTGTTACTTCAGCTGAGTCTGCAAAAGCGATGAAAATCCCTGATACGCCTCACGCGGTGTTTGCTGCAGCAGTAGCATATTGGACAATGTTGGCTGCAAACTTTCTAAAAGTGGCATTATTTGGTTAAACTTGTAATATATTAGGAACGCATTAGGAACCTCAACTGTTAACTTCTCACCTAAAAAGAATCCAAATTTAAAGCGACACATGACAATCCTACAGCCACAATTACAGCAGTGTTCAGCACAGCTCTGTCACCATTGCTACAAGTTATTTGTTTACCTCCCCAATCTGTCATACTGTGAACCAGTTTACTGTATCAAAAAGTGACTGACAACTTGTTCAAATGGTGTATTTATAAAATTAATTTTTCAACAACTGAGGACAGTAAGCTTCTTGTTGGCCCAGCAGGAATAATACACTGAGAATACACTGCAGTACACTGAAAGCAGAGTGTATCACAAAGATTCTTTAGTTTTGAAATAGAGTGAAATAAACAGCCACACTCGCTACAGGTATGCATCTATAACTGATATGATATGTCTTCTTGCAAGACATTGCGCTGTGTGCGGCACTAGCGGCAGACATGCAGCAAGAGCGAGCGGCTGAAAGAAACGTGGCTGTAAGCCCCAATACTCCACTACAATCAACAGCGCGGAAATACTTTCCCAGAGCCGACATAAATTTGCTTAAATAATCATTTTCAATGTCAAGAAATATTTAATAAACAGAGTTGAAGTATGTTACTGCAGTCACACAGCATCGCCATCTCAGGCAAACATGCTTGGAGTTCAGTCTTGTTTTGTCCAATCAACAGATCAGGGGCCCGTTTCGGAAAGAAGGTTCAATAAACTTTGAGTTTAACCCTGAACTCTGAGCTGATTTACTCTCGGAAACACTGAGTTTCCGGTTTCAGTAAAAACTGATTGGAGTTAGTTCAGTGAACTCTAAATAGGTTCCCTCTGAGTTATGCGCTTGCACCACGACTATAAAAAGCCGACATTAATACAGCCCCAATACCACAATTGACCATGGCAACAGTGGACAAAATGAGCCCCACCTATGTTTCTCCTGTGGAATTAGAAATTCTCATGCACACATGCAGCAAGTATGAGCATCTTTTGGGGACAAAAAAGTAACATGGCTGCCAAGCAGAGAGAATTGGCGTGGGAGAAAATTGGTGCTCGAGTTAATGTGTAAATTTGAATGAAGTCTGTCTGTATTTATTGTTTATGCACACTTACAATATTACAAGAGAAATCTGATGGAATCATATTGAACCTGAAGATCATTTATTCCGCAGGTGAAAAGAAGACTTGAATGCAATTCAAATGGAATATAAGAACATGATTTAAACAGGTAAGGCTCAGGCGGGACAGGCTCATGGTGGAACCTCACTTTAATCATATTTATTTACAAAATAAAAATCATTCACTGACTATTTAAATGTGCAGCTTTACTCCCCAACAACGTTTTTTTCACACATGTCCTCTCACCTTTATCCCATTTAGTTATTTAATTAGGCCTAAATAAATTAACATTTGAGCGATGCTGGTGATGAGAGGACAGATAAGATTATACAGATATATAACAGCCTGTAAAGAAAAATCCCTGTGCAGCAAAGCGGCCTCTTAATCTTAATAAAATAAAATAAATAATAATAATAATAATAATAATAAAATCCTAATTTTATCTATAAAATCCTCAACAAAAGGATATGGCATGTTCAACACAAAAGTATGTTTTATATCTGTATAACAGACTGTATAAACCAACCAGGAGTTCTTGTCAAACAGTCAGTAAAATCAGCTCAAGTACAATTGATATAGGGACTGACTGAATAAATGAGGAATTTAAACATTGTTTCTGATGCTGATAGAGAAAGGAGACAGAGAAAAACTCAAGGTTTATTGAAGAAAACCTGCTCTCAACCAGGTTAGGTTCTCAGCCTCAGTTACTATAGTAACTGACTCAGAGTTTAAGCAGAGATGGGTCTTACGGGAGAAATATACAAATTCACAGATTATGACCAACTCTTTCACCTCATCATCAACAAGATACATATTGGACCCATTTTTCACAAGACAGGCATCTTCCGAACAACCTGACATAAAGATGGCGTTTTTTTAATAAAAACAAATCAAAAGAAAATTAACTCAGTTCGAGACCTGTCTCTGTCTCAGCGACACATTCTCCCAAGATTTGGGAACCTGTGCTCTCTGCCTCGCTTCAAAACGGACATAAACAGACATTTAAATGGTCTGATACATGAAACCATGAATTAAAAGTTTTAACTTATATCAAAAAAATATCATGTGACGCAAAATCCATCTGCTTTAATACAATGACACAACGTTACAACACTTCCAGATGAGGCGGAGGGATTGTGGTTCCTAACTGTCTCCATGGGAGACGTGACTCCGCCCACCTAGGAGACGGGAAGTGTGTTTACCATTTCACACCACTGGCAAAGCCTAGAGTGGGGGATCTTGTGTTGACTATCTTTGGTTGAGGTTACCTCTCTTTGTGAAATGGGCTGGAGTTATTCCTGTTTCTTCTTCTTTTCCAAAAAGGAAAACCCAGAGTTTCCCTCATTTCAGGGTTCACAGACTCAGAGTTTTCACTAAACCTGCTTCCTGAAACTGGCCCAGTATCCAGTTTAAGTTTACAGTTATGTAAATAGAGAAGAGCAGCAAAACTGCACGTTAGAGAAGCTAAAACCTTTAATAATGTGTTGAGTATATTAGTATTTTTGCTTGGTGAATTATTTACAACCAATTACTACTACATTACTCATGGTATTTGCTAATTACACATTGATAGATTTATAGACAAACCATTTTTAAATAATATATCTTGTTATTTTCCACTGCTGGTATTTGATGTGTGTAATCAGTGATGAAAATGACAGCAAGTGACCTCAAAGAGATGCAGAGAGCAGCGCAGTCATTGCACTTAATGATCTGTGGAAATGCCAACAGTGGAGCATGAAAGTCATGTGGAAACAGGTCCACACGCACACACACTCACGCACGCATGCTTACACATGTATTTAAGTGGCAGGCTGCTGTTCACTATGACTCTAATTAACAGTGTTGTTTGAAAAGGTACAACAGTGCTAACCCCATCTCCCCGTCTATCTGCACTACTTCCTCATTTCCTGTCTTTCATGGACTTTCCACGTCTCTTATCTGAGGGTGTTTCCTGTGGGACTGGAGTTGTGAAGGTAATTAACCTAAAATAAAAGAGACACCTGTCCTCTTTCTCTCCACTGGACAGTTGTTTATAAATAAAGAAAAAGAACAGGGCTAAAACTGAAAGTCAGTGTGTCTTTCACCGTCTTGATGGCTCTTTTTTTTTTTTTTTTTACACATTCTGGCCTAATAAAACTATAAATAATATAAATAATTTACTCTTAAGTGAGCTGTAGTTTGCTTCCCCTTTTTATCCATCTCCCATTTTGTCACATCCAATGACTCTTGATGGGTCAGGATGATTTAAGCTGGATGGAGTTGCAGACGAATAATGTTCCTGTTTGATGTGTCGAAACTAGCCACTTTGTTTTTCATGAAGCAAAATGTGTCAGCTATCAGAAACTAGTCATGTTATAAATTTGTGCTTTTTACAAAGTTATGAGGTTGAAAGTGATTGGAATTTTCATGGAACATGTAAAATACCTCTGTAGGATTTAACCATGCAGGCAAACTCCACACCTCAAATTTTGTTGTGGAATTCAAATTGTTTTATGTTGTCTTTCCTCCACTGGACAAAACAACGGAGCTTCATGCAGCCAAAGCAGCAGAGTCGCAGCACAGAGTGGTCAGAGTCAGATGTCACTTTCGATAGACATTACAAACTGATCTGCTATCATAAATGAACCTTTGTCTTGTTTTGGAGAAGCATTTTTGGTGAATGATAAGTAGGCCAAGTGCTAAAATCACTAACATGCTGCATTTCCCATCAATACGTGATAAACATCACTTGATGTTTGGTCAGTTTAATGCTTTCATTGTTGAGCTGCGGCAGTAGGAAGTGCTCTGTTTGCATTAGCAGTACCCTAATAAAGTGCTTTATAGATTATGCTGGTGACAACTACACGGCTGTGCTCCACTGAAACTCATATAATCTTTTCAGATTTTCCTCATTTTCAGGCTGGTTCTGTGGATTTCAAGCTTGTTGTGGTTAAATGCTGAGTCAGGGGCACTTGATGCTTGTTATTCAGGGAGGTTTTGAAGGAAATATGCATTTTTTTCTTTTTCCAAAATCAAACGCTGAAAAGTGTTACGTTATGCTCTGGGCAAAACTGTTCGGGCATCCTCATTCCCTGTTGAACCCCTCACAGTTTAAAAAACAAAGACACGTGTCTTCCAATTGTCCTAAACAGGTCCTAAATTGTTGCGAGGGTCCTTGCTTGTTTTATGAATGAAGTAAAACACGAGTTGAAGTGGCTTCCCTCGTGATCTGTAGGCACTGGCATGTATCTCTATATCCATAACTCTAACCTGTTTTCACTGCTGAGTCAGTTTGTCATCCTGTATTTATCATTCAAAAGCTTATTGCAACCTTACTTTCTTCTTCTGTCTTAAATCCAATTTTTGTTTTTAGAAAAATTATGCAATATTTCTCCATCAAGTGCAGTTAGTGACAGTGAGATGCAGCCACAGTAACTAAGGGGGCCGTGGCTTGAAAGAAGGGTCAATTGATAACACCAGTGTTATAAGATAACCCTTATTGTCATTGACCATCACTGTCCGTGAAATTTACAGTGCAGTTCCTGAATAAAAATAGTATCACAAGCTTATCAAAACTGGAGGAGGCAACGTCTGGAAATCAAGCTAGCTGTAGCATGAGACTCCTTTGGAAACAACTCAGCTGCACTGTCCCCCTCCCTGTTTGCTCACGTTTTATTTTGTTGTTGCTCTCTCTTTAAAGGCCACTTTTCACAATGATCCTGTGTCAACGGAGGCTCGCCAGTGTTCCGCCCTCTGTTAATTAATGTTACTTACACAGAACTAAAAAAAGCACGTCTTTAAACTGCTTCAGCCGGGCATTTTTTGTATTGAACCGGGGTAGCGGATTAAAAGGATCAGCATCAGCTTCCTCTGTTAAAAAAAATGCCCAACATGCACACCAAACAGCTAGGGCCTTAATAATTGCATGAAAACAGTTGAAAAACACAGACAATAATAACGTAACACAGTCATGAAAATCCATTCAGTAGGCTGTGGGCCTACTTCTGTTCATTTCCTTCAAGCTTAAAAATGCCTGACATGTGCCACAATCGTGAGGCTATGTGTGAATTTAGGCCTACAAAAATCTCTAGGTTACCTGTTTACAGTGGGCAGTTTTTTGCCGTGTACATGTGTGTGTTTTATGATTTGTTTTTTTCTTTTTAAAAAAAGGCGATGAGTTTTTCACAGATCTGCAGGTTACTGTCTGCAGACCAGACTTCTTTTTTTTTTCTCTTAACAGCGGTGCACTGCATCAAGAGACTTAAGTCCGTCCGCTCATTCCTTTATTTCTTCAACACAATTGTGTTTAACTTGACACTTAAGTTTGAGAGAAAGGTTTGTGCAGGAATAAAAATCTGTTTTTCGTTTTTTCGTTAGGGTTCATGCTATCGTGTCCTCTTTACACGTTTCAACCCCTACCAGAAAGAAGTGATTACAATACGTGAAAACGGTTTTTAAAAAACACTCTAATAATGATGTTTTTAAAAAAGTCATAAATGTCCTTTCTGTTGTAATTTTGTTTGATTCCTTCAAGTTAAAGCTGGCTTATCTCTCCTCTGCCAGAATAAATGCCCAACTCTGACTTGTCGTACTGGCTCTCCCACAGCCTATACACAAGTGTCTCTGGACCCGGGCTCTACTTCTGACTCTGCTCTGATACCACTTCCAAAGGCGGGTTATTGGCAATGCAGCTCGCACCCCCACTCCGTGTCTGTGTGGTTCATACGGACCAGCGCATTAAAGGCACATTATATCCACGTTGAACCGGCTGTGTAAAAGAAGCTATAGATTTACGACAAGACAAAACAGCTGAAGCCAGCTGACGAGTCGCCTGTAACTCAGAATGTCAAGTCACCAGAGGCCAGTTTTAGAACATAAGGCAGGTCAATTGTTTTAACAGCCAATCAGCTTGTAGCGAATAGCCAATAGGAACACACACATACTCTCTCAGAAATTACCTGTGATTGGCCAAAAGTCCTGTAAGAGTCTGAAAACAGAGCCAAGGAGAGGTGCAGATGTGTAGGGTTCTTTCAGACCAGCTGAGTTACGATATGCCGTGTGGTTATTATGGAATTTTTGCTCAATGACACCAAAGATAAACTGCCTGCCTCAGCTTTAACTAGTGAGAAAAATGTCCTCGCTGGCACTGCAGGAATCCTGCAAAGGGGGTTTACTGGGCAAAAAATCACAGCAGTCATTGAGAGTGAGCTGATTTAGAGGTGTCACCAACGGGAGTAGCACTGTGGCAGTAGCTTGTAGATCAAAGCTTCTGCTAAAAATGTGTCCTGCTGATTGAATCTTTGATCTTCAATCTGGTTAGCACTAGCAAGAAGTTGGCCTCATAGCAAGAAGTTCCTGGGTTTGATTCCCAGTTGGGGCAGGACTTTTCTATTTTGAGTTTGCGTGTCCGCGTGGGTTTTCTCCGGGTGATCTGGTTTCCCCCACCATCAGAACATCCATGTCCAGAATCTGGAGTTGGTCCCCGGGCACTGCGCTGTGGCTGCCCACTGCTCCTCAGGGATGGGTTAAATGCAGAAAACAAATTTCACTGTAGATTGTATATGTGACCAATAAAGAACCTTTACATTTACTTTACCTTTACATTTTTTCCCTATCTTACATCTTCATCCATTGCACTATTAGACTATCGCACTGTTACTTGGGTATTTATGGGTATCGGGGTATTTATGTTTGTATTTCTTGTGTGCACTTTACTATGTAAGTCTGTGCTGCTCCAACGAAATTTCGTTGTTTATGACAATGACAATAAATTGATTGATTGATTGATAGTAATTTGTATCCTCAACAGACAACCCTCTTCTCCAAATATTGTCACTTCTAGCTCCAAAAAACCAAGACGGTGACAGCCATGATGCGTAATCCAAGGCTTCAAACAGTAGTCAAAACTTTTGTCATGGTGGCTCTTCCCACCATTTAATTTTTACTCACTTTTCTTATGTGATTTAGAGTCAATGCAAGAAACCCACAGGCTTTCTGTGCCAAGTTATGGTTGTTAAGCTAAAAAGTGTTTGACAATGAAGCCTCTCTGGAGCCAGAGACTGAGCAGGTTGATAAGCTTGCATCAGACTAAATGCTTCTTTGCTGAAATGCACATTTAAATGTTTGTCTCCTGAGGGGAATTTTGTCTGACAAACAGTGAATACTTATGACCGTTTAAGTAGCCTAAACTGTCACTTCGTATCTGCCAAACTAAACTCTGGCTTCATTTGTTTCAGCTGAGTTCAGTTCAGGTGTCTGTCACTTTCAAGTAAGAATTATACATTTGTCATCTTTCGAGATGTCAGCCTCTGCTCCTCAGATCTGCGGCCACTTTGAATTCTGGATGATAATCTTCCCTCTCTGAAGATGTCAGACTGTCACTCGTTCAGTGTCACTCTGTTCTCCAAACTCCACATTAGACTCCTCTGCTTGACAGGAGAGAGAATTAAGTCTGACTGCTGAGAAGATGTCTGAAATGAGTTTCATTCTGTGTTTTCCAGGTGGACTGGAACCAAAGAAGTTGACGTATGTCAAATCGAAAACACGAACCACTCCGAGCCAACAGAAAGAACAGACGAGACTTCAGCTCGCAAACTGTAAGGCAACAGGTGATTTAAGTGACATATTTGGAAAAGCTTTATTATCAACCACAGTGTTTTAACATTTTATTGTAGTGTCAGAGAACTTGTTTTTTGCTAGGATACTAAAAACTGACAAATTATTCTTTAGTTATAAAGTCGAAGTGACCCAATGGAATGGATTCCAGAGTAATTTTATTCACAAAAATGTTATTGCACCACTGAAATGGACGATTTTCTGTATAATTACCTCAGCGCTGCAGCCTTGAAAAATACCTCTAATGTGAAAACTAACTTCACATTTAGAGCTACAAAAATTCTCCAAATGCTGAGGTCAGAAGATGTTGGGAACCTAAAACATATTACTAGTGTTTTTTGGTTTTTTTTTCCTTGTTTTTTTTTTTGCAAGAGTGATAAAAGTTGAAAAGTTCCTCAGCAGTTGAACTTTTTATTGAGTGATTATAAAAGTAAAAGTAGAATCTGCTTCTCGCAGCCTTGTCTGACATACTCAAATGTTGCCTTTCCAAACTGTCACAGGAGCAGAGATGAAGGAAACTCCAACATTTTAACCTTTTCAATCTGCAAAAACAGCAAAGTTGAACTTAAATCTACAATGAAATACCACATTTACCTGTTAAACTCATTTCCATCACAACTGAGCAGGAAGTTAGCCTCGAAAAAAGCCCACCTATGACAAAAAGCATCACTTTAAGTTTGTCATATTGTAATATTTTTACTCCTTAACCATCTTTATC
>JAQLOL010000020.1:2940250-2955120 GCA_029783665.1 Naso thynnoides | reverse complement strand
AAGAAATTCAGCTGTAGTCTGACTTCTAAAATTATGCTACGAACACTTGAATTTGCCCCAATAGACTGTCGTCATATGTGACTTGCTTTGGGTACACTGTGGAGTATTTAATCTGAGTTTGGTAGTGGCTATTGCAGAATGCATTGACTTGCGCTAGCATTAGCATTAGTATAGTCACCACTGTCACAGCCTTTGCAGTTTGCCAGTTTACTCAGCTAGAAAGAAGGCTGCGGTTTCAAAAGATGACACTCTGGAACCCAGTTTAGAAGTCTGAGATTTCAGGGGCGCCAGCACGCTGTCGTCATGTAAAAGAAATGTTTTGTTTGATGCAAAAAGTCTAAGTCACCTCTTTATTTACTATCCAGCCTCTCATGTAGAAGTATTTGACAGAAAGAAAAAGAAAGAAAGAAAGAAAGAAAGAAAGAAAAGATTACCCAAGCGAATGTATTTGTACATAGCATCTTAAAGTATGATTAAGCATGGTGACAGTTGCATTTTTAGTACTGACAAAACACAGCAAAAGCCTGAAAAGGGTGTTTAAGTGTGTAGTTGAGCAAGAGAGCGTGAGCATCAGAGTGATCATGAATGTGAGTGAAGCAGAGAAAAAGCAGTGAAGTTGTCAGTTTTAGAGTCCCCTTAAATTTTAAGTTTGTGTATAACAGACATGGCTGTTCCTCAAACAAGTATATTAGCAGTAGTGGTAGTTGTAGGAGTCGTATATTTTTATGACATATATTATGACAGTTTGTATCTGACTTGACCAGCTGATTTTGCTATAAGCTGATTGTCTGTTGAAACAGGCATTGTGCCTTTTGTTTTTTTAAAAAAAAGGCCACTGATGATTTGACAAGCTGAGTCGAAGGCAACTCCATGAACTGGCTTAACTGAACCTAAGAGGGACCAGTACACAGAGCTGCAACATTGACCGAGACATTGCAAAGCAGTTTTGTTTTAATTAAAGTCTTTGTTCTTAATTTGGCTTCAAATGTGACATGATGCAAGTAAATTTCAGAAAAGCAGCATGTAATGTTCATGCAATCCGATGAGATCACATTGGGTTTTCAGACTGCAGTTGAAAGACAGCAAAGTCTAAAAATCTATATTTTGCTGGCACAAAGCTGGTCTAAGTGCAGGTCCAGTTGTATTTGTAATTCTCTCCAGTACAAGTGACTATTTTCCCTGCCTGTGCCAAGTTACTATTTTCATGAACCAGGCTCTTCTGAGCTAGGTGGAGCAGCGCAACAGATGGATTTGTTGGTAAAAATGCGCGGTGGCAGTTTTGTGGTGAATTTGCGCTTACGCTCCTACCATCCTGACCGAGGCCTACAGTGCAATGCAGCCGACAGAGCGTTATTTTCGTGGCTTTAGTGGGCTAGAGTGCACATGAACAGACCTATCCAAAATCCCACAGGCAGGTTTGGTGGATGATTTCCACGTTTCATCCCACTTTCATAAATAATCAAGACATTACTCACGCATGCTACCTTTTATTTCAGTTAATCATATAAAATATTAAGCTGACCCCTGTCTGGTTATGTGGATGTGAATCAGGAAATTGACACACGTGCAATTAGTGTGACACATCACCGAGTAACTTAAATCCACACGGTGCATGGCAACAAAAGAAACTTTTATTACGTTACAACCGAAAGAACCCTTGAATTCAACCATTTATGAATTCAAAATAAACTAAGAGTCCCAAACTAATGAAATATGACTTTAAGTCAGTGACAGTTTACCCAAAATAGTTTTTTTTATAATCAACTCCAGAGAAACATGCAAAGTCTGCTAACACTGCCATCCATTCGTCCAAACAAGACAACTCATTCTAGAGCAAAAAAAACAAAAATAAGTCCAACAAAAATGCAATCCCTCACTGCTGTTATACCAGGAAAAATATAAAAAAAGAAGAGATCCCACTGGGATCTGAGAGGAAGAGTCATCCATTTTCTCTGGAGGATGTGTTTGTTCCAACTTTAGGGGAGGGAACCAGTTGACTCATGTTAATCTGTTTTAAGTTTCTTCTCATCTTAGTTTCTTTATCAGCAACAGTCTATGGAAGTGAATTGTAACTGTAGTCATTTTCATCTCCTCCTGGTTCACTTTAGTTCTCCCTTTATTTCACAAAAATGTACAGCAGTTTACAGAACTCAATAAATGTGTGATATCCCTTATAATGTATTAAGTAAATCTAAAACAAAACCTAATGTGGCTGTGCCACATTCTATACTGTTGTTTCTCTAGTCTATATCAGTCAACTCTGGTTAATTTGTAGGGAGGAGCGCTAAAGGTGCAGTCTTTTCAAATGTTGTCTTTGTTGCCATTTGAAGCTGATGTAGTTTGTAATTCCGATAAAACAAAACAGAACCACTTTAAAACACAACAGCTGGGAAGTGTCCTGTTGCATCTGATTATCTGGGATTTCAATGAATTTTATATTTACCTGTACAAATAATCTTGGGAGTTGTTTCTCTTGTATTGAATAAGATCAAAATTGTTTGCCTGTCAACCATCTTATCTTTATTACTCTTTAATGAGGAACCTCCTTACAAAAATCTATTCCCCGGACAGTAAATGTGGGAGGTCTCTGGCTTTGTCTTCAACTCATGACATTTACTGTCGAAGCTCCAATGCCTTTCACTTCCTTTCACACCCTCTAAATGTGGGTGAAGAGGAGGAGGGTAGGAAAGTGACCCTATTGATTTTACAAGAAGTATTCACAGTTAATGTGCATTGGAGGAAGATGTAGTATAAAAAAAACAAATATATGTATATTCCAACAAGATCAGCAACAACAGTGCTCCTCTACCTTCACACATGTCAAATTCAGTCCTGTATGTCTGTAATTTCACCAGGTGACATGATTCAAGCCCACGCGAAGTACTTCTCAATATGACAGTGCCTCCACAGAAAGAGGTTTTTATTCAACGATAAGAATCTTTTTTAAGAGTGACAGTCATGATGAAGCAACGTGCTGACTGAGAGCATGGTTTTGGTCTGGCGAGCAGAGAGACATGATGAAGAAAAAGGACAGCTGGATGGAGAGAACCATTTAATTTAAGGTATTTAAGTAATTGATTTTTTTTACTGATGTTTGCCATTTGTCCTTTTTAGAGAGGACATGAGTTTCAAGTACGTCCTTAGTAACTCTAAGGGGAAGAATTAGAGACGCTTAATAGATTAAATTGTTTAAGAAGATGTCACGGTTGAAGGATAAGCGAAAGTCAAGGAAATAGAAAAACAAAACAAAACAAAACAAAACCTAGAAAACAATTTATCCGTCTCTGACCCATCTATTCACCCTGACCACCTCATAACTTTATGGACTTAGTCAGTCTTTATACTTGTTGTGGTGTAAGAGTGGGCTGCAGGATTTGGATCAGTCCCCACACAGCAGGTTTGTGCGTATATCTTTGTTCCTACAGCACAATGAAACACACTGATGATGATGATGATGATGATGATGATGATGATGAAACACACACCTGTCGTGTTGGAGTGGTTGTTCTCCTCCTCTTTCAGAATCTGGTTGCATTCCTCTTGAGCCTTCATGTGTTGAACCACCAGGGCGCAATCTGGGTGGATGGCCTTTGTCTGAATATGGAGAGAACCAGAGAGCTAAGCTGCACATTTTTGAGCAGTGCGGTAATGATCATAGCAATATGGATAGAACGATTTAAGAGGAAGCGACCAAAGCAGTGTTTATGCTGTCAGTGACATCAGAAGTGGACAGGAAGTGCCTCATTAATCACTGAACTGGTGTTTTATCCAAACAATGGAAAGAAAGATACCACAATATTTACAAGACACCAATACAAGTATTTTAAGCAACATAACAATGAGGGTCTTACTGACAATCTATAAATGCATTCAGTTAAACTAATGGCTTTTTTTGTCATCTTCATGGTAAATTGTTCAGTACATCTCCTTGTTTGAACTCCATGTGCTGCTATTCATCACATTATCATGTCAGTGAAGTTTGTTTAAAAAACAGTTAGCCCATAGTAGTTTTTGCGGGTTTGCACATTAAAATCAACACACTAATGCAAAAGACGACCCACCAACTTTTGCTGACACATACTTGATCATTTAGAAGTGTGGCTGATTCAAACATTCAGCCACTTTGAGAGAACTGAATTTAGCAAAGGCAAGAGTGACACAAACAGCACTGACAAATTTATACCTTTTTAAAATCAATATTATTGAATAACTATTGATACCAAGTAAGCAGTGTTGGTTTGATTACTGACGCATTGTTTATCTTCATGCTTCATGCATAACTATGTTATTATGATGTATAACCTGATTAAACAGTGTAATAGTGGTTGAAAAATGACCAATTGGTCTCTCCCTTCCACTGGGACAAGGGTTTCTTGAAAAAATACAAATCAGTGATGCTCTCTGCACTCTCTGTCCTAACTGGCCGGTCTACGCTGTGCGTAGTGACAGGTGACATCGGTGTGAGTTGATTCGCTCACCGTGCTTTGACTCGCCTCCACCAACAACAGACTGTCTGCAGCCATACCATCAGTCGGCTTGACCTCAAGCTAAGATGGACCAGTTTACTCCGCTGCAACTTTCCCTGCAACCGTTTCATCTCAGTTCAAACTGGACTTAAAAGAGAGAGCCACAACGAACGAAATAAGGCACGAGGCAGTGCCAATGGGTACAGCAGCATTGCTTGCCAACGAGTCTCAGGTTACAGATAACGTTAGCTTGCTAGCTTGTTTGCAGAAATTATCTATTGCAACTTTAGTAACTATTGATACCAAGCAGGCTGTGTTGAGTATCAAAGGTTTGATTACTGATGCACCGTTCTGTCCATCTATCTAACTTTGCCCTACCACCCAACTTAAAACCCAGAAGATGGTGGCGGTTCCCTGCAAGTGATGAACCTCAGAACAGTAATCAGCACTTGACAGTTGAATTGTGGGAGTTCAACGCCTTTCTCTCAAAGTCCTGACATCAGTCCTGTCAAGACTCACACTTCCTTTCATGTCTCCTGAAGAACGTGAAGAGGAGGAGGACAGAAACCTGCAGACCCACATGAGCCTATAATAATCTTTGAAGATGTATAAATGCACACATGTATAATATGCATAAATTTACATAACATATACAACATATTCCTGGAGTCATCTCCACCCTGCAGTTAAAGTAATTCTCTGTAATTATGTCATAAAACAGATCTATAATGCTTTCAAATGAGTAGTATCCCTCTAACAGCTTCGAAGCTGTAATTGATTTCAGGGAATTAATTTGGTTTAAATTCTGGGAACCACCACAGGTAGAACGCCTGCATGTTGGACAGATGGAGACACTGCAGGTAAGATCAAAATATGACCTCATCCACTCACAGTGGTGCAGTGTCAAGGATTAATGCAAGAGCTGACGCTCACAGCTACTTAAAAAACAAACACCCTGATGCCAGTGGCAGGATGTGTCATCCTACAGATGTTAAGTTGTCTAAAGAATGATGGTTATATTAACAAGACTAGCTGGAAACCTATATACGGCTGGACTGCATCTGGGTAAGGCGAATTAATTAATTTAAGCAAATTAAGTTAAATTCATATGGCATTTACGAAAATATATGTTTGTACATAACACACACACACACACACTTATTTATATACGTATCTATATCTATACATAGATATAGATATAGATATAGATATATAGAGATATAGATATAGATATAGATATAGATAAAGATAGATATAGATATAGCTGAGATCAAGAGCGAGTGACAGAGAGGCAGAGTGCTTGAGAGGAGAGCAAGCGTGAAATGTAAATGACAGAATAAAGATCGTTTTTGATTGTTTCACAGCAGATTTACAGCCTGTGCTTGAATACTGTTTGGACAGACACTCTTAATTTTAGTTTTATTTTCATTTTTCTCCTATACATTTCTTCTTTTATTTAACATTATCTAATTATCTACCTTAAGCCAGAGCCGGTTCAGGGCTCCATTGAGTCAAGCAGGCTATTTGTCTGAGGGTCAGAATCTCAAACACAACACAAAATACAAACAACTTCTGGGCCTACGTAATTATTTAACAGCTTATGGAGACGTTTCTGGCTTTTGGTGGTCTCGCTTAGCGAATAGTGAGACCGCTTCACAGTCACTCTGCAGTAAACGAAACGCCCCTTGGTCAATTGCACGGATTAATTTTGAATGGGCAACAACCAATGAGGACAAAGTAGTGACTGACAAATCCTGAAATTTGGTCACTTCACTCACACACTCAGCAACAAATGCATGTAGGGCTGCCCACTTCCATGGTCCAGCCAAAAATAAGTACAAGCTCCATCTTGTGTTGGGAGGTCTATTCTCTGAATTAAAACTAAACGGAATCATGGAGTAAAAAGATAAAATATCTGATCCAAGAAAACACTTTGCATAAGTGTCTTTGTGACTCATTCAGCCTTGCCATAGAAAAATGACATTTACATGTAATTACATGGTTTACATGTTCAGAACTGAAGGTACTGGCTGCAAAGATTGTTCTGTTGTGTTTTGTTTTACATGCTACACAATCTTATATTGCACAAAGTGCCACAGTTGACTTTGGTGATCTCCTCTCCTTAATGGTACTAGCTGGTCACAGATTAATTCATCGGAAATCTTCTGATTTAAATCTAAGATGAATTTCTCTTAAAAATTCATTACAGAAACAGAAAAATTCAATTTGAGCACAGGCTAATGTCAGTCAAGTGCATACCAGTAACACATGCAGATGCACGTAAAATTAATTTACATATGTCCATGTCCATATCCCCACTCCATGTTTCTCCCTGTGACGATTTCCGCCAGTGATACTGCATCCCGTCACCTATCCGTCATTGAGCTATATAACATACATTCTGGTATTGTGTTGAAGTCTGCTACCTACTCATGCACAAGGTGAAGTTTAAGGTCAATGGGGGGCACATTGTTCAATGGGACACAAACGTCAAGACAAAACTGGCTGAACGTAGGTCAGATTAATTAAGAATGACATGGAATTTAATTATCCTGTATTATCAGTTTTGATCATTTTTTGATAGAAATATGTAACTGTATATATTTTTGATTAATTTCAAACTCACTCAATCACAAAATTGAATGCTGAAAACTTTTTTATGTACTTATTGTAAATGACCTCACAAGGCACACCTGCAGTACCCCCACACTTTGGGAATCACTGATCTAGTGAAATATTCTTGTGTTGAAAAGTAAGGGTGACGCCATCACTTTTTCTCGCCACCATGACGCTCACGTGTGGTTTTGAGGGAGATGCCTTGACAACCAGTTGCTCTACAGATCTGATAAGTCACAACTCTAATCAGACCACCCGAGCATTGCAAAAGCTTTATGCCTGTTGCCTCGCTTTCTCAAATTTCAGCTAATTTTTACATGTTTCACAAATAAAAGCAAACACTTTTATTTCAACACATGCATAAGCACATTAAAGCCCTGTAGGATTCACAAACATATCTACAGTTTACAGGCAGCGATTCTTTCTTAACTGAGACTCTGCTATCATTTGTATAGAGGTATGTGCGGCATTTAAGCACAGAACAGTGGTTTTCCCTTTTCACACTGATTCATAGAAATAATTACTAAAAAATCTTCAGAGAAACAAAACAGTACATGACAAACAGTAATGGCAAAATGGAAACATACAAAAGTTGGAAAAATAATGTTGTTTTTTTTTTGTGTAGCAAAAATTAGTTTTTTTCCAAAATGGGAAATTATCATGAAAGCCTTTTGGGAGGTTGTGACTCTCAGGTTGGGATCTACAGCCCTATACCGTCCAGCTGTCTGATAAATAAATCCATCAGTTCTTTACATTACACAGGATAAAATTCTTCTGTGAGACTGTACAAACAACATGCATGATGACGGAGGCTCCTCTTATCAAGTCATTTTCCAACAGTTCTAAATGAAATAATCTCTATTTTCAGGATTGTCTGATAAATCCACTGGGTGGCCCATAAACTCGTATATCACTACTAGTTTATACCTACAGCAGCTACAGATGAGTCTGTGTAGCTGAAGAACTTGATCTGGCAGCACAGTCTCACAATCACACAAGACATCACAATCGTATCTTCTCTGCAAGTTTATGGAACAAAGTTCCTCTACGCAAGCAAGATAGCAGCTCCACAGTCTGTCTTTTGAAGCAACACAAAGCTTAGTTTTACCATTTAGAGATGTGCAGAGAGTCTGGTATACCTCATACTATCAGGAGCGAGGCTTGCCATTTGTTTTCCAAACATCAAAGACACTAATAAAATCAGGTTTTGTGTGTGTGTGTGTGTGTGTGTGTGTGTGTGTGTGTATATTGAGTAAAGATCCGGAGTGCCATTTGGGAAAGCACTTTAATTATGGTAACCCTCGATCCAAATGGCAACAGTTGACGTGGCTGCATTGCCATTTAAATTCAATCACTGTCTTCACAGGGTCATTATTGCAGGGCGCCGATCGCCTGCAGCCAACCTTTACCTCCTTGCCATCATTTACATTCAGCATCTAACAGTGATACAAAGAACAGGTAATCACCTTTGGGATCTTTCGACGTCACCAGGCTTCACTAAACCTGGTCTCTATAAACAGACTCTACATTCACTTCCGAGATTGCACTAAACCTGACAAAAGCTAAGCTGAGCAGTTACACAGAGCTGGTTATAAACTTGGTAAATTAACCAAATGGCAAACATGGACTGTGCTGTCTCATGGCAGCAGAGCAAACGAGGAGCAAACTAATAATTCGGACGAAAAGCATTTGCAGCCGTCAGACGCAGGAAGATCAGGAAAAATATCACTGATTGTCTGAATGCATAAAGCATTTCATATCAATGCGAAGATAATATAAGAAATGTGCACACATTGGATGAGTGCTGGATAACAAAATACATGGAAGGGTGCTTAATAAAGTGAGAGGTCAGCACATTAAGAACCTGCCGTCTTAAGCTTCCTGTCGCATTTCGCAGAGCTCCTGACTGCTTTTACTGCCTATTTAATGTCAAAGCACTAAAAATAAATAATCGGCCAACATTCGAAAGCAGTAAGTCGGCTTAACTTTGATATCTTAAAGTCCAAAAAGGAAAACGCTCTAGTGGGCCTACTTCATTCATTCTCAGCAGCAGACAAAGCTGACACAGATAAATCATTCTTACAAAAATTGTCAGATAAATTTAAAGAGGTTTGTCAGTCGGTGAACTTGCTTTCCCTAATCCCCCTCTGGTGATGTCATTTTCTAAGATAACTGATTGATCCGATCGGTCAGTGGGCAGTGCATTTATGAGCGCTAATCTATTATCTGGAACATTACCTGCTCAGGAGCAGCTTAGGCATTCTGCACAAGTTACCATGGTGATATAGTCCGGTAAGAAGTAATCCACCTTTGTAGGAGTTAAAAACCCTAAGTTGAACCTGAAGTTACCTCGCCAAGCATAAATGTTGCTTCAGAGTACAGTCCCCAGGTCTCTGAGGTCATTACTCTGTGTGTGTGTGTGTGTGTGTGTGTGTGTGTATTTTGTGTATTCTATGACAGGATGATCTCTGATACTGATGGTACACAGGTGTATTGAACCCATCAGATCTCTCCTCTCATTTTTACCAGCTTACAAACAGTGGATAGTTTTACACTTGGGGGAAATACACTCAAGTTTAGGTTTTAACATATACTGATGGATTGGCACAAAATCTTGTAAAGACATTTAAGTTTTTCAGATGATGACTTCTAATGAGTTTGGTTATCACCTGAATTTTCCTGTAGTGCCACCATGAGGTTTACTTTTGTGGCTTTGAGTGAAATGTCAACAATTATTGGACGTTTTGCGATGAGATTTGATACAGACATCAATGTTTCCCCCAGGATAAACTGTTATGACTTGGGTGATCCTCTGATATCTCATCTAGTGCCGTAATTAGATTAACATTGCAGTACTTTGGTTTATGACTCACTACCGTTAAAACTAATGAAATTCCTCTCACTCCCTGTTGCACGTCGTGCTCAGTGCTAATTAGCAAATGTAAGCATGCCAACATGTTAGATGGTAAACACTGAACCTGTTACCTGAGCCTGTAAAGCCTGGTAGTATTGTTGATTCGTGAACCCTAATAAGAAGCTTCATCCACTCCTGGCCCTTGGTCCCATACTGCACACTGTATGATTACGAGTTGGAAGCAGTTGTACCAAATAGTATTTTCCCCATCTAACTCTCCCTGATTGTGACATTTAAATATTTTTTAACAATTAAAGATTAAAAGATTACTTTAGTACAATAATGTTTCAATCTCCCTGACACACAGGTGAAAAACCATGAACAACAAGATCCATTTTTAATAGTTCAGAGACTCGACTGATATATCAGTTGGCCGATATTATGGGCCGATTCTAGGCAGTCGCATATATATTGGTATTGATATATGGTTCACCAATATGCACCGAAATTAAAACTGTTTTAAGGCTAGAAAACATGCTTGAACTAGTGATTTAAAATGGTGTGATTACATAGTTTCTGGCTTGTTATTTAATAACTTAAAAAGTGAAGTTTTTACTCTTCAGTGCACTTAAGTTTGGAATAAAGTTTAGTTTAGTTTGCATTAAGATATTTGTCTCCATCACATGTCTTTATCACAAGTACTTGATAACCACTTTCAGCATTTATTATATATGTACAATATCAGATGATATATATCGGATATCGGAATTCTTTACCACCAATTATTGGTATCAGCATCAGCCCCAGAAGTCCCGTATCGGTCGGACCCCAGTTTAGACTTTACCTTCAAACTCTAGTTTGCATAAAAGTTGCATCATTTTTGTCATTTTGGAACACACAAACACTTCCTGTCTTCATTTCCAGCAACTCGATGGCTGTCAGTTATTATTTGCTCAAAAAATCAATTGACTGCCTTCCGTCTGGACAACATATGGCCGACAGGAAAGGTAACTCACAGAATCAAGAAAAACTGGAGCACATTTCTTCCACTTTAACCTCCTTGCACTGGTCACCTGTGGCCTTTAGAATTGAGTTAAGTTTTTACGGCTTGTTATTAAGGTAGAGAGGCACGACTCGCCTCAGGCTGGAGACAGAGGGTTGTGTGTGACATCAGGGCCTAAAGTCACTGGAAGTGCTTCCTGTTGAAAAGCAGAGAAGAAATACGAGTACCGTTTTTTAAACTCTATGAGCAGTGGAATGTCGTTTCTACACTGTGTTTAACTATTTGACATACACTTTAATCTTTCTAAATTATGACACACGCTACACTTAACAACATTGTAGATGACATTATTGTAATATATAATAATTTTAGATATATTTATTATGGTATTAACTGCAGGTGGTTATTATTAAACGATTACCAAGGCATTAAGGTGCATCTTGAATCGATGCATGTTGATTTTATTTAGTGTGACACAGCTTACATGTACCGTGGATCCTGGCCTGTCAAAAGAAGCTTAAGTAACTTTTAATCCATTCTGCAGGTTGGATCTTGCAGTCAGCAGTGTTTCTTCATTGTTTTGTCAAATTCTCCCTGCAAACTGTCAGAGTGCGCAGCGTGCTGCACTTCTGTTTTCCACCTTTTTCATCACGTCTATTTTACATTGTTTTAAAATTTCTATTATCAATTATTGGACATTGTTGAATCGATTCAGAATTGTCCACGTGAATCATAATGCATCTAAGAATCATTTTTTTTCCCCCCACCACCATTACTTATATACAATACTATTAACAGTTCTACCACAATAGGTCTGTTCCCTGCTTTGCTCCATGGCAGTTGTGGAGATGAGAAACAGTTGACAAAGCTGAGATCCTAGGAGGTGTCAATCGAAGTGTGATCTGCCACGCCCTCACAGTCTTGAGAAATGGATTATTCCTACAATGAGCTCTGTTTGAACTGGGTTTTGTAATAGCTGGGAACATTTATTTTCACTCAGACTTTTGTTGACACTTCATGAGACACTCAACTTTGTTATCACATGTGCACTCTAACTATTTCAAGCCATGTGTTCAAAGGCTCTTTGTAAAATATCTAAGTACGTCACTGTGAGTTTTTTAAACAATGATTTTTTTATTTTTTTTTATTTTGTATTTTCCTTCCAAAAACGTTCACAGTGTAATGACTGTCTTGGACAATGTAGGCTAATGAATCAGGCAACTTTCTAAACCTTTTTGATCAGTAAAAGAAACACACAGTATGTCAACAAGTCATAATGTGTCAAGATAGAGCAAACTGCAGATATTAAGAGATGTGTACACATTAACTCACTCCTTCCAGGATCCCTTTATATGAAATTACAGTGATCCAGAGGGTCAATAAGTGGTCTTGAGACGAATGTTCTACAGGTACGGATATCAGTGATCTATAATGAAAACGCATGAAATGAGCAACCTCAGTCCTGATACCAATCAGAAGTGCAGCAGAGTCTCTGGAGGAAGCAGCTAATAAAAGAAGGGACAATACAGAATCATTAACAGCCTTCAGGAAGGACATAAAACCAAATCCTCTATCATGGTTTGGACTTGGTGACCTTACAGCAGATGAAGAAGAAATGTCTTCATATTGGCATTAAATACAACTTCCGATCAGGATAAAATGGAATAAAACAGAGGTACATTGTCCGCAGTGAATCGTCTGTATTATTTGAAAATTCCAACAGACATATCTGCATATACAGAAAAAAGAGAAAATATTAATGCTTTCTCTTTCTTGCTGTCTGTCTGGTGCCAAAGGCAGCCGAATCGAGTGAGTGTCCAGTGTTAATGGAGCCTCATGAGTCACAACTGGATCTTTTCTTTTGATTGACTGAATATTTATTTGGGGTATATGTGTGTGTTTTCCTCACTTGTTGCAAAAGCTAAAGTCAAGTTAATAAATCAAATGTCAAACGTCTGTATTAAACCACCGCACTGGTAAATAATGTGATGCAGGGATTTGGCACCGCTCGCAAGAAATCATTCCTCCATCACGTAATCGAAAATTTAAACCTAATCAACTCAGAGACTCATGCTACACAAAGGCAGCAGATCGATACCTGCAGAAAACAGCGCTCATCGAGACTGTTTGGGAGAGCATTTCCACCTTAATTGTAGCTCAAATTACATAAACGTGCAATAAGATCAGTGCGACACCCGGATGACTTTATTTTTCCATCAATGCGTGGAATGCATCATCAACTAACCAACACAGTCATGCTGTCTAAAACAATCCAATACAATAGCCTGTTGTTTGAAACTACTACATATGAAGGCTATAACAGTCATTAATGAACTTTACCCCCTTTTTTCTATAATGCCCATTGGGAGGGTATATGGACATAATGAAATATCTAATTTTTATGTAAACTAACGGGACAGTCACACTTGTTGTCTAGAAAAGGAAAAATACAAGACAATAAAGGAGAAATGATGAAATATGAGATTAAGCAAATATACATGAGCCACCAAGCACTCAGTACAGGCAAGTTAGGTTAAATGTGATATTTTTAGGTCTAAATATTTTTTTAATCAGTGCTTGGATGAGTGATTTTGTTTAATCTGTTTTATGTCTGTCAGAGATGATGGCTTGGCACAGCAAAATGCACTCTCGTTTCTTCTTTACAGGGCTGAACAATAACAAGGATTTTTCAAACATAGGCTTAAACAACCCACAGCACATCTGATACTTTACACTAAGAATTCATAAAGCTTGGCTGCAGATCAGTCATATTAACCTGAGTGTTGTCAGCAGACTCACCGTTTCCCACACCGTCAGCTGCAGAAACAGACCCAAGTGAGACATTGTGGCCGCCCATTGAAACCACGAGTTTCCTGAGATTAACATACTGTGCAGTAACATTTTCAAGGTTTGTTCACTTTGACTTTAACTACTAACAAAAACTGAAGATGGGTCTAAATATAACCTATCAATCTTTCAGAATACGGAATTACTTCCTTGTTAAATTTCCTGACAGTCCATGAACGGAGCCGCTTGTTGGCCGTCTGCCGATCAGTCGGGTGTCACTCTTGTGTCCGGTGCAGAAAAGGGTCCGCATCACGCGTGGAGGAGAGCCGGGACTCGAGTGAGCCAAACACGGTGCGCTCCTCGCTTAAAAGACAGACGACACGGAGCGCACACACTGAGCAGCGGCGCGGAGCTGCGCGCTGGCAAACGACAGAGGATGTGGAGTAATGTGCTGTGCCTGCGCACACAGCCCGCTGCAATTATGTTCATACTGACAGTGTTCACTTTAGAAACTGGCTCATTAGTTATATTTTGTCTCCTGTGTTAGGGGTTCCTTTTGGTCTGACATACAGCCTACTCATGGATTTACAAATTATGTTTTTTTTTTTTTTACAAATCATAATTTGAATTCATAAGCAAAGAAACGTGTTTAGTCAAATACACTTGGTGATTATTTAAAGCCACAGCTCTTTTTTTTTTGTCCATTATGATCAAGAATGTAAGCATGCAGTCACACTTCTAATTGTTTGATGGTGTTGCAGAGGATAGTCCTTGTATTTTTGTTTCTTTTGTGCTTTTTGAATGAGTCCAAACTACATGTCTCACACATTAAATGATATATAATAAACTATTCAATCATCACGGAAATTATGGTAGATTTAATATTATTCTGTGTGTGTGTGTGTGTGTGTGTGTGTGTGTGTGTGTGTGTGTGTGTGTGTGTGTGGTAAAGTATGCATGCCCCTGCAGTTAAGTTTCATTACACAGGACATTTAATGTAAACAGTTTGATTAAACACAACAGTGCAAGTTGACAGCAGCCCACAGCACAGGAATGTGTGTTTTTGTTCGTGTGTGTGTGTGTGTGTGTGTGTGTGTGTGTGTGTGTGTGTGTGTGTGTGTGTGTGTGTGTGTGTGTGTGTGTG
>JAQLOL010000020.1:2902411-2914906 GCA_029783665.1 Naso thynnoides | reverse complement strand
TCCTATCTTTTTATATCCGTCACCGTTTGTGTCTCACACACACGTGGCCATACAAAACATGTGCGCCCACACACATGCAAGCAAATCACACATCCAGAACTTCTGCACCGTCGTAATGATTTAGGCAGAAGCTGCCCTTGCCATGGCAGGACGTAGACAAAGCCTGTTTGAAGAATGTTTTCCATGTACGTTTTACCATCCACAAGGAAAAAGTAGCCTTGAACCTCTTCCTGCATTTATCTTGCCCATATATAGACAGTATGGCTATTCAGTTGCATGAATGATTCAGTTTCTCTGGTAAGGTGGTCATGTGCAGGATAGGCTCAGTTTAGCTCCCTGCTGCAGTGCACGGTAACATTTGGCATTTTGATTAACCCCATAGACCCGAGAAACAGTGCAGTTCAGTGATGAGACTGCTGTACCTACAGTATGTCCACATGAGTAACTCCTCCCAGTCCGTGTTGTAGCACCCTCTCTCCTTCCACAGACTCTCATCACATTGTCAACTGGCAGTTCTGACTCATTTGAGATCAACATGCAAATAGACTTCATTGGCCTTGAGGACACGCAGAGACACGTAGACTTGTTACTTTCTCCTAAACACTTTGCTAAAGCTGGTCAAATGTCTTTTTTTGAAAAAGTTTCAAATTTCTCATTAGGTAACATATTTTCTTTAATAATTTTGATCCTTATTGCAAGTTTTGGATGTTTAAACAGGCTTCAGTGTGTATATTGAACTCCGAGACGTGCTCAGAGTTCTGTCTGCTGTTATGAGGGGGTGTTTTTAACCTATGTATCTACGACAGGGGATGAGCCACATGTGTTGAAATGTGTAATCAATACTATTGAGTCCAGAAACTGAAGCCTGAGATGGCTGTGAGTCCTTCCCAGTTAAGGAGGTAAATGTTTTCTTGGTATCCACAGGAGTGGCTCATGTGCCAGGCTATCTGAATAAATCTGAAACCTAACAGGAAACCTTACAGCAGAGCCCTACTAATTATTTGAGAACACATGGCAGGCGATGCTGGTGTCATTTATTGGTTAATGGCTTGGCTGGGGTTGGAGATGTTGCCGTCTTTAGCAATAGGACTATGAATCCTGACTGTAATGTGACTTTCCATTATTTAAATAGGCACGTGATCATTTTTCATAATACTGTTTACTGACAAGTGTGTAGTGCGATTTATCCAGTTTGAATTAAAAATGATTCGACAACTGTGTTTCATTGTTTTTAAAGGACCATATCAGTGATTTTAAAGTTATCATTTTGGTGCTCTACTGGTATATTACTAATTTTTTAATTTTAGTGTTGCTACGTGAGCTGTGGTATGGATATAAGGTTCTCACCTGTCCTAAAAGTCTGCAAAGAAGCTGACCAGTTTTTCAGTCATGTAAACATGGAAAATGTCCTTGCTGAATCTTGCATCTTACTTTAACATTCTCCTGTTTACCTTTAGGAACCGTTAGGCTAACCTCAGAGCTCCTTGAAGTGGATAACATTGCCACCTGAAAAGGGCGAGGTTACGTTTAGGATCATACTAACGTTTAAGTTTATGTAAGCTAGTTTTTGAACAGACTGCTGTTAGTTGTAAAAAGAATGAATGTAAATGAATAGTTTATTTCAGTCGTACAATTTTTAAGGAGGAAAACTCGTGCAAAAAAAGAATAGGCTGAAGCTAAGGCTTATTGTTGCCTGTTGCATAAACAGTTATATACATAATTTTTGTCATTTTGCCTCTTCACACCACCCCAGTGGATTTAAAATGAGCCAGTCAGTGTGTGGTTGAAGTGTAGACTTTAAGCTTTAATTCGCTGGGTTAAACAAAAGTATTACATTAACCGTTTAGGAGTAGGAGCCATTTTTATACATAGTCACTCATCTTTAAAGGCTCTAAGGCAATTTGACAATTGACTGACAAGCAGTTTTATGGCTGTGTGTGGCCTGCTCCCTTATCATTTTATGACAAATTGAGTAGATAAAAGGTCTGGAATTGATTAAAAAATGTTAAATTATCACTTGGTAGCCGGTCCTTAGAACTCTAAGCAAGTCGTCCAAAGAGGTGTCAAGTGAAGGAGGCCATTATTAGGCTGAAAAAAAAACAACGAAACAAACCTGTTAGATAAAGTTTGCATAACTTTGCGGCTTTAAAATTAATTCAGTAATTTCCACCTCATAATACCAAGAGTGTATTAAATGCAAAGTATTCTGTGTCCAGAGAAGTGTTTTATTTTTCTCATCCTGTGTTCTGTTCCCTTTCAACAACTAAGACTTAATGTAGGAAGAGCCCTAAAAATCCTGCAAAATCACTGGAATGGCCTTGTAACAGTTGTATTTTAAACATGTCTGCACAGGTTTAAACATATTTATTTCAACAGTTATCAATTATTCTTGAACTGTTTCTCTAGTTGTATTTATCAGTGTGAGCCAGTGTTTTTGGTCTTGTTGTGTTACATAAAGCACGTCTGCTCTGGTAACAGAGAGGGAAAGTCAGAGGTTATTTGGAACTACCCCATAAATCTTCACCTTGTGTCAGCTGGAGAGCATGCTGGTATAGCTGCCCACCCCTTCAGCCTGCTGAACCCCCGACCCTATGATGGAAACCCTATCTTTCCCAGCTCTCCTCCATATGTCTGCACACACTGACATGTTACCATAATAATCATTTGGGGTTTGCTGTTCACGTGGGAAGATGAACAAGAAGTCTGAGGAGCGCTCGGCATGTTAATTATGTCCCACACACACACATAAAGGCATGGACACATGGTAGAGTCGGGATGGTGTGACAATTTATTTTTTCTTTGCGGGGGTGGGGGATGGGGGATATTATGGTCAAGGCATAGCCCTGGTAGCCTGGTTAAAACCATTGCCATCATGTGAGCGTCTCCTGAGGAGAGTCTGTTGGCATGTATGGTGTGGTTTCAGGTGTGACGACAACAATAAGCGCCCATGGAAGTAATTTGAACAATGGTGGCAGTTCCTAACAGGTTAGCATTGAGATACTCCAATAGAAGTTCTGTCAGAACTGGAGAATATTTCTTCACTGAAAGAAGAGCAAAGAATGAAGCTGAAGACTTTTCTTTATTGAAAAAATGTTTTCGCTCTTCTCCTGCCTGGCTTCGTTACAGTTTAATTTCTTAAGTGGCTCTGCTGGTCATTGGGTTTGTTGATCTGATTGTCTGATGTCAGTTCCCGATAGACAGTGACAGACAGATACCATCACCTGCAAAGTATTTTTCAAAATTTCCAAACAGTTAAACAGAGGAGCCTTCCCAAATGGTTGTTCGTAGCAAACCATCAGGTGCTGCCTTGTAATAGCAAAGGTTGGTGGTTATGACTTCATGATCATGTTGGGGATCTCTTGGAAAATTCTAAATTATACTATATATGGTTGTATAATCCTACATAATGCAATTTTCTATTGAAGCAGATTGACTTTGGGACTTCTATAAGTGCTTTACAAAGCCAAAATTGAACTCTGGATTTAAGGGATAGGTCACCCAAAAATGAAAATTCAGTCATTATCCACTCACCCTCATGCAGATGGAAGGCTAAGTGACGTTTTTTGGCCACAGAACACTGCTGCACAGGAACAGGAGAAAGGCACTGAGATCATCTCCCATAAAATGGAAGTAAATGTTGATCTTTTTCCAAACGTGAGAAAAATGCATAGTAAGGCCATGAAGTACCTCCATGCTGCTCGTCCAAAGTAATCCCAATGTCCTGAAGCCTCAACATGCCAAGCTGTTTTGAAATACAGCACTGACAACATGTCTTCAGCCTCACTGTTTACTGTAGCCTGTAGCTCCTGAGATGGGAGCCATTTTCATGTGTGCACGTGCACAAACACTGTCCGAAGCTCCGGACCGAACAGGTAGCACCAGCTTTTACTGCAAGGTGTCCCACGTGACTCAGACACCCTTGGGTGGAACATAAAGAGAGCCAATAGATGACCACCACAATCAGCAAAACTGTGCTAATCGTGTGTTCACTTCTTACAACAACCATTGAAATTTACTTTTTCTCTAAAGTTTGCCATTGAAATGAAAGACTCAAAATGACACCTCTGTCAAATGCAGCTCGAGAAAAGATACAACATAGCCTACATGAACTCTTGTGGTAATCTTGTATTAAAATGAGTTTTTTAACATGTTCCTGCAGATGTTTAATAATAAAAGCATATTTAGGAAATGAGACGTTTCTGTCCACTGAAAAACCAGAGGGCCATTAATTTGAAATAGATACAGTACGTTATGTGTTAGTAGTAGGGCTGGGTGTTGTCAATAAAAATTCAATACGGGTACCAATACTAATATGATACCAGTTCCTGAACGATACTTTTCTCAATATCAGTTTTATCTAATCTGTTTTAACAAAAGATTACGTAAGACATATCTGGTGTTTTTCCTGCAAAACACAAGAGAACAACCAGTCAACAGTACTATCAGATCTTGGCACAACAAGCATGCTGCATGTGTACTAACTTGCTCATGCTGATAAGATAAACTCCTTTGGTCATTCGATATCACATTTCGATACCTGACATTTTTGATACTCGATAGGATTAAGGCAAGAATCGAAGTTTGATCCCCAGCCCTAGTTAGTAATGATAAACAATCCAGTAAGAACTGGAAAAAAAGCCCGACCGTAAGTCAGCAGAAGCTTTTACTTCTTTACATCATCTAGTGGAATAAAGTTCCTTGCCAAAACTGCTAGTGGGATTTTCATGATGTGTTTTTGTCCAAATTCTGGGTGTAAGTTCTACAAAGGGGTCAGAAATATCGAGGCATTACATATATGTTCTTCTGCCATCATTTAAGAGGTAACCCATGCCACACACAAGTGCTCAAGCTATTTCCAGCACTCTCTACACTTTTCTTCTCCATGCAGTTCCTATAATTACTCTTCCTGGTCGTTTAGCTGCATTCACATTCCTTGATTGCCTTGATTCCTTGATTTCTCTACTCTCCCCGCTGTCAGCTGGAATTAAATGTATTCCGCTAATTCATGTCTTGGCTGCGAGTTTCAGTTGGTTGATTGAGCCAAGTAGGAGCCAAAACCCATATTCCTGTAATGTTAGTAAATTTTGACTCGCTCCAATCTTTTTTATCTCTGTCTGTCTGTCTGTCACCATCTCTCTGTCCCCCTTTCAGTTTTATGCCCTCCCCATCCCTACTGCTCAGACTCAAGACCCCTGACTGCATGAGTGTTTTTTTTTCCTTTCCCCAGCTAGACCAACTTTCCATTTCAGTCATGCCAACCTCGACATTCGAACCCTTTAATTCTATTCTGGTCTTGTTGAGTTATTCAGTGACCTTCTACTATCTCCCCACTGGTCCCTTCTACTACTTTGTCTCCCATCCGAGTACATCCTTTCCCTTCCTGGTAACCATTTATCCCCTCCGTTCCTTTCTGTGTCTCTTTTTCCCTCTCATGTGGAAAATAACGTTTTGGCCGCTCTTACAGGACGTATTTCTTTTGATAAATCACTCAACCAATAGTCGATTATCCAACTAGTCACATTTTTTTTTAATATTAAATCATTATCAACTAATCTTTTCAATTCTGTTCTGTTGATATAGTCTTGTCCTCATGATGTCTGAACTTTTTTTTATTTGTCCGAAGCAATAAGCAATGTTTCACTCATAGACTTTGTTGTGATCATGTTCAAATGGTCTCATCGGAAGAATTTGTCTTAAATATTGTTTAAAAAAAAAAAAAAAAAGAGGACTAGTTTACCTATCTAGCTTGCTAATCAGAAATTTGTAGAACTCCCTGCAGTGGCAATCCAAAACACACTGGTTGAGTATTACCTCCAAATAAATGGGCATAGATTATGCCAGGGACGCACAATGTTGGATTTTTTCCTAATATCCGATATGCTGATATTTTACAACTCATATAGCTGTTAATCGATACCAATACCAATATATATGTATATTTATTCCCCACACCTTATTGCAGAGATCAAATTTCTTCTGTAGTGGAATTTACATACGTTATTATTATTCTGCATACGTTCACCACGGTTGCCCACAAATGCACAAATGCAGGCATAAATTACAAAAAGAAAAAAAAACTTCATGTTACGTAAAACATATCATATTTATTTATGACAATTGCTTTTAAACAAAACAAGTAAGAAAGATCCTACTTAAAACTGAATGATGCTCTCCCTGAGACAGTCATAACAACACCCACAACCGTTTAATAAAGGAAACAGCAGCCTATTATTTTATTGGTTTTTATATCAATGGATATCTGTGCGCTGATATCTAGTGGTTAATTTTAAAGCCAATACTGACTGATACCGATAACGTAGCGATAATATTGTGTGTCCCCAGATGCTGATGCAATGACAAACTGTCTGATTATCTGACAGACTTTTCTTACTCGTCCATCTGGACTTTTAAAGAGGTCTGACATCTCTCTTCTGAAGAAAAGTAATCTATGAAAAAAGTTTATTAAAATTTGGGGTTTACTTTAGTCAGTCCTTCATCCACTTTATCGGCCTGTTTTTCCCTGTTCCTCAAAATTGTGCAACTCCCCCCTTCATGCACGCTTACCTTACGCCCCCTCACCCTCCCACCACCACCACAACAACTGTCACACCCTCACTCATTTCTTGTGTCCCTCTTGTCTCCCCTCTTCTTCCACTGGACCTCATTTGCGTTTTGGTATTTAATAATGGATGACTGTTTGTATTTGTCACTCAGCACGCTCTTGTTAAAGGGCTTTAAGATAACTGCTAATTCCAGCAGGGCTGTATTGATTAGCTCCGCCGGGTGAGGATTGTTTTATAGCCCAGAAGAACACTCCATCCCACTCCATCACCCCCGTCTTATTCTCCTTCATCACCCTCTGCCTCGCCTCCCCCTTGTCAGGAGTCTCTCCCTCTCTGGTTTAATAATTAATGCTTAACCTATTTAATTAGTGAGATTTGCTCTGAACAAAAGCAGAGCAATTGAGTCCTCAGCTGTGTGCGCGGTTGGGGGAAGTGTGCTTGTTTTTATCTGTGTGTATCCATCACACGTACCGTGATTTCAGCATTAAGTGGCACACTTTTCAGCTCTCAGTTGAAATAGCTCCTTTGATTTACAGTAGCATTATGGCTCGGATGTGACAGTCAGTGGCCTGGCATTAGTGCTGATGGCATTTGTGGTAACAGAGGTGTAACCATTTTGGTATGGCAACTCCAGCACTGGAAGCTGGTGTTGTTCCCAGTAGGGTTGGCATGGAGGGTAGAGCCGGTTAGCATCGATTGGTGGACAGCTCAGTCTATTAATTCAGGTCGCGATATTAATAACTGGAACTATCACAAAAAAAGGGAGTGAGAGAAAATAAATTCACTTATTATTATTCCCAAATACTTAGAAATTAAACAAATAATATCAGCACTACATAGCAGTACAAAATTCAGCGTTAACATTAGTAAATATAACAAACTGATATCCTGTTAGTTTGTCTGTTCCTAATTCAAAGCCTGGCTGATGGTTAGTAATCAGCAGCGGTTAGAGTCTACTGACAGTGATAATGTTCCAGCGTAATCCCACATTGGACGTCAGTAGACTGCAGCAGGCAGCAGCGACTGGTCCAAGGAATCCGCTGGTCTCGATCCAGTCACGTCTTCTTGTGGCCAGCAGAGACTTGGCAGGAAAACCCAAAATCAGGGGTCAGTACTATTTATACACACCTGTGAGTGGGTCAGGGTGTACTGCCAGATTCTGAGACTGAGACACACACTTAAACACACACCTGTTCTGGTATGCGGTCAAAGTGAAGCAGTCAAGATGTGGTTGAAGTGAGGACTTTCAACTCTAACCGAAGGGTTTAACTAAAGTATTTGTATCACCTGTAAAAAAAATTACATCCACTTTTAAACATTGTCCCTCCTGTTTCAGAGGCTACTAAGCCGTTTCATCGCCATGTGCGGCCTGTTCCCTTATTATTCCAGAAAAAATTAAGCAGATAAAAGGTCTGGAGTTGACTCCAAATGTTGAATTTGCATTTATAGCTTGTTGGAACTCTTAACATTTGCTGCTTTAGCGGTGCCAATGCAGTTGAAGGAGGCTATCATTAGGCTAAACACCTATAAAACAGACAAACCAATAAGTAATATAACCATGACTCAGAATTCAGAAAATTAACAAATGGTCATACTAACCACTGGTTGCACTAAAGAACAGGAAGACCAGGTTACAATTTGCCAGAAAACATCTGAAAAATCCTGCTCAGTTCTAGAACAAGATTCTTTGAACAGATAAAACAGAAGCCGAGTATTCTGTTGTCTGCGCGAAGTTAAGGCAAACCCTCCGCAAACAGTGACATGGATGTCGGCCTTCCTTGCATGTGCCACTGCACCATGCCCAAGCCTACCTCTTCCACTTGTGCCGGGGACGACAAAGCGTACCATGCTTTTGTACGGTAAGGAGCCCTCACACGAATCAAACAAACTGGGCTTTGGGGATCAAAGGTGCTTGAGCACGGTACGGATTGCCTAATGTGAGTACACACTAGCTGTGAGGTTTTGAAAAGTGATGGTTTTTATTGTAAGGGAGGTGAAAGGGGATGTAGATGAATGGAGAAGAGGAAATATCCAACTGTAGGAAAAATGAGGAGGGGACTAGCAGAGTGCGACGGGTGGAGGTGAACGGGATGGCGGAGGGTGGCCTACATGAGCAGACTGAGGAACGGACGGGCGGGTCATTGGAGCAGATGAGAAGACTTGTGAGTAATGTTCCTGAAGCACAGCGAAACAACAAGTTAGGAATTGCAACAAGAAACAACAATCAAAAACACAAAGAGAAGATTTGGCTTTACTCTGTGGGGTCAAACAACAATCTTATGATTGAGTGCCAGGACCCACAATCAAGCAGCAACTTCAGGAAGCTGTGGTAAAGGTTTTGCAAAGCATTTCAAAGGCAGAAATGCAGTATTTGGTGAAGTCCATGGGTGCCACACTTCCAGGAGTCATTGACAGCAAAAAATTCTGAAAATAAGGAGAATATGTGCAGAAATGGCTGTGATTCATATGTGTTTAATGCCATAGTTTTGCCAAACTCATTGACTTAAAGCTGAAATTCTACACTTCAGCCATACCTTGACTGCTTCTTTTCAAATCCATTTGGATCGTGTAATAAGGCAAAATACAAAAACTGTTGCACTGGCCAAATCCTGCAGCAGCAGTCCTGCCAGTGAACTTCAGAGGGGGCTCTGCAGATGTTCACTAATGTCTTAGCAGCCCAAGTAACTGGTGAACTCCTGCCCCAGTTAACATCAGAGTTACAAACACCTGTCGTTCAAAAGTCAAACTGAGGTGTTTTTGACACGTAGATGTTAATATTTCCAGCTTTTGTGCTTGGAATTTAAAAAAAATTACCAACCCTGTCAGCTTTTTTTTTCATATGACACTTAACTTAATTCAATTTTGAAAGATGATGACCAAGGCACATTATATCAAGGAAATGTAAATGCTGATTTTTTTTTTCCCAGTTCATGACTAACAAATGAGATGGAGCTCACTGCCTGTTCCAAAGCAAAAAAAAAAAAATGGATTCGATTAAATAGATTAATTTAGAACTTCTACTCTGTGGGTCATTCAGTCATACTTCATACCAAGCATGTAAACATTTTGTGCATTTACCAGGAACAACAGACATTTCTTGACATTGATGCATTAAAAGGTTTTGAGATTTTAGAAAAAGAAAAAAAAAAGAAACAAAGCTAAGAGAACAAAGTTAAAACATGGTACTGCAAACACATTCATCAGCACAAACCACATAGTTGGCATGTAAAAAAAATATTATAACCTTGTACTCAATAGTTGAAAAAGAAAAATACAAGAAGCAGCATTATTAATAACATACAATATACAAAAAAAAACATGCAAACCAAGGCTAGGAGCACATTAGCCAAAATATCTTATGAAAAATGGAAGCTTGACAGTAAACATATTATGCATTAGTGGCAAATTTAAAAACAATTAAAAATAAAAAAAGTGCAGAAGCATTATCTGTGTGAAGAAGCAGCATTGTGTATAACAACAGGAACATCATTTGTCCTGCCTTAAAGTCGGGCACTGTTGTCCAGAGATGACTCCTAGCTGCTCTGCTCTCTTATGCATGGAAGCTTCTGGATATGAGAAAAGTGTATTACAGGTGCATGTAAGCAGGTTTACCTGAAACAGAGTATGACAAATAGACAGGCTGCATAGTAAACATAAGCATACAGAAGTATTTATAGCAAATATTGGAGTATTCAACTCTCCATCAGTGTCTATGATTCTAATTTGTGGTCTGAAATCGTGCATTCATACACACTAAATATACACTTTGCATTTTTATGCATGCAAGCCACTGAAAATATGACTCCAAGTGTTTGTTTTTTCTTTCTTTTTTTTTTAATTCCACAGAGAGCCACACTTTGCTGTGTATCTGTGGAGGAAGCAAAGAGTGACTGTGAGAGAGAGTACAGTATTGATCCGGGGCAGTTCATTTTCTGCTGTCCCCGGTGAGTTGCTCTGGGGGAAATAGCTAGTTTGTCTCCTGTCATTGTAGCTTCAGAGTTAAAGAGAAGTAAAAAACAGAGGTGGGGGTCGAGGGCCACTTGTCTAACCCACGAGAACTACTTCTTTAGTCACATGGGAACCAGGATTAGACTCAGTCCTCCATTGGGCCTAAAATATTATGTTCACGCACAGAGTGGACGTAGCGTCTCCTGCAGACATGTTTATGCGTTTTCATATGTTTGTACTTGCACCTGTGTTAAGTGTACAAACGTAAGCGTGGGGCTGATCTCGTGTAGGCGCTCTCGAAGAAAGCGATATTGATCATTTACTGTTGACTGTCCCCAGCTCCCTTGTGAATTGCTCTGTGGGAAGTGGTTAATTTGTCTCCTGTCTGGGGGGCTTCATTGAATGTGTCCGTGTGTGCGCAACATATGCGTGTGTTTCTGGTGTGTGTGTTGAATTTGTGTCTAAGCTTTGAGTGCTATATGTAACATTTTAGCATTAAATACTTAGTTTGATTGTGCGAATGTTAAAATAAGTGGTTAAATCCTCTTCAGATAATTTGACCCGACCTTAAAGTGAAACTAGACAACTTTTATGGCTTAACTTTTTCATTCTAATGTATAACCTGAAAAACAGTGTGATAGTGGTTGAAAAATGACACCATACGCTGTTAAATTGGTCTTCAATATTAATTACCATGATAATTTCTTTGCCACCAGGACGAGAGTTTCACAGAAGAATCAAAAATCAGTGAAGCTCTCTGTTACTCTCTGTTCTAATTTGCCGGTCCATGCTGCGCTTCGTAGCAACAGGTGACACTCACCAAGCCGAGAGTCTGCAAGCCACACCGTCAGTCAGCTCGAGTTCGAGCTGAGACGGACCAGCTTACTCCACTGCAACTTGCCCTGCCACCGTTTAGTCTCAGTTCAAGCTGGATTTAAAAGAGAGAGCAGCAATAAACAAAATATAGCACGAGCCGGCGCAAACAGCTGCAGCGGATTTGCTTCCCACAGAATCTCTTACATACAATATACAGTGCTGATTTAAACTGTAAAGCAATGAGATGTTGCTAAAATGTTCCATGTAAAACCTTTAAATGGTTCAGCATTAATGCGTTCATTGGTATTTCACTTGTCATCTTAAACGGAACCAATCTTATGAGTACTTTATTCAAAATTTAAATTTAAACAAATTTAATAAAGAAAAGTTGAGTCATTGGAGAGTCCTGGTAAGCAAATTTTGATAAGATTAAAGTAAAAGGTCAGGTCACATACTTCCATCCTGTTTCTGTCTCCTGTTCTTGCAGAGAAACATTAGATCAGTGGCTCATGCTAACACCTCCTGTTTACAGCAGCCCATCCAGTGTCGCATGTATGCATGCATCTGCACATGTGATACTTGTACATGTGATGCATGTCTGCTCTCTCACAGTTAAACTTGTACAGTTAAGGTTTGTGACCCCGGGTGTATTTACCAGAGGATTACTGTACTGCTACAGTATTTTCCCGTTGACATCCTTCACATTAAGGCTTGTCTTTCAGTGCAGTCTTGCTTAAATGAGTTTGTACAAGTATCCAGTAATAGCAGGTTGTGTTGAATTACATCGAGGATGGCGAGTATTAGCCTACTTAGAACACCGATGCTGGCACAAGGTGACCTGACCATCACGTTTTTTACTTGCTTAAATGAATCAGATTGCTGATCGAGTTATTTTCCTCACCCAGCTGGAGTCGGCTGGTAGTTTTATTAAATGTTGCAGTATGAGTTGTTCAGCTTGTTTATTTATTGATAATGTACAAAGTGGGGAAAAAAAGAAGCACCCATACGCTCTAGTATATGGATGTTGTACAAAGTCTCTGTGCTGCTCTGTGCTTGTGCTATTTATTGTTCTGTAGCAATAACTTTACAGAAATAAACAAAAAAAGTTTTTTTTTTCATTTTTGATTTGACTTATAGAGGATAAAAACTGATTCTTATGCAGATATAT
>JAQLOL010000020.1:2844091-2856852 GCA_029783665.1 Naso thynnoides | reverse complement strand
TTCAATGCTTTTATACTGAAAATGACACTGAACTGTACATTACATAAAGCATGCATGTTTTTTTGTTTTGTTTTGGGTTTTTTTTGCACAGGCTTCAGTAAAATTTTGTTTTCAGTGTTTTTCTTCAGCTTTGTGTAATTGTATTTCATCTTGCTGAACAACCTCAATTTCCTGAGGTCAGCATAAACCAGGGTCTGCTATCAATATTTGATCAGTGCATTTGTCATATTGGCAGACTGTGTCATTATTATAACAGTTCACTGCACTTGGTCTGTGTGGTCCACATGTGTGAGTTTTGTGATGCATTGCCAGCAGTGAAATTAGTGGTATGCAGAAGAGGATGCGGTTCAGATAAGGTCCAGAGCAGCGGGACAGCTGCAGCCTCAGGCAACCCTACAGAGCACCCAAGCTCAACAAAGAGAATAGCTTGTTGATTTTAATTATCTCAGTTAAATGCAGTATGAGTGCTTAGCTACAACCAAGGAAAAGATTTTTCTCAGAAGCTGGCAATGATAAACAGTCAAAGCTGCTTCTAAGTCCAAGAGCCAGTTGTTCGCAAATCAGAGGTAATTTCCTCCGATACAGGTGACCGCGAGGTGACGGCTGCCTCCCACAGGAAGCAGGATAGTGAGGGTGGAGACTTTTCAAGTGCCTGTTCCAGGATCCATGCCAGTATGCAATGACTGCCAGTCACGTCCACGCGTCCTCTTAGATGAAGTAAGCTGAAAATTTCACAAAAAATCTAACACGGCTGCAGATTGTCTGAAATTAGTACCAGTTTAACAGCCGAGCCTCTTGATGATGTTTGTATGTAGGAAAGGCACTTAGTTCGGTTCGACATTTGGCACAAGGGGTTAAAACACATGCCAGTAAGGCAGCTCAACCAATGTAGTCTGTATGATTTGTGAACATTAAATTACCTCTCTATGTGCTTCATTTAATCACTGCAGGAGAAACCACATGTGCTTTTTCAGTTCCTCTTTTCCTTTATGCAAGCGTGCGGTCTCTCCTTATCCCTCTGCATAACCAAAATAGTCTAAACTGAAGCCTTTGCCGAGTCCTGGACAGACAAGCAGGCAGACAGACAGGTGAGCAGACACAAAGAAATACATGTTTTAAAGATCAGCATGTCGCCCCTCACCTCTCATGTGTTCTCCAGATGCCAAATCTGGCTTTTCACATTAACTTTGAATTGTATTTACCTGGGGCACCCAGTGGTTCAGTTGGTAGAGCGGGCACCCAATATACAGAGGCTTTGTCCTCGCCGCAATGACCACAGGTTTGATTCCACCTCTGGCCCTTTGCTGCATGTCATTCCCCCTTTCTCTTCCCTGTTTCCTGTCTACTCTTCAGCTGTCCTGTCTGAGAAATAAAACAAAAGGCCAGAAAAATATCTTTAAAAAAAATATTGTATTTATCAGTACCTCATTCATCTGGATGTCTGAGCTTTGCTTTCACCAACTGAACAGAGCTGAGATAGAAACTGTGGCAGCAAATAATTTGAGAACCAAAAAAAAAGTAGCGGCTAAAAATACACTGCGCAATTTAAAAAAAAAAATTAAATGTGATAGAGAGCAAAGCACATTTATGTCTGATAGTTTAATTAGATGCCTTTCAAAAAATGTTTGGTTTCCTTAAGCTGTTTTCAACACAAAAATCTTCTTAGATGTAAGATGTGGCGACCCCAGTGGGTTTGGCACGCACTTGCGCGGTCACGCCCTATAGTGATTAGCAAGACTGGTGACACCTGGGCCCGGTGTCTACCAGCAGTAGCCTATATTAACTTGAGTTGGTGCTCTCATTCTCCCTCTCTCTCACCTGCAGATACCGTGCTGGTGGCCGGGTGACCATGTCTGTTGTAGCTTTTTAGCTCTGCACCTTACAACACTCTCACACACACTCATCCTCCACTCACATCCAATATGCGCCACATGCATGACTTCCACACCTCATGATTTATGCTTTTGTTAAATAAATATTTACTTGTTAATTGGCATGGCATCTCCCCCTCCTTTTTTGTCATGGCTGTAGAGCCAGGCTGTGACTGTGTGTGTGTGTGTGTGTGTGTGTGTGTGTGTGTGTGTTTGTACTTTTTTTTTAACATATTGATGACTTTTTCTGGTATAAACACTGACTGTATGAAGACAAATAATCCTAATGGGTACCAAAGACCAGTCCTAATGCAGCATGACATGATTTCTGATGTCAGGTTAAGGTTAGGCGGAGGCATAAGTCAGTTAAGGTTAGGGTTAGAATAAGGCTTTGGGTTAGGCTGTACAAATGAATGGAACCTACGACTTTGTTTGACGGTGCACATTTGCCCCAAAGAATCCTGTTCTAACTCATTTCTCGGCTGCTGGCTGCATCGACCTCCCACAAAACCGGACCGACTTCCAAAATAGTAGTCCCCATCAATCACACACACACACACGCACACACAAACACACACACACACACACACACACAAACACACACACACACGGGTAAATAGGACCCAGGTTGAAAAATACCAAATTTCAAAGTGAAATTAATTATAAAAGCATCATAAAAGCTTGCAATCTAAATTACGTATTTCTGATTGATAAATGTGAAACAAACAATTGAGATCATTAATCTTGAAAGAAAAATATTAAGTTGAAGCCCTGAAGTCCTGCATTAGAGTGACAGTATTACAAAACCTTTTTGAATTACTTCTCAGCTCTGTCGGGACCTGACTGGGACCCGGTTCAGCACTGATGTCAGACACCAAATATAAAACAGGGTATATCACTGACACCAGCAGCGATTTGATTTGTTGATCAAAATGTGGTGTCAAAACCGCAGCCCTATAAGATGATCCAAAGAAACATTTGACAGCGAGGTGACCCCGGCCTGCCCTGGCACCCAAGGGTGCAGGAACATGGGCGTGAGGGCAGTGAGGGGGGCTCTGGTGGCAGCGTGTCAGGGCTGCTGGGCTCCAGAGAAAGTTAACTGTGTGTCCTGGAAAATTGATCTCAACATCCCTCTCCCCCTCCACACACACACACACACACACACACATCCCCCCATATACACTATTTCTGGACCAGTGTGCTTCCCTGTCCCACACTCTTCACCCCTTCACACACACTCAGACACACACAGACACACACACAGCCCTTGCAGCCTGCACCCCAGAGTGAATATAATTAGCTTCTCTGACAGGTGGGAGGGATCGGATCTCGTGGAGAATGAAGCTACCAATTTACACCCGTATTACACTGTCATACACACTCAGTTGCAAACATGCAAGTGAAAGCCCACTCTCTCGGGCACAATGCCTCCCAGAATGACGCTAACTCTGACCCACTTGCTCAACTTGGGGATTAAGCAGAGGCTGACAAAAAGTCTCTCCAAGTAGTTAGCTTAAAAAAAATGCAGGATAGAATGATGGAGAAGAAAATATCAAGCACCTTTTTTAGGACATATCTTCACCCTGCTTGCTTGCAGCGTTGTCACACAAGTCTTAAACTTTGTGTGGTAAAATCACTGAAGCACAACTTAACTAAGAACACTTTAACCTCCTCGGGGGGAACTACGAAAAAAAGAACGTAATCCACTCTATAGTATCCCATCAACTTGGTCTGTGTTCATGCTATGGGGCTATGAAGAGCAGTGAGTGACTTCCATGTGATGGGATCAATGCAATTGTCATGGATCAAGCCTCTCACACATGGTATCATGTCGTGGAGTATCCAGTGGACTAGCAGTGCAGACATGTGCCATGAAATCTTTCTCTCACTGTATTTCTTGTTCATCAATCAATTAAAGGCAAAATGCCTAAAAAACAGAGACAAAAATATGCAACTTTTAACTGATATCGCCATGTCTCTAACCACCAGTGTAAGAAGAAACACACTCTGGTGTGTCCAGACTTCTCAAAGACGGGATCCTGCCCTCGGGGAGCCCGTTGTAAGCTGCAGCACCGCCAACGAGCCAAACGGAGCGCCAGCAATGCTTCCAACACCCCTGCCAAGAGAGCCCGACCCAAGGAGCCCTCCAAAAGGTCAGGGAGGCAGACTGAATGGAGCTCACTGATAGCTGACACTAAGGATCATCATCTGAATTCTTTTTACCAACTTAACAACCTATAACATCCTATTAATTGTTTTGTCTCTCTTTTAGGTCCCGCCTGTCTATCATCATCCCTCAGGGCTCTCAGGCAACTCCAGGGACGCCCCCCAAAGGTCCTCTGGAACTGCCATCCTTCATCTCCCTCTCCAGCTCCCCGGAGGAGGCAGATGCACCGGACAAACTGCTGACTGAGACCTCAAAGGCTAAAGGTACGAAAGTACAGAACCTAAAAAACCTGTGGTGTAAAGAAGACAAAACTATCTGACAGACCACAGACTAAAACCAAAGGATACCCACTGGTAACATTGTCCAGGAAGCATTAATTTGAAGATTTGCAGGTCAAAAGATTTGTTTTAAAAATAGAATTTATTAAAATACCTGGATTACTTAAAAAACTGTGTTTCAAACAAACTTCAGTCAGGCAGTAGTTATTTCTCTCCTTGTTATGTTCTTCTTCATGCTGCCTTTATAAACAAATATAGCTCAGTTTTGATCATGATGTCTTTTCACATGTAGATCACCAAATTGACTCCAACTAGGTCCAAGTGCAGTCCCACCCTAAGGGAGTGACTTTTTTTAAAACTTGGGTCTTATTTACAGGACTATCTGTCCTATTGATTTTAATATTACTTTACTCACAAACTTATTTGCTGAGATTTGGGGATGTTGCCAACAAGTCCATTGGTCACATTACACAGTTTTCATTTTGTTTATTGAGGAAAAAATGAAGGCAGTTGTTAAAATAAAATATAGTCTGTGTATTGTGAACACCAAAAGATTGTGCAGACTCCATAGCTCAGTGTTAACCTGCATACATACCATAGTTGTTGACACATTTTTCGTGCTGCATTGATTATTCTAGACATTAGGAAAGCATTTTATTTCACTTTGACCATCATATAAATGAAGAAGACAATCCTACTGTAAAATGAAACAAACTCTGCAGTCTGTCTTTCTGTGTTCATTTTTCTTCTCACTGGGTTGTCCAGTCAATCTAAAATTGCACGTGGGCATTGAGAATTGCCATAGGCAGAGACTGACGAAGCCCTTTGTGTCACTTACCCAGTAGCCGTGTCTTTTTTAAATAAAAACACTTCATAAATAATGTTGATTTAATTCCTCTTCTTCCCATGGAGTTAGTGAACAAAAACACGGACAGCAACACGGACAGCAACACTCACAGCGTGATCGAAGGTGGGACTGCATCCGTACTGTTCACTGTTATGAGAGCCACTCCGCACTGTGGGGCTGCATGTCACTGAGCTTCTTGGCTCTTCATAATGTTAACAGTTTTGCTTTATTAAAACACAAGACAGAAGGTGAGCGAGCTGAGAGCACAGAGGCGACAAAGAGACGGCGCTGGAAAGCTTTAATGACAGAAATTCAGCGCTATTTTTTGAGTCTTTCACAGCAGTTCAAAACCATCATGGGTCAAACGATCAGTCTGTTCCGAACAGGACTGTTTTTAAACAGGCACTGTAACATTACGTTGTCTATCGTATCGAGATGATCTCTCCTCACAGTTACAAATTCCATAAGTAAAGGGACTGAACCACTGGGGCAGTTGACGTGGATACTTCTTTAAGACACACCATGACGTGGCCCATGTGCAGGTATAAAAGGCCCAGGTGTGCATGATGTCACTGATTCACTGATTTCCACCATGAGAATGTGAGACAAGAGAGCATAAGGAGGAGAAACATTACGGTAGACTCCTCTGCGGCTCTGTCGATAGCAGCAGCAGTTATGCAGACGTGAAGTTTTGGGTTCACTTTCAAAACAGTGTGCATCATTTTGTTACAGTGTACAAATATTTCCTTAAAATGCAAAACGGGCACAGGCAATGGGTGAATGAGACAAAGGGCTTTGCCAGACTCTGTCCATGATAATTCTCTACACCCCTGTGCAATATTATCTGTGGTCTTTAGGAGAAAAAAATCTGCCTGTAGTTGCAGTACACACACCACCAGTACGGACTAGTCTGTTTAAATTTGTTTGTTTACAACTTATCTGATGGTCTGATAGCTCTTACTTCTGCACACATCTCCACATTTGGCAAGTAAAATGGTTACATCGAAAATAATTATGGGAAAAAAATGGGAAAATTGCGTCACGGTGATCAAAAAATAGAATGCTCCTTAAGAGGACTAACTGTGCTTTACTTAAGGTAAAAGTGCTGACTGTCAGACATTTTTTCTGGAGGTGTTCAGTGGAAGGATCTTTTTTGTCATGAAAGCCACAGGATCATTCCTGAGTTCAGGAGAATGGGGAGTGGTGATTTGTCTGAGCTGCAGACAGATAATGATGATGAGAGCGCGGCTGTAGAGTGACTGTGATGATGCTCTGGGGAGGAGTAATAATGCTCAGAGGACAGAGGTAATAATATTTAGGTTTGGGCTGGACGAAGGCACAGCTGAGCTCTCTGTTGACAGACTTGACAGATAGAGGATTAGGAGAGAAACTGCCTTTCCCCTCCCACCACTTCCCCCATTCTGCTCCCCCCACCAGACATACCCTCCACCTGCCCCTCCCTGCTGGACACACATGCACATACACACACATATGTATGCTGGCTGACAGGGCAAAACAACATATAACCCACCTGTTTTACCACTCACCACATTACCCTGTATAGGTATATACCTTGATATTTTTCTGTTTTGCTTGATTTTCGACTGATTTTGAATCAAATAGTGATTAGCAGTCAAAATAAATCATTTGTAATACAATTAGCTTAGAAGAGTCTAAGATTTTGAAGATATATCAGAAAATGGTTAAGTCCCCTACTTAAACAATTACAATATAAAATAATTCTTTTTTTTCTTGCATTTTACTGTGGCTTAAGAAACAACAGAGGAGCCTTTTGTTGACAAACAAAATGAAAATGTCCCCTGTGATAACAGAGCTGTATCAGCTATATCTGCTTTGGTGAAAAAACCAGACATGGACCATCGAACTCCTCTGAACTGCCTTTTTTTTTTTTTTTTTTTAAACAAGATCTGCAGTTAATTGTTGCTCCAAGAGTTGGATAGATTTTTTTTCTGCCGAATAGTTCTTAATAATCAGTGTTTAAAGACATAGCTCCTCGGACACAGTGGTGCTCAGAAAATGACAAAAAAAAAGTAGTGTAGTGAATTGTAGTGAAATAGTGTAATGAATGTGCAAATCACCACAGGTTACTTGCAGTGAGTACTCTAGAGTAGGGGTCTTCAACTTTTTTCAGCCCAGGGACCCCTTGATCGATAGAGAAACAGAGCAGGGACCCTCAGATTTAAAAAAATTAATAAATTAAGTTTAAAAAAATAGAAAAAGTGTTGCCTTTTAAGATGAGCCAACTGTTTTTAACCTATTTTATACTCAGTAATTATCATATTTGTAAAAAAGTGGCTTATTATTGCCCATTAATAATAATAATAAATATAATTTTTGTCCAAATTTAAAAAAAAATCCCAGATATTAATTATGTTGATCAAAAATTTTAACTATTTTAGGGGACCCCTGCAGCATCACCACAGAACCCCATAGGGGTCACGCCCCCCTGGTTGAAGACCGCAGCTCTGGAGACATACTCACAGGCCACATCCATATTGCTGCGTCTTAAATTTAAAGGTGGAGTCAGTAGCATTTGTAAACACAACTCTCAAACTGGGCCCCTCCTCCTGGCTCAACGCACCAGAAGTATCAGAACTTAGTGTGTACTACATATACTGCTATGCCACTTACTTAACATTACACAGCAAGCTACATTGGAATATTACATCTGTTTAATGGAGAAGTCAATAATTTATCAAGCTAACAAGCTAACCGACAGTGTTTAGCCCAAAACTGTCCATCACAAAGCCGCCCAACTCTGCATCGCTCTTCCCAGCCTCTTCTTCAATGCTCCAAAACGGCTGAAAGCCAAACCGAGACTCACTCTTGCTCTGAAACAAGTTTTATCCGCTTGCTCACTAGGGCTATATTTCCTTTTCTTTGCACTGTGTCCACATTTGTAACTTTCTCCGGTCTGGACGGCGTCCAGTAGCTGTGCTCCGCAGTACTCTCACACTATCGTTACTCAAAAACCGATTGCACGTCTGCATTGCTCTTTATGGTAACTCATCCTGAGCAGGTCATAAGGGTGTGGCGTGTCTCACAGTCACCACAACACATATACAGAGGCCCAGAAGTGATGACTGAGCAGCGTTATTTTTGTACATGTCCATATTTTATTTTTTAGTAAAATCCTACTGACTAAACCTTTTAAGATGGAGTCTTATAACAAAGACGATCTTCTTCATGTACATGATTTCAGGTCATTAGCAGCTCTCATCTCCAGCCACACCGCCATACTACATACTCCTTACAACGTATATCACATGACCATTCAACATCCATGTAACAGTACTTGTAATCATGCAGCACCTGTACATTCAAAGAATGTTTAGCCTTTTGTTATCTAGTCTGTGGAATTAGCAAGGGGTTATTTTACTTTGGTGTGTGTTTCCGGTCAGTAGCTCCCAAGCATTGTGGCATAACTTACCCATGATAAGCTCCATCACTTCAGGCTCTGTATGTGATGTTTTGACGGGATCTGGCTTCAGGAAGATGACAGCCTTACAAACTTGTCAGATAATGACAGAAACAACTTGTTGGAATGATCCAAATGCATTGGTGGTTTTCCCAGAGTCTTCCCCCGTCCCTTAAGTAACGTTTCTACAATGTGCAAGTCACTTTTATGAAAAAATCCACTGGTGCCCACATTCTTCTTGTTCCCTTTAACATTACATACAGACGTCCTTTCACAGAGGTCGATCAGGGCCGATCTGGACCGACACGCAAAAGTTTGCTCGCCATTCCTCTGGAACCAGAACTCTGTTGATGAAGTTTTACCAGTCAATGTAGGGCTGATGGCACCGCTGAACACGGGAACAGTCACAGTTGGCTTGAAGAATAGCTTGCCTCCTGCGCATGTAAGCAGTAGTAGCGTGACAAAATGCAGAATTTAACTGCACAATGGCTGCTGGCAGAGACAACATCAGCAACACCTGTAATTCGTTGGAGATGTCTTAATACCACACGGTATCCAAGGCCCACAGATGCATACGTCCGTGATACATACAGGCTTGTTTTCTCCTGGATAATAGTCACATGACTTAGGCATGATGAATCAGAGAAGTTGTCCGTATCGGCATCTCCTAACACCTCCATCTCTGTCCGTCCACAGGGACATCCACAGCCGGAGTCTTCAAAGTAAAACTGGGACAGGAGCGTCCCTTAAACATCTCAGTCTTTGGGCCGCAAAGACACCAGATTAGTGAGGTTGCCAGGCTCAAACACAGCAATATTGATCCGTCTTAAATTTAAAACGCGGAAATGTGGTTGTAGCCACAGTCATGCACGTAAACCAGTGATCCCTTCGTCATCCCTCCATCCATTCTGTCCAGTTACTTTGAGCTCCTAAGTATTACTAATGACACTCCAGTCCTTCACTAACACACTGTGCCGCCCGGAGCCTCATAAAACCTGAACCTCAGCCAAACAAGCTTCTCCTCACTTTGCATAAATTAGCTCAGATGCAATGTATCACTGCCAGACTGCAACCTTACACACACACACACACACACACCTCCTGTACACAGACACACACCTTCATTCATCCCTGTTGTCTTGGCGTCTTCCTCATTTACTCATCAGCTGAGCTGTCATCACTCAGTGTTTCAGAAAGATTCAACACACAGTAGGTCAGAGTCAGTTCTACATGACTTAACACACTGTTGTCATTTTGTGCCTGCCAATACTAATTTCCTGTTTTCCTTCCACAGAGAAAAAACTGCAGATCAAACCTCGGCTGTGAGACTACAGAGACCAGCAGCACTGGAAGTGAGAAACACTTAGCAGTGATTTTTGTGCTGCAGGTTTGTCCTGAGGAACGAATCTGCGTCTCTTCTCTGAATTTCCTCACTCAGGGCCTGAAAGTTTTATCTTCTAATTTCAAATCAACATTCGTTGAACATATCTTCGACTGTTTACAATAACGATTTTCTCATCAGGTTTTGTATATTTTAAGACAACAAATAAAATATCAACTCTTACTACATGTTGTTTCACAGACTCTTTCTGACACGTGAAGTCAGTGCTGAGAGTGTTTACAGGCTATGAGTGTGTTTCTGTTTGGGGAGTGGCGGAGTCGTCACATGACCCGAGCGTGTTTGTGAGAGTTTTCATTGGAAAGGTGGTGACAGAAGCAGCAGTGCCCCTCACTTTAAAGCCTGTGGATGAGACATATGAGTGGACTTTGACCTCACCCTCACCATTCTGTCAGAGAGAGCATGTGTGTGTGTGTGTGAGAGAGAGAGAGTGTAATTTGAGAAAAAGCATGCCCACACAGAAATTTGCCTTTTTTTTGGCTTTTTTTTCTCAATAAAATACCAAATTGATATAAGTCATATGCAGCACATTTGTAAACACATTCTCTCCGCAATTCCATTCACTTGAAATGAATTATTCTCTGCGCTCATCTGTAATTTCACTCCTCGTTCTTGACGGCATTTTAACGATCACTAACTGGATATGGTCTGTAGTGGACTTCAGCATGCTGCGGGACAAGTTAAAAGACAACACCAGCACGTATCTCCACAGTTGACATTTCAACAACTTGCCCTCCTGATAACTTAAATATTTTTCTGCTGGAGTTTTGGTTGCCAGACACGCCTGTGCCTTGGTGTCAGCATGTTTGTATCAGATTAAAATTACTTTCTCCAAAGCAGTCGTGAAGCTCTTCTCTCTCAGAAAAACTCCTATACATGCACAGTTAAGTCGAGCTATGGTTGTAGCTCGATTAGGCCATTTAATCAGACCACTGTCCTTGTCCCAGTACACAAGGGCTGAGGGAGAATCAGTTTATTGTTGGACTCCGCTACAATAGGTGGCGATATGCCCTGTTCAGCTGGTTGCTATTTGGACTTTCCTCCACTTAGCCAAACAAGCTACAAACAAGTTAGCAAGCAGCTGGCAGATTCCATGTTGAGCGGTGAAAACATGGACAGCTTAACAGTGCTGTACACTTCATATTTATGCTTTACTTTTGGTACAGATTCGATGGGATTTTTGTTTTCGTACTGGCTTTCTTCTAAAAATTTATGCTGTTCAAGTTCCAGGTCAAAGACGCCGCGGAGACTGTCAATCATGCGTAGATTGCTCTGGCCAATCCAGATCAGGTTAAAGCGGATACATGCAGGAGTAAGTCGACTTTCAATAGCGTTATCTGGCTGTTTGAGAAATTCGACTTAGTACAAAGTACTCATTTCAATCAGACTGACACGTTTCCATGCATTTAAAAGTCCAGTTTTAGCCAGACTGACACAATAAATTGATTTTTTTCTGACATCACGTAAACGTACTGAGGGTGCCTCGGTGTCCATGACTGAACGAGTAGTGTAGGGAGTGATTATGAAGTTTCAATACTAGTTGTTGTCCTTTCAAAACATATTGGTTACAGTTGTTAAAGTTAGTTAAGTACAGTAAGTCCAGATTACGGGTATTTCACAATTTGTCCCCAAAAACAGGTTTTTGGTTTTGGTTTTGTTTTCCCCACAGGTATGTCAAAGAACTAGTTTGTGGCCATGGCCAAGAGGTCTCAGCCTTTACTCAGAGAATGTGGGGTAATGTTATGTAACTGTGGTCTCATGGGCTTCTCCCTCTAAAGTTGCAGACACGTTGCAACTGTTGACTGATGTCAAGTCAGAAGATCCTATTTGTTTTCTACAGGAGAGCAGAAGATCCGGCCATGTGCTGCACGATGGATACAGCACAGTGGATTGATGTACTGGTCGTTCTAGCTAAAGTTGCATAATCACAACTTGACCTCTAATTTATGCAAATAAATATATCCAGAGACACAAATATCAGGTCTGACTGTCAAACAGAGCGGGGCTGAAAAATATGAATTAAAATTCTGTTACTTAATTGCCTATCTTACCGGAAACATTTTTTCAGAAACATTGTAAACTAGAACTGTAATATGAGAGAGGCTGTGAGCCAAAGCCAAGCACCGCCTAACACTCAGTCTTCATGCAACGAGACGATCAACCAGCTCACCAGGTGACCATCCCATCATACTGACAAAACACACAATACAGAGTGACTCAGAGAAATGAAAACTGAGACATCCTGCGGATATAGAAGAGTGAAAGAACCGGGAGATTAGAATACTGTCATAATATTTAGAATAAGTTATCCTTTCAGTCAAACATTTTAGGATAACTCTGCAAAATATTGTTCTTGAAACTGCATTTATAATATTTTTGGACTCAAACGTAGCTCCACCATGTCATGCCATGTGGTCTGTTATTTTATTACACTTCAAGAACAAATATTACTGGAAACACTACAGACAGTTGCACAGACATGAATTTGCAGACATTTAATATGCAGGAAATTAGAGACACTACCACTGAGCATATGTGGTTCAACCATAAAATAATTTTAAACGTCAACATTTTTTAGCCTTTTGCACGAAAGTTCATTGTTATGCTTGAAATTGTGCTTTGGGAGCGCCCAGTGGCGCAGTCGGTAGAGCAGGCGCCCCATATACAGAGGCTGTGTCCTCGCCACAGCGGACCCGGGTTTGATTCCACCTGTGGCCCTTTGCTGCATGTCATTCCCCCTCTCTCTGCCCTGTTTCCTGT
>JAQLOL010000020.1:2833048-2843991 GCA_029783665.1 Naso thynnoides | reverse complement strand
CCAATTGGCACAAACACAACACAAACCTTCTCTCTCTCTCTCTCACACACTCACACACACACACACACACACACACACACACACACACACTTTATTTCTATGCCAAGTTTCCGCCTCCAAGGGTGACTCCTGTGGCCACCAAAGAGTGGGGAATTTTTGTGGACCGTACGACCAGCCCACCAACAGATGACCTATAGAGCTGCTGGTTGCAGCTAAAAAAATTAGGCAGAATTTCCCAAAATGTCAAATTATTCCTTAAAACATAAAGTGCTTCTATGGCTACTTCTGACATACAAAATGGGAGGTCATAGAGGAGATAACTGTAGAATAAAAACTTAATTTGTGAAAATTGACATTCACTTTTTTTTCTTTTCCAAAAAGCTCAGTTTCCTAATTTATGCTACAGTATGGGACTTTGAAAACTACTCACTCAATAGCCTCTTAAAAAGCTGTTTTGGAAGATTAAAAATGTTTGATGTTCATTTCCAAATTGATCAGCGATGTTACGAACCTGACCTCAAACTGGACATCAGTGGGTTGATTGAGCATAAAATGATGGTAGAAAACTTAAGTTCATTCATGCTCACATACATAGTTAAAAAGAGTTGTATACATTCTGTGTGTGTGTGTGTGTGTGTGTGTGTGTGTGTGTGTGTGTGAGAAACTGTTAAACTCGATTTTCTCTCAGATGTATTGATGCCAGCAAGCGGAGATGGAGAGCTCGACATGTTTCTTAGAAAAGGCAGGAGACAGGGAGCCATCACTCTTCTCTTCTCACCACACTTTCCCCCCCTTCCTCCTCCTCCTCCTCCTCACCCACGTTGCTCCTCTTCTGCGCTGAAGACGTAAGTGCCTTAGACAGATGTCTGCTGCCTCTTGTCTAAAACCCTCAACAGGAGCTGCTGAGCTCGGCAAACCCTAATTAAGATCAATATTTCAATTTTTAGTAAAAGCGCATGAGACGGAAAGCGCACAGGGAGAGAAATCATCTATCCAAGAAGACTTGGAGAGACGAAAAAAAGGTCAACTGTGATTCTTCACTGCATGATCGTGTGAAAGTGTGTGTGGGAAGACTGATAAAATGTTATGTGTGTGTGTGTGTGTGTGTGAGAGAGAGAAAGAGAGACAGAAATACTCATTTCTATGAACTTTTGCTTTCTTTTTTGCTTTCTTGGAGGGATAATTCCAGTTAGATCTTATTCTCTGATAAGTAGGAAAAAAAGACAAATGATCCATGGGGAAGTTGTTAAGCTGCTCGTGCACAATGAAAAGAGAAGAGAAACTAGTGCAACAAACCACCAGAGATGACATACGCACTTTAAGACAAAGTACACGTAAACTAATACATATTGTCAGAGTGTAGCTAAAAATCTGCCTAACCACAGAGTTAACAAGCCAAGTCAATAAATAAATACAAGAAATCCATTACTAACAGAAATTCATGAATAATATACCTAAGATCGAGATCAGTAAATAATGAGTAAATATGAAACAATTTATAAAAGAGATGTACAGAACACGTCTGTTATCACACAACTGTTTATCTGTGACACAATACAGAATGATTTGAAGTTTCTTACCACGGCAACCCCAGGAAGAGTCGCCGCTGCTACAGTACAGTAACTAGTGAGGATGTAAACAAACAAGCAAACAAACAAACAATCCACTGACACAAATCTCTAGTCCAAAAAGATCCTTTCGCTGAGCCCATCTTGAGGGAAAAGCTGTGACTGTGCTGCAGATTTTGCCTTTTCAAACACAGCAGTAACGCGTTCTCTCCAGATCAACATCAGTAACAAACTGCGACAACGACATTAACGTCAGCTTCATGTCTGAGGTCATGATTTCACACATCAGACAGGTTGTAAACCCCTGCAGTTTTGTGGAAGCAAAGGAAATATAATACATGTGAGTGGCAAAGTTATTACCCAAACTAAAACGTCGAGCTTGTTTCCGCTTTGATCCGACGTATTTTCTGTAAATGTGTGCAAACAGTTTCTCTGAGCAGTGAGCAGTGCTGGGATCTGATCACACTGCCTGCTTGTTTACAACCTGCCTGATCGTCTGACTTCTAATGTTAGTCTGATTTCTTTTTATGACAGCGATGCACCGTATTATTGATGGGCTGATAATAGTTGGGAGTTTGTCGTGACAGCTGATCTGACCAAGTTAATCTAGAGGTGGTGTTGACTGTCAGGAGATGAAGTCACCCAGCGCTGGGGGATTTTTCTTGTTCGTCTTTTGATCAGAGGCAGAGCAGGACTCGCTTCATCCTCTGGAGTTACTCTAAGTACAGCTGGGAGAAATTATTGGATGTCAGGATCATAATCAATTACACGACCCTTGATGGACAAAAACACAATCAACTTGTAAGTGAGAGACATCTAAAGGAAAAGAGAAATTAACTTTTAACTACTCTGTTCACACCAGCTGTAACCTCACAAAAATCCTGCCAGCCTCAGCTTCCATTCCCTTTTTTTTCCCTCTTCGTCTTCAACACAATATTTTGGAATCTGCAGACTCACTCCGCCACTGAGTTATTTACATCAGCCCAGCAGGATTTATCCTAATCCTTCTCATAACCACACCATGCACAAAGTATCTGTTATTACAATTAAACAGTGGAAGTTTTAGTTTTAAATCACAAATCACGTTAAGTCCACCTCGCTCTGCACTCTCTCCTCCAGCAGTCTGCACATACAGTCTGATTTCTTTATCCTCCATCAATCATCTCATCCAAACATCATTTCTGCTCTCTTTCTTTTTCCTTTACTAAGCGGACTGCAGTACGAACAAGCAATCCAATCCAATCCAGTCCAATTTATATTTGTAAAGTACATTTAAAAACATCCAGACCTCTGAGGAGCACACGGCTTTAAAAGATCAGAAAGATAAGATGGGGCTGGCCCATGGAGGGCTTTTAAAACAAACAGCAGAATCTTAAAATCAAACCTAAGATGAACAGGGAGGCAAGAACAGGGGAGATGTGGTCTTGCTTACAAGTTCCAATGAGGAGACGAACTGCAGCATTTTGGACTGACTGTAGTCGGGAAAATGAGGCCTTGTGGATACCTACATACAGGGCTTTACAATAATCAGGGCGAGTTGTGATGAAATCAGTGGAGGATAAAGTGGCGTAACCCTATTTAAAAGACTTAGTTGAAAGAAACCAAGTTTCACAGCAGAATTTATCTGTTTCTCCTGTTTAAAATCACGGTCCATTTTAGGGTTCAAAGGGGCCCGGGTCTGTTTGAGAGGCATCAGAAGCACCTCTGGGTCAAAATATCATCACCTCAGTTTTACTCTTGTTAAAATTTCAAAGCAATTTTCATCAAATTTCTTCGATGACTCACCTCTTGTGCTTTCTGTGTTCTTGCAGTTTAAAGGGTCATCCCCCTGAATCTTCCCATGTGTTTCCCTGTTTATACGCAGAATTTCAGCGTGTGTTCCTTTCTGATAGTCAAGACTGAAAATCTGCGTATGCTGCTGGAAACAGTCATTGCATTTGTTTTTTCCAGGTCTTTGAAGGTGTCGCAGTCTTGAGGCCCGTCGGCTTTTTCAATCAGTATGTTTATATGAAGTGAGAGAAAATTGATTTCTTGTGCTGGTCCGGCTAAAGCCAGACTTTGGAAATGCATGTAAACATGTTAGTCCAGCTGGAATCGTACTACATTGAATGTCTCAAAGTCAAGCTAACACACCGGATAATGCGACTGAAAGTCGAATTACTTCTGCATGTGTACGCCTCAACTGGACTCGGACTGCCCCATGCAATCTGCACATGATTGACAGTCCCCACGGCGGTCTTTGACCCAGAACTCAAACAGCATGAATCAGTAGAAAAAAGCGAGTACGAAAAGCAAAAATCCTGTAAGCATGAAGGGAGGAATGCATCAAATCTGTATCAAAAGTGAAGCGTGTCCACGAAGTGCACAGCGCTGTAAAGTTCTCCATGTTTTCCCCATTCAAGAAGGATTCCGCTCACCACTTGCTAACTTGTTTGTAGCTTGTTTTGCTAACCGGAAGAAGGTCCACGGGCAACTAGTTGAACGGGACATATCACTGCCTGTCGTAGACAATGAATTGTTTCTCCCTCAGCGCTTGTATACTGGGACGAGGACAGTAGTGCAATTAAACGGCCTAATCGAGCTACAACCATAGCTCGGCTTAACTGTGCATGTAAACGCAGTGACTGTCACCCTGTTCCCAGACCTCAGCAATTACTCTGGTCAATGCAATGTTCCCACCAGAAAAAGGGATGCCGGAAACTACTGCTTCCAAACCTTTTGTCCCTCTGAACAAACATGATTTCTACACAAGCACGGCCTCCTACACGCTGTTAAACTTCTGATTTCTAAAGGAAACCGTCCTGTTAACTTCAGTGTCCATGCACATGTGTGCGTGTCACTTCCTGCACAATTAAAGCTGATTCCTCCCCAGCAGCATTAGTGGCTTAGCGGCCATGACAAAAAGCTCCAGGCCTCAGATAACCCTGAGCCACCTCCTGGAGCCGCTCCTTTTGGTCTGGATGCCGGCTACCTTGGCTCAAAGCTCGCCGTCGATCCCCCACCTCGCTGATGTCCATTTTGCTTAAATCGGTAGAACTGCACTTGCAGCGAAGTCACAATATGCAAAGGCACAATGAAAACCCTGACTTCAAAAATTTATGTCTCAAGCCCTCGGCCGTAGACACTCCTCTTCCCCTGACAATGAATGGACCAAGCAGATCTTCTTAACTGTGCCATTTCAATGCAGACTGCTTAGCTTGGCGTTTGAGGCCAGCTCCTGCTTATTTGATAGAAGAAGAAAAAAACCCTCTCCTAATGACTTAGCCCACCTAAACTTAAAATACCTTGATATGATTTCCATCCCTTCATCTTTTACACTTCTTTTCATCCTCGCCAGCAGTTTTGAGGCAGGGAGGCCGCGTATATCATGGCCATTTCGGACTGGAAGTTAAGCTCAGCAGCTGTGCAAGGTATTCCTGTTCACATCTGACCAAGTTAAACTTACTGCCACCTGTTTTTTTCCCCCGCAGATAGGCTTTTATTCCGCAGATATATCACTCACATTTCAGTGGGTAGATGGGACTCCCGGGGGCGCCCGCTGCTGAAGAGGCTAAACGGGTCAGGAGCAGCGGTGTCCCGCTTTAAGTCCTGCTCCCATGATACTATCGACATCCTGCTCAACCTTCCTCTCTGACGCCCCCGAAAGCTTCTCTGTCCAGGAAAAAAAAAAAAAAAGACGTATGTGTCCGGAATGGAGACGCGCGCGGCGGGGCTTAATTATCAGTCGATCCGCAGAGATGAGACAGGATGCAATTTGTGGTTAATTGCGAATGAAAACCCTATAGACCATCGCCAGGACTATCCAATCATACTTAACCCGCGCGCAGCCACAGCGCGGCCTCCCAAAGCCTCGAGGAAATGCGGATTGATTTTTGGCAGAGGGGCGCGCGGCCTTCTATCGATCAGTATTGATACATTTGGTGGTTTGTGGTGTCAGAAGCATCCTCTGGCTTAATTTGAGAGACTGTAATGAGTAAAGTAGATACAGTGCGCTTTTTTTTAAAAAAATAAAGCCAATGAACCAGAGTGTGTTTTAATTTCTGCCGTTATGCCAGGAGCTCTGCACTTCATTTTAATACAGCAAACAACCAGACACGATCTCACAACGTCGGCAGCACTGCTACACAATGCTCGACCTGCGTTCATACTTCGTGCCTCTTTTTTAAAAAAGCTGGAATTTTTCACTTTTGACAAGTTAAAAGCTGCTTTTTATCCTTTCTTGTCAATGTGCACTCTGATTTGCCCACTGCACATTTACTCCTTTCACTATATGTAAGCCCAGTATAGAGTCATGTGTCTTTTATGTGTCAGCATTTCACCAATAAACTTGATTATGATTAATTTAGCGTCAGTGATTCCATTTTAAGGTGTAAATGTAACTGAACTGAAGGAAACATGAGCGCAAAACCGTCCTGGCTTCAAGTTTTATAACCTAATGAAAATGTTTCCTTAGTTTAAAGAGTTTATCTGCCTTAGAAATAAAAGCTGGACCTCGGAAACGTGTCAACTTGCAGTTCTTTACTCTTTTGTGGTGAAAAGTTGAATGAACGGATTAAAGAAGTAACGGCTTCCATGTTGCGTGGCATCATAAATACTCTGAGAGTCTGCGACATGTTCACTCACTGAAGCGCTAAATTGATAAACAGTCTGCCACGAATTAGCGCCCTGGAAGTCATTTTCCTCTCTTTTGATATTTAAACCCACGCTGACATGTCCTGTTACATAAGTGGCACACAGTTTGGAGACGGTGAAAACTGTTTCTCCGTTCCGAGTAAACATTTTTTCTCCCTGAGAAGCCGGCGGGGCTCTCATCTTACTCCGCGCTCCGCCGTGCAGTTGCATCTGCTCGGTCACTAGAGGGGGGATCAGCTGCACCTGTTCTCCCCGCGCGCTCCGCTCACCTCGGCTCCTCTCGGCTCCGCTCGGCCGGCCGCTGCCAGAGTGAAGCCTCTGCTGTAGGAGAATGCAAATGCACCGCTGTGATCTCCTCCCATTGGCCCGGCACACCTCTGTGTGGGAGGGTCGGGGGCCACTCTGTCTTTATAAGAGCAGATTGCCTTCCAGCGCCTCAGTGACACTGCGTGGTTGCACCGTGAAGCGCTTAGACACAGTCTGAGGGCCGTTAGAAAGAAAAGCAACTGGAATTGATCACATCTTGCATAATTACACGCACACACACACTCAGTCAACACGTAAGGTCAACAGCGCGCCCTGGTGAGGGGGGACAGGACCGCGGGGACCGAAGCTGTCAGTGATCCGCTGCTTGAATCAAATATCTGGACTGACCACAACAACAGGGGACCAGACTCTCCTGTCCCTCCATGTAGGAGCACTACCTGCGACTTCAGCTTAATCTCAGATGCATGTGTGAGCTCTGTTCACCTCTGCACGTGCCATTCCATTTTGGATTCCCGGGACTTTCTGGCACACCTTTACGCACGCCTGCGCTGTGACTGCTTCGCACCGTCTCATCTGATTGTGTGAGAAACTTTCCATCTGATCTGGGCCATGCTGCAGTGAACACAGCCCACTGCATGGGACTTTATGATCAGATTGTAAACAGCAGGAGGCGAAGAATGATGCTTGGACAACATCAATAACGCGCCGAACGGAGAGGGCGAACTCTTTTCTTGATCGAGCAGAACCGAGGACGATAAATCAAAGGGAGGCAAGTGGACTGCAGAGGTGAAGCGAGGACAAGACAGGTTGGTTTCTCCAAATTCACCGGGCTCGAGTTTCAGCCGCCCCGGGGGCTCCTGGTATTGAAGCGTGCATTTGACCTGGGATAAGTTGTCAACAAGAGAAGCGGGCGGACGCAAACTGGCAGGTGTACAAGTTCATTTACATGCATACGTATATTCACGCCACTATATATAGAAGTTGTCTTAGGGACGAGCAGCCTTAAAAAGTTTCTCCACCCACCCGCCAGCCCTGCAGCAGCCCTACGCACCGGACTTGTGCGTGTGTCTATATATACACCATACAGGCTTTTATTCCTCTTCGCAATCTGTATCCCAGAAGGCTGCCCGCCGTCGGTTTGGCTGTGAGGGCAGGAGTCGTCGCATGGACTGAAATGGCCACCGACCTCGCCATGAGCGCAGAGCTGCCCAACAGCCCTCTGGCCATCGAATACGTAAACGACTTTGACCTGATGAAGTTCGAGGTGAAGAAGGAGCCGCCAGAGGCTGACCGTTATTGCCACCGCCTCCCGTCAGGCTCCCTGTCCTCCACCCCGATCAGCACACCCTGCTCCTCCGTGCCTTCCTCGCCGAGCTTCTGCGCCCCGAGTCCGGGCGCGCAGCCGAACCAGAGCATCACCAGCGGGGTCAACAGCAGCGGCAACAGCAACAACAGCAGCAGCGGCAACAACAATCACAGCAACGCGGGCAAGCCTCAGCTGGAGGACCTGTACTGGATCCCTAGTTACCAGCACCACATCAACCCCGAGGCGCTCAACCTAACCCCGGAGGACGCGGTGGAGGCCCTCATCGGTAACGCGCACCACCATCACCACCACCACCAGGCCTACGAGGGCTTCCGCGGGCAGCAGTACGTCGGAGAGGACCTGTCCACGGCCTCGACGGGCCACCATCACCAGGCCCACCACCACCACCATCACCACCACCACGGCCACCACGCCCGCCTGGAGGACCGCTTCTCGGACGAGCAGCTGGTCAGCATGACGGTGCGGGAGCTGAACCGGCAGCTGCGGGGCTTCAGCAAAGAGGAGGTGATCCGCCTGAAGCAGAAGAGACGCACCCTGAAGAACCGCGGCTACGCGCAGTCCTGCCGCTTTAAACGCGTGCAGCAGAGGCACATGCTGGAGACCGAGAAGTGCACCCTGCAGAGCCAGGTGGAGCAGCTGAAGCAGGACGTGGCGCGCCTTGCCAAGGAGAGGGATCTTTACAAGGAGAAGTACGAGAAGCTGGCCAGCCGGACCTACAATGCCGGTGGACCCGCGAACACGAGAGATCCCTCCGGGAAACAGGCCAACGCTGAGTTTTTCATGTGAGAGACTGACGATTTGTAGCATAGACTCTGAATTATACCCCACCCAAACATCATTGTTACATTAATTTATATTTTTCTGCGTTTGTATTTTGTTTACAGTTATTCCCTCGACAGAAAATACTTCAAACACAACAACTACACACACAAACACAAAGAAACACACACTCACACACACATACAGAAGCATTAGATGCGCATTTTGAGTCTTAAAGATGTTTTGGATAAACTTCTGTAAGCTCACTCCAGCCTGTCCGGTGAGCACATGGGATCACTTAGCCTGTTGACTTTTCTGTGTTGCAGCAGAACCTGGTCAGAAGTCTTACCGAACCACTCTGACGTGTAACATGACTGTCTTAAACCAGAGAGAGATGAGTTTGTCTTAACACTGGGGGGGACGAGCAGAAAAAAAGCAATACGTCGCCTCTCCTCTGGCTCCGGAGAGCTCAGCGGACTGTTGGTGTGAGGGCGAGGCGGTTGGTGATGCAGAGAAGAGACCTTTCAATATTGCAAGTTTATAGTTTTGTTTTTTTTTCCCCTTCCCTATATGCAACCCTGCATGCAGGACATGTATGGTAACCTCCAGTCATCTCCCAGAATCCTTCCACATGTATGGAAAGCATGGCCCACGGTTCTCCCCCCACCCATCTAACGCCTCTCCTCCCCCCTGCTCCTCTGCCATCAGTAGGCCTGGGTATGCAAAAGAAACCGACTGTCTCCCCCCCCCCGTAACCCCGCGGAGAGGCGCAAGGACTGCGGAGGAAAAAAAAATAAAAATGCAACAATCTGCTACTGCAAAACATGGATGCGTCTTTAACTGCTATTTTCAATCAATTTTTCTATTGTTTTAAAAAGAAAAGAAAAACGACAAAAAGAGATTAACTGAGCCAGATTTTAGACTGTATTTATTTCCACCTGTACATATTGTGTAGAGAACAACAGTTAACTGTGTTATTTTACCTTTTCTCTTTTTAAAGAAAACTGCTTTTGTCGCTTGGATTCTTTGAAATGTCTTAATACAAAATGTTTGTATGTTACAGCATGCAAATCGTCTATGGTATCCTCCTCTTACTGAATATGTGTAATGTCAAAGGCAAGCCTATACTGCACTAAGAAGAGATCAAACTGGACAAACGTTTTGTTTTCTACCGATAGGACCTTTGATCTGTTACTCTCTGAAAAAACTTGGATGTAAATTTGATGAGGTCAGATCCTCATTCATCAGAGGGACAAGGACTGCATTCGCTGCTAAAACTCTATGCACCAACCTGATGATTACAATGACTTAGTTTCATGGGTATTTTTTTTGTTTGTTTTGTTTGTTTTTTTACATTAATATTTGTAGACGAAAAAAATTTCTCGGGCCTGCTGCCGGTTTATTCTGCAGCCCCGGTGTCTTAAAAAGATCTCGTGTCTGACAGGAGGAAGCTTGATTGTTTGAAAAGCGGAAACTTTGCCTGCTGGTCGAGCTCACTGCTCTCGGAGTGACTCGATGCATTTTTTTTCTGTAAACAAGAGAAATCCCTGGTTTGAGTTTTCTGCTGCCTAGATATATGTGCAATATTGTGCAGAAGTGTCCGACGCTGAGGCTACACCTGTTGGATGGCGACAACTTACAGGAAGAGAGAGAGAGAGAGAGAGAGAAAGAGAGAGAGAAAGAGAGACTGGAATTAATGCCACAGAAAAACAACCAGAAAATGTGAAACAAATGCGAGTTAAATATTTTTTTTAGCTCCCCAAACGCAACACATCTACCAGTGAACTCTTAAAGAATCAGCCAACAATTCTTCTTCTGTAACTTTATTTGTTTTAATTAAATTTCTTTCAGTAAAATTTCCCTAAAACAACTGAAGTCTAAAAATCCCAGTTAGATCCTCCAGACGATTGCGATACATAAAAAGACAAAATGGAAAGTAAACTTCTGCACAGTGCTGTTAATGTATATCTGTACATATAATTTCTATAATTATTCAATGAACGTGTCCTAACGTGTCAACAAGTGAAAAACCTACAAAGTGGAACGTTGTTGAGAATCTTGTTTTCATAATGTTTAATAAAAAGTTCTGTCCCAATTTGTCAGACTGCTGCTGCCGTCATTGCAAAGCTGCTAAAGCAAACGTTTATTTTGAATAAACAAACAAACAAATAAATAAATAATAAAATATAACAACAACAAAAACAAACGACAACAAAAACAGAAAGGCTTCCTGCCTCTAAATTATTAAAGCTCTGGGTTTATGTAAGAGCGTCATAAATCTGCGAGAGATTTGTTTCTTGTTTTAGGCCGAGAGAGTTTTTCAGGTTTATGATTGGGTTGGAAAAAAAATCCGTCAGATTTAAAATTATTATTATTATTATTATTATTAT
>JAQLOL010000020.1:2817261-2829692 GCA_029783665.1 Naso thynnoides | reverse complement strand
CCCCCCCCCCCCCCCCCCCCCCCCCCCCCCCCCCCCCCCCCCCCCCCCCCCCCCCCCCCCCCCCCCCCCCCCCCATAGATTCAGGCACAGCCAGAACTGTTTTGAAAGTTTTGGTTTGACATCAGTATTGAAAAAAACAAAACAATACCCAACCTTACTTACAACATGCTCACACACTGTAGACTAATACAGCACAATAAATGCTAATAAAGAAAATAGAGTTAATGTGACAAGGAATATTGTGGTAAGTTTCTGGTGCACGTCCCAGTCTAACTGTGTCATTTTTAAAAATCTTCCGCTGGATAAAATCCTGTAAGTCAGGTGTTGGTTTCCCCTTAACGACCACAGCTTCTTCTTTTTTTTCTCCCCAGAAAATAAAGTTGGACAATCTTATTAGATAAGAAATATCCCTGCTGACTGTGCGAGAATCAGACGATGTCATGTGATGTGAAACAGACAAAGACTGCAGGGCTGAGGCAGACACACAGGACAACCCAGTCTTACAGCAAAATGGACTTTAAACAAATCAGTCCAGCATTCAAAAAAGGAGTTTTTTGGAGAAAACTGTGGCAAAAGGAGCTCAAAGCAACTATTCTGATTACTTTTATTGGATTATGTGATGATTTTAAATAGAATTAAATACATTTGTGAATTATGACTAAGATGATATAATCCGTTAGTCCTAGAATAGGGAATTTTTTTTTACATAATTTACATTTGAAGAACTGATCAATAGATACAACTAATATATAATCACAGCAGGCGAGACACTGCCTGACTGCACATCTCTGATTGTGTTTAATCGAATCACTACAAACTGTTGGAAGACTGTGTTCCCAACACTGAAGTACCGCTTTGTCTCTGAGTTAGTGAGCAGGCTTGTGTGTTGTTTTTAAAACGTGACAGTTTTTAGTCAGTAAGTTCTATGCAGCCACGTTACCACAAACTCAACTGACTTTGTTTACAAGTTCATTTTGTTTTAAGTTTTTTGCCTTTATCTAGAAAAAAATCAAGCCATGCTGCCTGTTGCACCAAAAAGGAAACGTCACATTAAGCTAAAAAAGCAACTTTTGTTGCACGAGAGAAACTTCAATCGTTGCACAATTGGCACGGACATTAAAATGAGTTTCAAGTGAATACTGCATGATGCCAGATGTAAGTGTGGGCATTGTCATAGCCGAAATGTTTTGCGGTTTAATGGGACCTCAGAGGCCACAAAGTACTTACAGTATGCACAGAGAGCAGTCAGAAGTTGTGTTCAGGCGCCCAACAGCTGAGTTCTGCCCTGGTGGTCTCTAAGTTGCTTAATCAGACCAGGAATGTTGTTGCTCTCAGTGTAAAAAAAAATATTGTGAAATTTTTCTGTAACTTACTGGAAGCAATTAGCAGATAACTTACTGTAATTATATTTACAGTAAACTACTGTACATGTATTCACGGTAGTGTCTTTATTGTTAAATGTAGTTACAGTACTGGACGGTTTACTGTAATTCTTTCTACAATGCTGATTTCTTTACTGTACATTTATTTACAGTACTGTCTATTACTGTAAGGTGTATTCACAGTGCTCGCTTCTTTATTGTCACAAAAGTCCTTTGCACACCAGAAAAAGTCTTCAACAGGTCGGTAGGTGGAGCAGACCAATGTCAAAAAGAAAAGAAACCACCCGCACACTGTCAGTACTTGGAAAAAAAAAAGAAAAAAAAAGATAAAATTTAATGAACTACAACAGTTCGGTCACAGGCATCTACCTGATGAAGATCTATGACCGAAACGTTGTAGTTCATCAAATTTTATCCTTTTTTTTTTGCAAGTACTTACAGTGTGCGGTTGGTTTCTTTTCTTTTTGACATGCTTCTTTACTGTAATTTTTTTTACAGTGCTGGTTTCTTTACTGTATAGTAGCATACACAGTTTATAATCTCTTTACAGGGAGGGGTTCCTGCAGCGGGGTTTGAACCTGCGTCTCCCAAACCATAGATGATTCCACCAATCAGCCAAAGATCAGCTCCACCAGAAACATTGTATACTATTCATGATATACAATGGCGAGTAGTAGTATATACAGTATAGTAGTCCTTCACTACTGTATGGGTTTTTTTTTTACAGGAATGCTTTGAGTACTGTGATTTCTCTACAGTAAACTGATTTTTGCCACAGTATAAACAGCACTCTACTGCTAATTTACACAGTAAATTACTGTGTATAAATAAATAAAAAAATACTGTTATCTCTGATCCAAAATTCATGTAATCAAAACAGTCAACTCTTATTTGGCAACAGGAATGAAAGTGATAGTTGCTTTTATTTTGAAGAGTTGTATAAAGGACATCCTCTCTGGAACCATTCAGGCCTTTTCGTTTAGTGGGAACCCACATGGCTACATAAAGTGTTCTCGTGCTCCAGTTAGGCCCGTTCCCCAGGGACATGTCCAGCGTCAAAAAGTTGTCACCCTGCGCAAAATGTGATCGACATTTTTGATAAATCACCTGCGTGCTGTTAACGCTCATGGGGTATTAATAATTATTACTCCCGATCTAGTGATTGAGTTAGTGACCTGGGGCCAGGAGCCTCCACCGAGCGGGGAAACTGGGGGGCCACCACTGTCCCGAGCTGCTCCCTGCCTGACGCACCCAAGAAAGCAATTTGGCATCGGTGGTGCCGTACTGCTGCTGCGACCCCAAGTGTGTGCCCTGCCTCCACAGACGCCACACTGTCACAAACACACACACATACACACACACACTGACACGCCGCATGCTGAGTAGGCAAATTCAAACATGCTATCACAGGAGAAAATATGCCCAAACAGCAAATCTAACCTTGCCCCGTGCTTTGAAAATACAGTAATAAACAAACCTAACTGGCAAAAAAAACCCAAATAAATGAGAGCGGTGGAATGATGTGCTGATTTCTGAATAAGGAGGAGGAGGAGAGGTGGTGTGTGAATTACAGAAAATGGCTACATTTTACTTAAAGAAGGTAAAGTGTGCCATGAAGGGAAAATTACCTCCAGATATTCCATTTAAATTATTTAAGCAGAATAACTGTTATCAAAGTAATGTGCATTATCAGAAATAACTGCACAAGCGGTTACAATTCTGTTTATTGCGCTGCTGATGTTTTTTGTACTATTGTCTTTTTTATGCTCAGTAGCAGTTTTAGCTCATCATATGTTGGCAGGAAATTTACTTTAAAAGAATTTCCGTCGTGTTATTTTATTTCCTGTTGAAAGTGGTCACAAGGCGATTTACTGAGTCATCTTTTTAGGGAGTCAAGTTCCTGCTGAATCCTATAAAAACCACCACTATCACTTCCATTCATGTTTCACTTCTTCATCTGTGCGTGGGGGTGTGTGTGTGGGTGTGGGTGTGTGAGTGTGTGATTCGGCATTTTGTGTAAATCCGCCAGTCATTGTTTCTCAGACTTCATTTATTTTTACTGTGTCACAGGTCACACAGGCCTCTTGATTTGGATAATAGTTGCTGGTTTGTGGCTGTGGTTTGTGGGCAGAAGGATGACACGCAGACACACATGCAGTACATACACAGTACACTATATGCACACAGCTGCACACATGCTGTTGACCAGATGGGTGTGTGCAGTAATGCAGTGGAGAGGACTGTCCTCAGTGGCAGTGGAGGGTCAATCGGCAATCAATTATTCCACTCAACCTGGCCTGCAGCCACACCACAGACTCACTTCCTGCATCAAACACACACTCACAATCAAAGATGCTGCACGCTCACGTTCATTCGGTCCACAGCTCGCACACACGCTTCAAAACGACGTGTTTCTTACGTAAAGATCCCTTCCGCTCATAAATGTGTTTCTCTTGTGTTTCTGTCCCCTATAATGTCAGATTTGCCGGAGAGGTTAAGAGCTGCAACAGTTAATCAAATAATCAATTAATCAATCAATAGAAAATGAATTGGCAACTATTTTGATAACTGATTAATTGTTTAAGTAATAAAAAAAAAAGTAAGCAGAATTCTTGGTTTAGCCTCTAAAACGTGAAGATCTGCTGCTTCTCTGTGAGGAGTCCTTGTGTTTTGGGCTGTTGTTTTGACAAAAGAAGCAATTTGACGATGTCACATTGGACTTTGGGAAATAAGGAGGCACATTTTTAACTCTTTTTTTTAACATTTCAAAGAATAAATGATTAATTGATCATAAAAAATAATCAGCAGATTAATCGATAATAAAAATAGCCCATAGTGAGGTTCTGCATTCATACATCTCTACTGAAAATCTCTCTACTAAAATCTTACATTCAAACCCTCCCTGGGAAAACTACATTTGGTATGTTATAAATTCAAAAGCCAATTGCAGACAAGGAAACCGAAGCGCTTCAGCACAGAGGGGATGTTTCAGCACAGAAAGAGTTTACATTAAAACAATCACTAACACGCTGTCAAACACAAGCTAACAGCACAGACAAACTGAAATAGACAAACACAGACATGTTGGGCTGATCTGTCCGATGTTTCCTCCGTGTTAACCTTTGCCCTCTTGCTGGCACAGCGTGTCAGCTGGGAAAGAAAGGTGTCATGTGTAAATCTGTGCTTTCAGTTTACAAATCCATGCTCACGTTTTATAAACTGGGGCCTTGGATTCATATTTCGTGCCCACAGATTCAGATACTTACTTTGAAAATGTAATAGGTTACAGATTATTAGTTACCCTGTTTAAAATGCAATAGGTAATGTAACTATTTCAGTTATTTTATTTTATTGATTTTATTACTTTTTGATTGTTTTCTAAATTTCTAGTGAATGTTTTCTACTGTTAACCGTTTTCAAATGTTTAAAGCAGGTAGTGTTAACCTCGCAGTAGCACTTGGCATTAGCAGCATGATGTGGCAGGCTGGAGGTCGGCAATGCCCTCCCTACTTTATTTATCATGACCGCTTGTAGTTACTGTACAGGCTACATACCTGCAGATGTTTCCTCAGGTTTAACATAAAAACTCATCAAATGCATTTTTTCAGTTGGTAAACACATTTTACATTGCACTGTTATGTTCGAGCCCTTTCATGATTTCTGAGAAAAATGTTTTTTAAGCTTCCTGCGCTGGAATGTGTTTTCATCTGTTGATATGATGGCACCTCTCAGACAGGTTGTTCAGCTTTGAGTGGCATTGTGGATTGAATTCACTGGCAGACGTGGGGCGCTGCAAATTCAAACAAGAGAACCAATCGAAAGCTTCAGAATAGCATCAGACTTTATGCAAGTGACATGACATGAAATGGCAAAAGAGGGTGTTGTGCACATCAAAAACATGCAAAGAAACAAAATGAATACTATTCAACATATAGCCTAGAACTTTTGCAGACAGTATTCAGATGTAACTCCCTTTGTTATCATTAACAGTTGTGAAAAGCAGAGATCTCTTCATCATGTTAACAGTTGTCTTTTTTAAAACATTTGGTAGACAACATGTGGCCAGATGTGGACAAGGATCACTGCTGAACTCTCAGATCAGTAAGTGAACATTCAGCCTCTGGTATTCTCAGTCTCTCAGTCCGTCCTTTGCTCTCACATGGACAGTATAAACGTCACACTACATGAAGTCCATCCAGATATTAAACACAATCTCTTCACATGTGGTGCGAGAGATGTTTTTCTCTGTGAGTGACTCCTTTTCAGTCCTGAGGAGGGTCTCCTGTTTGCTTGGTGCCAAAGAGACTCTCATAGACGACAGGTGAATGCCACTTCCACGCCGCCCGCTGTAATTCACCCTGTCACTCTCTGCACGCGCAAAATGCCGCGCAGGCACTCATGGTGGCGACGAAGGTGCAGCTGCAGAGCCGAAGTGACTGAGGTGTCACTGAGCTTGACACGGACACTCAAGACCTAAACCCAGAGGCAGACAAACACTGTCCGGACTGATTCACATCTAGAAAGTAGCTTCCTCCTCCAGATGAAGGGACAGTTTGCGCATCCGTGTGTAATGTTTGTTAACTGGGTTCTGTCACGTTTGTCATGCAGAAGGACTTTCAGACTTTGGACAAAACATACTCCTCTTCAGCAGGATAATCTTTGAGATCATGGTCTGCTGATATGTTTCCTACCACACCTCATGAGATCAATGAAATATTATGTTTGGTTGCACAAAGCACTTCACAGCTGACTAGACCCAATGAGCCCGGATCAGTTAATTTTCAGGTTAAACAACATGTGGATACCTAAATTCACTCTGGCCTGAATAAGGTGTGAGTGTAAATGATGTACTTTTCAACTGCGCATGCTCATGTAAGATGAATCCAGTATGAAAGCAAAGAAAACCCAAAATAACTTATTGCAGTGGGCACTGTTACCCTTAAAGCGATATTTCACTGCAAAACTATATTTTGTGTATCAATTACTCACCCATAGATTATTTGAATTGAAGAATTAAAAAAAATGCGAGCCACTCACTGTAGCTGCTTTTGCTGGCAGTCTATAGAGGTACAGTTTCAAAACATCAAAACCGCGCCACAGAATAATGCTGGACGGCAAAATAAATAAATAAATGAATAAGTGAATAAATAAATATTCAATTCAAGACATCTAAGGGTGGGTAATTGATATGAAATATTGCTTTAAATTGTCCAGACATCACCCAGAGGTGTAGTGGGAGTGAACGCAATGTCTGAATCAGTTGGATCAGATTTGACTTTGCTTGCTTCCTTGTACAAAGTCTGACTGAGCCCGTGTGTGAACAGAGCAGATCACTGCCCAGAGAAGTTACTGTCGTTAATTTGACGCTTGTGATGTCAAACAAGAAATTTTGTCAATTAAAGTTCCTCTGAAAGCTGATTTAAAACCACCCCTACAGCTGCATTTATCACAAGCTTTTCTTTTTGTGTGACACATTTCTGTTGTCATTTTTCTGGCCCTCGCACAGGGAATGACATTCTCATGCTGCATTCACATGGAATCAGGCAGACGGTGGACGGCACACCGGATGTCATTTCAGTGGATGAGAACAGGACGGTAAAATTTGATGAGGCTGGCAAATAATGCCGGCAACGGTAACGGCAGATGGCATTGCCGTCAAAACTTAAAATATTTTAACTTTTTGCCGTCCTCTGCAATGGAATTTACAACTAGATGTGCCATTACTCCTCAAATGCCTCACGCAAGGAGAAAGCATGTCAGATCTCAACACTGAGAAGCTGATTATTTTTGTGTAATAATACCCAGAGATGTAATTACCACAGCCTGAAAGCTTACTAAAATGTCACATGAAAAGCTGTTACATGGAACACGATCAGCACAAAGCTGATTAAATTCCCTCCAGACATAATGGTTTGGAGGGAACTTAACTTTTATTTTAAGTTTGCAATAGAAAATTAAGAGGAAGCTGCATTTTACAACTACATGCATAAGTAGAATAGTTACATAAAATAATAATAATAGTAAGGAAACAATTTCATTAAATGTATTTTATTTCATTCTTTGGAAACACTATGACATCACTGTAACAACATCATCATGAGTGTTTCATTCTGCCTTATTTTCATTCCGTCGGACTGTTTGTTTTTTCCTGTGCCATTTAGGAGGTGTCTCCTGCCGTTTGCCTGATTTCATGTGAATGCAGCATTATTCTGAATCCCTTTAACAAAGACCTCATCAGTTGTTGTTTTTATTTATTTTTTTTCAGTCAGGGAATCAGCATTTTGTGAGCACTTGACCCATTTAGTTTGAGGTCTGGAACCAGGGTCAGAGAGAACAAGCATTAACTTGTGCTGGTTGCAGGTCAGAAAAATGTAGACATGGGTTATTTTAACGAAATTGTACAAACCTGGGAGGCTGGAGCTCAGTGTTGTATAGTTTTTACATGTGTTTGTTGAAGTTTGGTGTGTGTAACTCCAAAAAGTTTTCCACAATTAAATTTAGGATGGGAGAGAAAAAGACAAAGCATCTACATTCAATCGCACTGAGTATCTGACAGCCTGTCGGAGTAACAGAAAGTGACGGTACGACGTCTTCTTTCTTCTGCGATGTAACTTTAACTGGGGTACACTCACAGCTTCCGTCTTATAAAAGCATGTCCTCATTTAGCCTGTTTAATACTGAGCAGAGGAAGCTTTCTGTGGGAAGAGAAGACGAGGAGAAATAAACAGAATGAAGAAGTGTTTGTGGTGAAGGAGTGCAGACTCAGCGCTGCCGGCGGCGGACGGGGGAGACAGAGACAGAGTTCTGAAACTGTCATGGCAGCCCTCGCTCGGTGACAGAGAGGTGTGAGCGTCGCAGGGAAGATGAGGAGGTAGAAACGGAGACAAACTAAAGGGAGTTAGTGAAAGAGAGGAGCTACTTGTCTGACATGTTGCCTTTTCATTTAGAGCTATTTTTTGTGGTGACAGATGTTGGCAGTTTGGGGCCAGCTGTTCTATCTTCTCTCTAACTGATAATGTTCTCTGCCTTCACTGCTGCCGTTGTTGTGGTGGCTGTTGCTGTTGTTACCGGCCTTATTGTTCTTGTTTGTTTCACAGTTTCTCGGTTGAATCCCTTCGCTTTAGTGTGCAAGTTCGTTCAGATTCTTTGTTCAGCTATTGTTCGCTTCATAAAGTCCTTGAAATCTGAGACCACAACATTTCCATTCACTTAATATCTCCCCTCGAGATTGATGGAAATATTTAGTTCACCCTCTTTGAAGAGTTCTCTTATTATCTAACACATATACACACACAACAGTAGTGTGTGTGTGTGTGTGTGTGTGTGTGTGTGTGTTCTTGCAGAACAACTTTAGTGATATTCTCTGAAAAGTTTAAATACAAAGTCTTCTACTGTATGCCACATATAGATTGCAGGAGAAGTAGACACAAGTAAACAAGCTGCAGCACAACAACGCCGTAGTCCTCATCAGCTTTTATGTTTGTTATTAGTTATGTCAGAACCTGCCTCATGGCAACAAACAGTCAGCTAACCGCTGTGGAAGCTTATTTTAGTTTACAAAACCATCTTAGTTCATGTTCTACTTACTTCTTTGTTTTGAAACTTTAACCTGTACCTGTATGTCAGCAGCAGCAGTGGCAGTTCTAGCTGAATTGGTGCCCTGGGCAAACCCCGCCTCCTGCGCCCCGGGCATTTTATGGCATGAGTAATTGTCCTGATGGCAGTCCTACTATGCAAACATCAAAAGTGCTGTATGCTGAATGCTAAAAACTGTTGTACCCGCAGCTACAGAGCAATCTCTGCATATTGGATGATCTGGCTGGATTATTATTTGTTTAAATTGATTGCAGAGACAGAGAGAGAGAGAGAGAAAGAGAGAGAGGTGTGCCGGGTGAGCTAGATTGACTTTTAACAACGAGAAAGCGAGCGGCGCACTATGCTGTCAATATATAAGCTTGTCTCAACAGAAAACAGTTTGTGCTTTCAGGCATTGAAGAAACACAAATCAGGCAGGAGTAATTTGTATGTCCTTAGTGTTAACTTCTGTAATTGTAAGATCCATCCAAATATGAAATCCTGGTGCTGCGCCTGGATGACTGCTGTGCACCAGAAGGAAAAACAAACAAACAAACAAACATAACAAAACAGAAAGGCAGACTGGCAGTCAGACCCAGGTCTGCTGGCACTGTGAAAGTAGACAATTGCCTTTTCAGCGGGCTTCTCCTTGACTAAAAAAAACTCTTGTATACGTACTAATTCTGGTGTGGAGAGGGTAATAGATTACCCCCCCTCTCCCCCAGCAACCTGAGGTCAGCCCTCACCCCCTCCCCATCATGTCCCTTCTCCTCTGAGTATGACACCTTCCCTGCCAGCAGCCTGCACAAACTAGAATAAGGGCGTTCACGCTGACCACAAGACATGATAATACTGAAGTGACATGCAAATGAGTGATAAAACAACGGGGTTTTTTTGTTTTTTTTGTTTGTTTTTTTACTTGTGCTTGTTCTGCCCTTGTCACAGTGGTAGGCAGGAATTTTTTTGACATCACTGGGCAAAATTTTTTATAATAACCTTGCACGTATTATTTCAAGAGGGCTGAGAGAAAATAAGGCTTCTGCATCTTCTCTTGGCTATGTTTTCAAGTGACATGAGACTTTAGCCAATCACAGGTCATTTCAGAGAGAAGGTGTTTCTACTGGCTGTTCTACAAATGCAGATGAGCAGGCACCTGCCTTCAGATAGTGAAAAATGAATTTAGCCGTGCAAAATCATGCAGAAAACTCTGCAACGTGATAAATTTCTAACTCCTTCTTTGTCTACAATAAGTTGCACAAAACACTTGGGGACAGTGGTGCGTGTGTCTGTGTGTGTGTGTGTGTGTGGGTTGTTGTGAACTCACCTCTCTTTCCTCTATTAGATGCTGCTGCAGCTGCCTCTAAAGCTCAGCGTGCTCTGCTGTCAGACTGCCAAACAGTGAAGGGGCGTCTTTAAAAGATGAGTCACAGCGTGAAGACCTGGAGTCTCAGCGAGGGCCTGTGAGCCATAAAGTTCTGCAGGGTAACTAACTCCATCAGCTGCCGCTCACATTTTTACAAGTTTGATGAGAGGCGCTCAGCAGAGAGACGTGGAATGTTTTGCACAAGTTTTGTCAACTGCAGCTTTCAGATTTTGGTAGCACTTTTCTTGGAAAGTCTGACTACAGGAAGTTTATGGAGGATTTGTAAGATTTCAACAACATATCAGTTGACATTCAACAATGTAAGTGTTTCACCTGCCCTTACCCTGCTTAATTGACCATTTCATTCATCTTTGTTGAACATTCTCAAAATGTGCAATTGCATGTTCACACTGCGCTTTGAAACTGTGATTTCTCTGGTCGAAAAGGTGATTATCCAATGAGCACCAGGGGTGGGCATCCATGGGCGGGACTTAGCTGTCTGTCAAGAAATATCCAATATTTCAACTGACAAAGCCACGTTACAGGACCAAAAACAGTAATGTGGTTGTATATGGTGTCTTTGACTTGAGTTTTAGAAAATGCCAAATTTATACATGGAAAAGTAGCCATGACACGTCTGTTCACACTGGAACTGGATAGCTGAAATGTTACAAATACTGTAAGCAAATCTTAAAACAAATGCTGGCGGCAATATGTCACAGCACATTCATTCTGTGGTGGCTGGTCAATAGGGATCACATAAAACTTAATTTTTTTAAACTAAAGCTGTTGTCTTCACAAATGTTGAGTCACTTTGCTTCAGTGATACTAATGCTGGTCAAGAACACACTACGAAGCAGCAAGCAGATTAGTATGTGTGGTAAATTGTGTGCTATGGAGTATCAATATTCCATAGATAATGAAATAAATAAACAGAGAAGAGGGAATGACCATCGAAACCTACCTTTGTGATGAAGAATGCGGTGCAAACCTGCCATCCTGCCAAAATGTTACATTTTGTATGTGAGAGACTAGCATTCATTTTCACCTTCATCAGGACCTCCTACAATATGTCTTTATGTTGAGTCGACCCCTTTGTATAATTCTCTGTGGTCTAGATCAGCAGTCTACCATGGTGACATTCACACGCAATCAGCCTGATGAGTGGTTGGACATACATTACCCCTCTGTCAGCCGCAGTCTCGGACAGATAGGCCTCCATTAATAAGTCATCCTCTGCAGTCCACTGACCTGCGCCTGTTTACATGGATTAAATTTGCATGACCTTTATTAAGATTTAAGGATGAAGCTAGGTTATTGTCAAAAACAAAAACAAACTGTGTGAGCCTTTTCTTTTAGCTAAAATTGTGGTTCTTGTTTGTTGGTCCATGAATGTGAATGGATTGTTAACAGGATAACTTGATGTTTAGTTGTTGGAAAGCTGAAAAGCTTTGAAAAGGCACAACTGCACTCTTGGGTGGAGTTGCTTCAAAAAAGTTACACCATGTTACAAATATTTAAACTATCCATTTTCATTTACGTGTTCACTTTCAGTTCTTGGATTATGCCAAAAGGGGAAGTCAATAATCACAATTACTCAAACAGAAAAAAATAGTTCCTGTACAGAAAACTGGTAACTCTACAGTTTTAGTGATCATGCCAGGTCAAGTCAGTTTTGTTTATATAGTGTCAAATCACAAGAAAGTTGTCTCAAGACACTTTACATATGGATCAGGTTTAGACCACACTCTGTATATTGAAATATATTAAGTTTTTTGGACCCAACAATTGAAAGCAATTCCCCATGAGCAAGCGCTAGGCGACAATGGTGAGGAAAAACTTCCCTTCAACCGGCAAAAACTTTAGAACAGATCCAGGACTCAAGGTGGACGGTGATCTGACAGCACTGGTTGAGTTTTAGAAATATTTAATTAATACTAATACTACTCATAATACTGATCATAATACTTAAAGTACTTATAATAATGACAGTATTTATAATAATTACACTGAATAATAATAATAATAATAATAATAATAATAATAATAATAATAATAATAATGACAATAATGACTATGATAAAAGTTTTACTAGTGGTAAGTGAATAGAA
>JAQLOL010000020.1:2805072-2817161 GCA_029783665.1 Naso thynnoides | reverse complement strand
GAAGAGACGGGCAGAGCTCGCCCACCGCTAATTAGCTTAGCTCAAACACTGGTAGTCAATGGGAAGTGCTAGCCTGGTTTCACTGAGAGCAAGCTCTCTTTTTTTCAGAAGCACCTTGATCACATAGTGACACATTCACACCTGGAAGCTGCAGCCACTGAGCAGCTGCACGCGAGTGGCTGCAGGTAAGGGCCTCGCTGAAGGGCCCTCAGTGACGGTCATGACGGAGGCGAGAGTGGTGCCTCTCATGTTTCCCACCTGTTTTACTGGTTCCAAGTATTCGAACCAGTTACCCTCCGGTCACGAGCTCACTTCTTTAGCCTTTAGGTCACCCACTGCCATAATAATAATAATAATAATTATAATGATAATAATGACTATGATAAAAGTTTTACTAGTGGTAAGTGAATAGAATGATCAGACACCATCATATCTTAAAGAGCTTTTAGCACCTGACTAGAACACTAAGATCTCAGGATGCAAACCTAAGGTGTGTTCAGACTGAAAGCATAGAGGCAATGTTTATCGCAAGACACGCCAGTATTGTATCGCTTGATCATAATTGGATCATATTTTAATCATCGATTCACTCGTGTCATTTGCACAATCTGCGGGGAGGAGCTGCTGCCCCAAGTAGAGGAGTTCAAGTATCTCAGAGTCTTGTTCACGAGTGAGAGTAAAATGGAGCAGGAGGTCGACAGTTTGATTGGGGCAGCGTCTGCAGTGATGCAGATGTTGAACCCGTCAGTTGTGGTGAAGAGAGAGCTGAGCTGGAAGGCTAAACTCTCAATTTACCAGTCGATTTCCGCTGCGACCCTCATGAGCTTTGGGTAATGACCGAAGGAACAAGATCGTGAATACAAATGGCCAAAATGAGTTTCCTCCGCAGGGTGGCTGGGCCCAGCCTTAGAGATAGGGTAAGGAGCTCAGACAGCTGGGGGGAGCTCAGAGTAGAGCCGCTACTCTTCCGCGTCAAGAGGAGCCAGCTGAGGTGGTTCAGGCCTCTGGTTGGGATGCCTCCCGGACATCTCCCTGGGGAAGTGTTTTGGGCATGTCCATCTGGGAGGAGACCCCAAGGGCAGACTCAAGACACGCTGGAGAGATTATATCTATCGGTTGGCCTGGGAACGCTTCAATATACCCCAAGCGGAGCTGGTGGGAGTAGCTGGGGAGAGGAGTGTCTGGGTTTCCCTGCTGAGACTGCTGCCCCCATGACCTGGACCCAGATAAGCAGAAGATGAGACGAGACGAGACGAGGCACAATCTGCTTATATTGGCTTGTTCAGAAAGGGGGTACTGGCCACTTTCTGTCATTAATTATAACCAATTTAATAATGATTTCTGCCCCACATCAGTTGTGGAGGTCCTATACAGGTTAGAAAATTTAACAGCGTTGTGTCTGATTAATAAAAACATCCGTAGCCTGTTAAGTTGTGTCGCACAGCTCCATGTCAGCCACAGTTAGCGTTAAGTTAGCTAGTAGCATCAGGAGCAAGGGAAGCTTGACATTTCTGTCCTTAACCATTGCTGATTTTATCATCAGTTCTCCACAGTATCAGTTGTGGAAGTCCCAAAAACTTTGGAAAACTTAACAAAGCTGTGTCTGTGTTCATAAGATAATCCAGTGGTGTGTAAAGTCGTGTTGTAGGAGCTCCATGGTATTCACACGCAGCAGTAGCTGTTTCACCACCATGTTTGATTCGATGTCTGTTCAGCAAATTCTGGCAACGTTCATGCCATTGAAATGTCACTGACATCAGAGAATCTCAACACTGATTGGCTGTTGCGGCACAGCGTCACAAGATGTTGCCTGAAAAGTTCAATATTTTCAGCTTTGAATGATGAGGCGATGAAGCTGAGGCAACCGATGCCACGTCACGTGATTCACATCACGTGTATCGGGAGATTTGTGTTGCCCAAAGTGACATTGCATATAATTGTGTCTTTACAATGACTTTGTATGTAATCTCATGGCATTCATTGCATTCATCTCTGTCTGTCTGAATGCACCTTTATTGGTGGTCCCAAAAATCTCAAAAAGTAGAATGGGAGCCAGAGCTTTCAGTTACCAAGCTCCTGTCCTATGGAACAATCTTCCAGTCTCAATCCAGGAGGCAGACACCATTTCTGCATTTTAAAAGTAGACTTAAAACCTTTTTGATAAAGCTCACAGTTGGGGCTGGCACAGCCCTACCTTGACCTGCCCCTTGTTATGCTGCTACATAGGCTTAGGCTGCTGGGGGGCTTCATGACAAACTGAGTTCTTCTCTTTCTTCATCTCTCTCCTCATATGTTTTACATTCATGTTCCATTTATGCCTGTTACTAACTTGATACCTTCCTCTGAGTCTTTCTGCTTTATCGTCTCACAGACTCCCATTGACTGTGGCCACGCATGGATCGTTGATCATAGCTGTGCCTCCTACTTTGGCTCTGCTTGATGCTCACTGCAGCTTCCTTAGTATCAGTCAAACGTTTATCTTATTCACCATATAATGATAATAATAACGTTATTACTACTATTTTTATTTTAATAACTAGTATTTATGTAGATTAAATACCTATACAGTTTGCATATTATAATGTACCTTTATCATTTCCTACATAGATTTTTACTATTATAGCTTCAGTTATTTTGCTATTGCTGTGTCTCTGTCTCCCCCACCCCAAACACATTAATTGATTGATTGATTGAGATGATCAGCTAAAAAAGCTGCTCCTTAAAACTTTATCAGTTAAATTGTTTTCATTTTTTTCACTGCATCATTTCAATCAGAGCAACCACTGATTGTATGACAACTGTGATAATTGATGGAGCCATCATGACATCAACCATTGGTTTGTAGATAAGAGCTTTAAAGCCTCAAGTTTGGCATTATGGTTGTTGCCATTTTTTTTTCCCCTCAGAAGTGATTGTATTAGAATGCGAGGGTGGACCTGGAGAGGATATGCATTGCTGCAAATAACCTTTTTCACACAGAGACTGTTCTATTTTTCGGCCACATTGCCCCTTCTTTCTTTTTTTCACTCAAAAAAATGAGATCATCATAACGCGGCTGCAGTCTGTGATTTGAGATTGCATATTTAAATTGTAGCACATAGAGAGGCATGGCGGGTGTTACGTGTAACCCTAACCCTCCTCCTTCCTAACTTTAAGTAGTGAGGTGCAGCACACAGCCAAACATTTACACACTGTAATATTTTTGCCAAACCGTGAAACTAACCTCCTCTGAGTTTTTTTTGCTAGTCTGTTTTTGCTTTTGTAGAAACTTTGAAAGTAGGACATTTGAAAGCACTACATATTGGAATTTAGAGGAGTTAATTTGGTGTAAGTTTGGTGTATCCCAGCACAGCTGTGTTAGCATTTAGAAGTAAGATATTCGAATACTTTCTCCACCGCTGGATTCTGTTGACTTCTCCACAGAGCAGAAGGACGAGTGACATCTGCAGTATGTCAGGTTGAGCTGGGCTGAAGTTAAGGTTAAAAATGTCATGCCTCTCATTAGTGAAATGTCCCACAGTGCATCTCCAAGTTCTCTTAAAGATGGAGCAGTGGTGCGTTTGGTTAAAACCTCAGGATTTGCGTCCAGACTAGAGGGGAAGTGGAGATTCATCAAACCTGTCAGGAGCGGAGATGGTGGGAATCCCCGCTGGAGACAGAGCTCACCCTGTTCCTGATGAGACAGATTTATCTTCCATATCCTGTCAGACCACCGGACCTCCATGGTTTCGTAAGGAGGAGGAGGAATGAGTGACAGCTATGGGAAATCCAGAATAGAAATGAAGGGAAGGACAGAGGGGCGAAGCATGCGGTGCTTGCAGTGAGGATGACCAGAGAGGGATGTACAAACAGAGGAAAGATGCTAATTGGGAGAAGTTTTTTTCTGGTGTCTGTCTTCCTGCAGTAAAGTCTGATTAATTTCCCTCAGAGACAAAGCTAAGTGACTATTAGTTGGAGAATTTCAAGCCTTGGACAGATATCAAACTCTCCTGGTTGAGCGAATAGACAAAAAGATATACCACTATGTAAGAACATCTATAGTTTTGCCTGTGGACTTAAGACTCTACCACAGTAGCCCCATAGCACAATTTTGCAGTTAACACCCAATCACGGGGCTTAAAGCACCCCTCCACTTGAGAATGTATTTTGTTTCTCGCTACTTGACTGTAATTTTGGAGCCTCAGTGTGCAGAGTGTCACATTCTCAGCGAAGGCAGCTGAGGCTCATTGCCAAAGAAGAATTCAGGAGTATCCACAAACCAAATCCATGGGCAAAAATATGATTTCCGAGAAGGAAAATTAATTATTATTAGGACAGATCAACTATGGCATTCCTAAGTTATGCTACAATAATTGTATGTTTGATGAATTTTGCTGAAAAGAAAAGAAAAATAAAAGTCACTGGTGATTTAGATCAGAGTGAAGTGCTATATGTCATCTGGGTTCCAACATTCAGAGAGATTACAGAATGATGACAGTAAGGATATAAATTGCTGTATGTGGTTTTGCTAAGTAAATTTCAAACTGAACACAAAACAAATCTGAGGGTGACGTGATTGCCTACAAATGCAGTTGAGAGATGATATTTGTTGGCCATGTATATGTTTTTTTTTTTCACCCAGTGAGAAACTTTGTGTTATATTTGCATGTGTGAGAGGGCGTGTCAGTCCTGTTTCTGCACTGGTCTGATACTGCATGTCATAAGACCAGGTCAGATTAAATATTCATGAAGCATGCAGCGGCAGTGCGTGCATGTATGTGCGTGCGTGCGTGCGTATGTGTGTGTGTGCGTGTGTGAGGATGGGGTGGATGGAATGTGACGGGGGTGTCAGTGCACTCAGTGGGAGGTCAACTTCAGGAGAGAGAGGGAAAGGTGCTGAGTTACCAATAGTTCTCACTTCAGCCAGTGAGAGATAAACACACTGTACACACATTAATACTGAAAATTTCTATCTACAATGTTTTTAAATTAATAATTCCTGTTTCAGTCAGTGTTATAGCACACTAACCTCCAGAGATGCCATGCTTGGAGGCAGGTTTCACACCAGTTAAGGGAAGACTCAGCAATGAAGGTGAGGAATTTGGGACAGCTGAGAGCTTTTGCCCTAATGGTTATTGTCTGTAGAAAATTCATTGTAGTCCTACCAAATTGATAATAAGGCTTAAAGAAACAAGGACAAATGATGGTTTGGGTTGATCCTTGTGTGGTCATAAGGTCACAAACTTATCCACCACCTCAAAGTGTGTACAGTAGTAACATTTTAACACTTAGTTCACCAAGAAGTGCGCAGGGATGAAATGTATTTGTGGCTGAAAATATGGATCCAAAATGCTGCGTGTCGCTTTTCTCTAACAGTCTTCGAACTTGAGTATATAATCACTGTGTAGAATTATTTTTATTCTCTGCTCTTCAGTGCAAGTGGCAGAGCTGCACTGCTTGTCAACTAGCTCACATAGGCCGCCTGCCAACATTGCTTGCCATTGGTCAGTTCGGCTCATCCTCGACTCCTCTCTAATCACAGTTAGAAAACACAGACTCTGCCTTTTTTCCCCTATTTTTCAAATAAATCTTACGAACCAACAAATATAACGACTATCAGCAATGGGCTCAATCATCTCCCATGGTCAGTATATTCATCCAGTCGTCCAACCGTCACCTGCACGCACCATCAGAAGCTTCTCTGGTGATGCTGCAACAATTGGATAACAGAAAAAAGACAGAAAATGTAATTTTAAGTCCAACAAAGACATTTACTGATTGCTGCTAACTCCAGCAGATCTCTCTCTGTTGTGTGTGAGGGAACATGGCTCCCTTCTTCAGAGCTACAGGCTGCAGTGAACAGTGGGCCAAAACATGGCATCGGTGACGTTTTTCAAAACTACCTGGCACGCCGAGGCTTCAGGACACTTGGGTTACTTTGGACAAGCAGTATTGAGACATTTTATAATTTTATTTATTTATTTTTTTCCACAACAATTGCTTTCCAGATTTCTGTAAGGCCTTTTTCCTGTGAAACTCCAGCAGCGTTGTGTGGACTAAAAAACTTCCCCTGACCTTTTATTAGCATAAGAGTGAGTAAATAACGACTGACTTTTAATTTTTTTGGGTGAACTATCCCTTTAAAGAATAGTCCACCGCTCTCACCAACTAAATCAGGCTTTCTGAACGATCCGATGATGCTGCAAAGACTCTGCAGTGGAACCCGATCACTGAGCTAACATCAGACACATTTCAAGGCTCCATCTGTACTGAACCCAAAAGTCAACTCTGTTTTGTCATGTTCACTGTTTAGTATCGAGCAGAAACTCACCACACAAATGGAGCCTCATGGGTTGGAAAAGCACCATCGCTACTTTACACCTCCTGCAAGCAATGAGTGAAACTTGTACATGTAATTAAACAATATTCCTCAATCCTTCCCTCCTCATGTGTTCATTGTTTCTGTCACTCTTTCTTCTTGTTCTCTTCTTTCATGCTTCTGTCACATAATCATTTTTAATACATACAGAGTACTTTTTCTGATTTTATAAATAACAAAGATTTTAACTGCAGCGATGTCACCAGCATGTCAACGAGGTTTTTCTCCTCCTGTTTCTAATTAGGGTTTTTTTTTCCCGTGATGCTTATTGTGCTGTGATTCAGAGTCCATAGAGACTAACCACCTTTGCACATGTGTGTGTGTGTGTGTGTGTGTGTGTGTGTGTGTGTGTGTGTGTGTGTGTGTGTGTGTAAGTGAGTATCAACCCTGATGAGATGCACAGTCAGCAAGCATTAAACACACAGGAGAAAGACGTGATGAGAGGAAAGATGAGGCGCAGGAGGGAGAGGGAGTGACAAAAAGAAGGAAATAGGGCAGAGAAACTGAAATAAACCAAATTAAATGACAAGAATTAAAGGTGGAAAAGACAGTTTGGTTGTTTTACTTTTTCTGTAGATTTACAGAAAAATAATTATTTAGATATTTCTGTCGAGACATACGAATTCTCTACTTTTAAAAGTTATCATGATCAGTCAAAGACAAAACAAGATTTTGGACATGCCGTACATATAATAACGATCAAATAATTCAAATATGACTAAAGTCAATGTAGCAAATGAAAATCAGGTTTCTGACTGAACACTGGAGGGTGAAGAGGGAAGGTAAAAGCAGCATGAGCAGGAAATGTAAAGAGAGTGATCAACACAGAGATGAAATCTTGCCAGCACACCCACTGAATTATTCAGGCCTCCCTTTTCCACACCTGTCATTCCACCTTTACTTTTCTCTTTCTCTTAATCTCCCAGTTTCTCTTTGCTTTGGTCTCTGTCTGCTGTAGAAAGTGAGTCACAAACAGCTGATGGACACAGTCACTGCTACATATGTAGAACATGGAGAACATTTTTAAAATTTTCTGTGTGCACAGGTAGAAAAGTTTTATTCTAATTTGTGCTGTTACTGTCACTAACAGGGAAGCTAATAATTAATAAATAGTCTGTGGATTTTCACGTGATGCAGATATAAGTGAACCATGGTCCTGCTGCTTGACAGGTGGCTCTAATGGGGACAGTCCATTTCTGACCTCCATTTTCTTGAATTATTGAAGGCGGGGCTAAAATGAATGACAGCTAAACACTCACCTCATTGAGATCATTCATGCATTTTCTGCCTTTTCACAAGCGCATTCATATTTTGTAAGATTTTAAATGATTCAATGTAAAGCTTCTTTCAGCACAAACTTCAGGCTCTTTTTTCTGGCCAAAAATGCACAACAGTATATTGGTGGCCTAATGGTTAAAGAGGCAAGCTTGTGATTGGAAGGTTGCTGGTTCAAATCCCCGCTGACAGGATTTATCTTGATGGTGTAAGTGAAGGGAACTGCTTTCCCATGCACATTTCAACACTGAGGGCCGTTGAGGATGACCCCTAACCCGAGCTGCTCAGTGGCCTCAGATAAGACTGTCGTTGTAGATTTTTAAATGGTCTTATGCTGCCAATAGCCATCACTTTAACTGCTTTGAGATTTAACTGATCTCAGAGGTTTTGATCCAGCAGTTATTTCATTTTTAATCCAGTATCCAAAAAACGAAATACCTGAATTCGCTAAGAAATCTCTGTGAACAGTTTTCTCACTCCTAACTCTTTTATTAGCAAATGCAAGTTTGTTTGCAGTTTTAGCTACCGTTGATCTTTGCATCCTCTTCACAACATCTTTGTGAACCAAAGAAACAGCGGTAGTGAACGTCTCATCTCTCTGCACTGCAGGACGGCCACTCGGCTTTATAATTCTCTAGCCAAGACAGGCAGACATCTGAAATTCCCTTTGGGGATTTATAAAGTACAATCTCTTCTATTCTGTTCTATTCTATTCTATTCTTTAAATCAGAAACAATGTAAATAACAGATTGATAAAAATCTGTTATCTAGTAAGCTGTAGCTTCATAATGATAATTGCCAACCTCTGATAACTTGGTTGTTCTATGGTTAAAGGGAGAGTTCATGTTTTTTTAAGTTGGGGTTGTATGAGCTACCAATCAAAAGTCATCTCCCGCCATACACCACATCAACTGACTGCCTGCACACAGCGCAACGAGAGGGGAGACCCTGGCACTGTAGGGAGGTGAGCAGAGAATACATTACTCTGAGCAGCATGCATGGGAATGAATTGCAGTATAATAATTTATTTATATTTATTAATTTGCCTTTTCTGTAGAGATGTCACTCTATAGAAATAAATTCATCTAGAGTGTTGAAAAGTCACTACATTTAGCAAGAAAAGTTGGAAACATGCAGTTCTCCATTCTCTTTGCCTCTCTTACTTCAGCCCGGGGGAGGGGCTTAAGTCATTAAGGCTACATCCACATCGCTGCATCTTAAAGTTAAGATGGAGTCTTATCAATCAAAGATGCACGGTGTGAGCTCCATAGCAGCTCTACTCTCCAGCCAAACTACGTGCATATCACATGACCACCCAGCGTCACACGGCACCTGTTCATTCAAAGAATGTTTCTGTTATCTAGTCTGTGGAAATTAGTGTGGTGTCTCAACCATATATGGACTGGAGTTGAGGTTTCACCATATATGGACTGGAGTCGAGGCCTTGGAATGTGAAAGGATGATATACCTGGTGAGTGGGGGTCATCTCCGCTCGGGCATTCTCTTTGAAGTTAAACCAGGTATTCCAGCCAAGCAGGAATGTCTCATCTTTAGGTGAAGACTCATATTGGCTTGGGGTCTTCAAACACATGCTCCGGAGTGTTTCCTTGATGCTGTACTTTTTTGTAATAAATCCTTTTATAAACAATCAAGTCGGTGTCGGCGGCAGTTTCTTCATCATCTTCACATCATCACAATTTGAGAAACGACATTAGTGAGCGCTTATTTTACTTTGATGTGTGTGTGCAGTCAAGATCTCCCAGGCATTGTGGCATAACTTACCATAATAAACTACTTCCCTTTGGGCTCTGTGCACTGTGTTTTGATGTAATCTGACTGCAGGAAGATGATGACAGACACAACTTGTCAGGATGATCCAAATGCATTGGTATTTTTTTCCCTCCTTACTTAAGAAACTTTAATACAATACTGGTTTACCTTTGTGAAAACATCCATGAGTGCCTGCATTGTTGTCATTCCCTCCACATGCGGACGCACGTTTTCATTGATGTTGATCAGAGTTGTTCTGTACCGACATGTGAAAGTTCTCTCACTATTCCACTGGAACCACAACTCCGTCAATAAAGTTTTACCAGTCAGTGTAGGGCTGATAGCGCCACTGAACACGAGAACTTTTGCATTTCACTGAATAATATCTTTTCTTCCTGTGCACGTGAGCAGTAGCATCCTGATGACAGGCAGAATTTAACTGCACAACAGCTGCTGGCAGAGACAACAAGGTCGGCAATGCCTGAAATTTGTTATCCATGTTTAAACAATTCTCGATAGTCAAGGCTCACAGATACAGGCGTGATACATACAGGTTTGTTTTCTTCTGCAAAGTAGTCACATGACTGTGGGGTGACCAGTCATAAAGGGTGTCCATGTCGGCATCTCCAAAACCCTCCGTCTGCACCTGACCACAATGAGACGCCACACCGGAGTCTTCAAAATAAAACAGGGACTCAACCATCTCTAAACTGATCCATCTTTTGGCCGCTTAGACGCCGGGTTAGTGAGGATACAAGGTTCAAACGTGACAACATCGCTGTGTCTTTGATTGAAGATGCAGCAATGTGGATGTAGCCCAACTATATACAGTGACTACAAATAAGTATCTCATACAGCCCCATCTCAAATGTTCTCTGCAGTAATGCAGTGATCAGGGCCAGATGTGTAAATGATACATGTGCACAAACTCACATTCGCCTTTTCCAACCTGTAACCTGGTATTTCTGTAAGGAAAATGTGCAAACCTACATGTAAGAGATAGCTGCAGGTGAAAAGATCAGGTGGACATGAAATATAAGGTGGGAGAAGTAACCTTAGCTCATCTTAGTGCCAATTTTACTACAGATGTCATTCTTTTTGCATATTATAAGGCTTACTGTCCCACAGGGGGAATCAAAAACTTCATTTTTAATCAAATTTAAATGATATGTTTATCATGTTTTACTTACACTTGAGCTATCATCTCTCTGTTAATGATGTTTTCATTTGATCCTGAAGTATGAAGCACTTTGAAAACATTTTAAATATGACCTTAACGGAAAAGTTATTGATCATAATACTGTGATTTGATAATGATAACTGGTGACTGATGTATTACTGGGATGATGGTTTACAGGAGATGAATTAGTGGTATGAGTGTTTTAAACCGTCACAGCTATACCTAATGGTTGTATATCACTAAGTGAGTTTTTTTTATGCGTTTTTTAAATCTGTGATCTGAGGCCTTGTTTCTCCCCTGCAATTTGGCCATTCGTCCACACACAAATGTTTGAGGTCCCCATAGACAGAGCTTTTGGATAACTCCATCCTGGGAGAAGACAGAAAACTCCACCTTAGTGTTTACGTGCGTACAGGTTTTTTGGCTTGTCCCTTATGTTTGACCTCAGAGTGTGTGATGTTATCTCCTAAGAACAAGAGCTGATTTTCAAAGATGTCAGACAAAACCAAAACAGTGCTGGTTTTAACCTTCCTATCAGGAATCAGGAATTGCGTATAAATGAAATGTTACATACTCTACATACTCAATACAGTGAGGAAGGGAGGCGTCAGATATATGAGAGGGATGTCACATGAGGTTTAGAAAAATGAACTAGCCGTACGATCAGCTTTATAGATCTGATAAAAATAATGCACATAGTAGGCTACATATTTCTGTCTTTGTGCATTGGACCTCTTGTCCAAAAACACAGTTTTTGCAGTTTATAAAGCCATCAGAGTTTTATCTGTCTGCTGAATGTCAAGTTTCAGGACTTGAAATCTTCAGTTCAACTCTCTGTCATGAATCAATAATTTAAGCTCAGGCCTATTAGCTGAAGTTCTGAATCAGGTCTTCCTGTATTTTACACAAGCAGCTTGTGTAAAATAAGTTTTGCAAAGTCGGTCACACTGTTAATGTCAACGTTTAAGATAGGTACATCTTCAGTGAACATTTTCAGGTTTCATTCTTTTTCCAGTTTGACAGTAGCATTACAAACATTAATTTGCCTTTGAACAGTAGCTACCAAAAAGGTTTAAATTAAATGTTTCTTAAATGAGTTTTCACATGAACTGAATGTATATTACATTCATAACTGTGTTTTCTAGCAACTGAAAGCTGAACTAAAAGCTGAACTAAAATAGATTTGATAAGCTGATTTGGTGTTGGATTCAAAACAATTTAGTGATAAGATCCTGTTGTGATGTTTGGCTTCTCGCAAAAGCTTCCAGTAACAGAAACTGGAGTCAAGTGGATAAAATTCAAATAAGCTGCTAAATATTAGCCACATTTCTAGAAGTAAATAAAAGAAATGGCAAAACTTGTGAATATGAATATGAAGACATGACATTTGAATAATATTTCTAATATTTCTTCTTCTCTCTCTCTCTCTCTTACACACACACACACACACACACACACACACACACACACACACAAAAGCTCGCATTTTAGTAAAAACATTGTAAA
>JAQLOL010000020.1:2776685-2797254 GCA_029783665.1 Naso thynnoides | reverse complement strand
TTAGAGGAGAAAAGTGGCTAAAAAGCTCTGAGGAAGTTGCTGATGGAGGCAGTTGTGTGGATCAACTCTCTCAGGTGGCTGCCAGCTTCACTATGTTCCTTCTATGCCCCCTCAACTCTTTCAACTTTGTGCGTGTGTGTATGCGTGTTTGGGTGGAGAGGCGAGGTTGATAATGTCAGCAGCGACCAGCCGTCTCTCAGACCAAATGGGCCTCAGCTGTCAGCTGTGCTAGAGCTAAACTGAGTTTAGGGGAGATTAACACAAAATGACATCCTGTTTGCTTCAGTCTAATCCTAATCTAATCTGACGGGGCTGCATGTGGGGAAATGTTGCGCTCACTTTGCCTCCCTGAAAAGCATGTTTTACATTCTTCCACTGTGTCAGACAACAAAAGGAAATTATTTTTTAAATTCTGGGGGGTGAATTTGTGTCAATGTGTGCCTCTGTGGAACTAAGTAACAATGGGTTGTTGAATTGATTGACTGCAGTCAAATGTAGATGTACATAATATTTGTGATGTATTATTTTTGTCTTGTACTCACCAGTCATGTGACCTGTGTCTGTTTAAGATGACGTCTCGCATCGCCTCTTCAGTCTGATGAAGAGCTTCTCGGCTCGAAACGTTACTCACTCGGTGCTGATTAAATGATCTGATACCTTGCACATCTCCTTTGACTTTCCGGTATAAAATATTGCTGAATGCAGAAATTTTGCTAGCTATGTTGTCTCTCTCCGTTCTTCTTTTTGCTCTTAAAAATAGTAGCTGCCAGAGGCAGCACAGCCCATCTTCCTGAGTGCTGTTTTAGAGCAACAGAGAAAAATTGATTTCAGGGATGTAATGTCAGTCAGAGCTAACTGAGCTAATTGGGAAGTAGCTGTGTACCTTCCCTCACTGCTAACAAATAACGTGGTATGGTATCTGATTGGTGCACAGACCGGTGTACTCTCCGATACAGATACCAGCATTTTCGGTGGTATCGGCAGCATTTTCCAATACTGGTATCGGTATCAGAACAACTCTAGTGCTTATGACCTTTTTTCATTTGACAGTCAAATGTATGCATTAATAGATGGACGAGTGAAACAATGGATAAATGGGTGAACATAAAAATGGATGGATGGATGGATGGATGGATAGGAATCAGAAATGGATGAATAGATTGGAAAACAGAGTGAAAAATATCTAACTGGATGGAATCATATGTGGATAAATGGAGTGTGAGAGAGAAAAGACTGTTTGTAACTTGGTCACAATGATCAGCACCTCACAGCAAACACAACACATGTACATGACAACAACACATATACTTCACTCATTCACCATGTATTGGCTTAAGTGCTTTTGTTGCCCCTCACCAACCCTTGGCCCTGGACCACACACACACACACACACACACACACACACACACACACACACACACTGGGCATGGTGTGTGCCTGATATAAATTTTTCACTGTGGTGATCTGTGCTGTAAGTGGCAGACCCTCGACTCCTCTCCCCGCTGTCTCTGCTGGGAGCTTCCTCACACATGTGAAACAGTGCTAACAGCTGCCCAGGGAGGAAGAGGAGGGTGTGTGTGTGTGTGTGTGTGTGTGTGTGTGTGTGTTTGTGTGTTTGTGTCTTTTCATTTTAGCTTCTGTGGATGCGGCAGAGTGAATGAATTAATTATTCTTTTCAATTCTTCTGTAATCTCTCTACGAAAACCTCTTGGTTTCTCACAGCTTCCGTGATAATACCGATCTTTATCAGAACTGTGAACAAATGTGCAGATGTGTGACAAGTTTTTTTTTTTTTTCCGTCTCTTAACATGTCCTTTTAGGTGAGTGGAGCTGGGCGAGTCAGTGAATGTCCTTGACAGTCCTTTTGAAAAATTAAACTCCCTCTCCTCAGCCACCTCCATCCCTTCCTTCCCCTCCACCACCTCTTTCTTTTACCTCGTCATGCACCCATTTCTCCTGACAACCCTCTTGAGCACTGGGGAAGGTCAAAGGTCAAGTTGCTGGGATTTTAACTTCGTGCTCTCCTGTAAATCTTTATGAGGCTGTTCTGTTATGAAAGGTATGACACAAAACTACAGCTGTGTGTGTAATGTGTATCGAGGAAAATCATCAGGCAGAAACCGCTAAGAGTTACAGCCATTCATGCACTGACTCTATTGTCTCCGGAGTGGTTTTCATTGTTATTGTACCAGTTCCTTTTCTGCAAAAGATTCAAATTGTGTAACTATGCATGAGGCTGGAAATAATGCATATATGTACTGGATGTGATGCAAAAGACAAAAAGCATTTCACGGTAAGTGCAGGACAACATTTGATTATGAGTCTTGTATCAACATATTTGGCAGCATCACTGTCTTTAGTGAAAAAAAACACAATATAATAAATCCGTTGGTCTAAAATTTGCTTGGCCACAAATAAATACCTCGCTTTGCACAAATAACTGTGAAAATATAGACCACGTGACATCTCCGCAAAGTAATCTATTGCCACTTGATGGAAGGCTGCTGTATTGGGCATACATTCCCTCCCCTAGCGGACGGAACATTTTAAAGTACATGTCATACAAAAGTTCCCTAAAGATGGTTTCTGTCATTTTAGGTACTTCTAATGACACTGTTGTATGCTAAGGTGTGAATTTTTTCTAATAAGTTTGCATTTAAATAGAAGATTGATGCCAAAAATGGGGGTGTAATGTCATGACTGACAGCTAACCCTAAACAGTAATTGAGATATATACAAATAGGAGCAGTGCTCTTGGGCTGGTAAGCACCGATACGCAGTGCCCCAACTTCTACATTTTACCCCTGGCGTACCGGGACTTTTTTACGGCATACCAGTACCTCTCACAGGCTACAAGTACCCTAGCCTGTCCTCTTCATATAGAGTGTCTCTTGGCAATTCATAATGACACTTAAATTACATTAGGGTACACTCCGTGACGCTCACGCATTCGTTCTCATGTAAGTGTAACATCACATTAATGTTGTCTCATGAGTCACAGTAATGTTAGATAAACGGGAAAAAGCAAAGGAATAAGAACCAGACTGCAGTGTCGCTGGAATGGATCCTGATGATGTCACAGCTCTCCAACAGTCAAATACATATAGTCAAATAGCGAGGCAGAAAAATAATCATAGTTCATTTGATAAATTAATTTTTTTGAAAATCAGCATTATCCTCTAGTTTGCTCTCTTTTACTCACTGTAGAAATTCAGAACATACACCTGTTTGACATGTTTAAAACAAATGAAATTAGTTTAAGAAAACTAATTGATTATTTGCCAATACCAGCCACCTGATTCACATGCCAACAGGTGAATAAGGGGAATACTGGCACTAATTTTTTTCTACTTAAAGTACTGGACGGGACCTTGTTATTGCACTTCCTCTGCCTACATCCCATCACTAATATCCAGACTCTGGATAATGTCACCAGCTTAAGAAGGCAACGCCTGTATTTAATTCAGCTTCATTTTTGTACATTGGGAAGAAGTCGAGACTCATGTCCATCTTTTTAAGCATTGTTGTTATTTGAATCAAACCTTCAGGATTGGTGTTGTTAAAAATCACCTGTCTGTAAATTCAGCTAATGATAATGCCAGTCAACCTGTGGCAGCAGTGGCCTAATGGTTAGAGAAGTGAGCTTGTGACTGGAGGGTCACTGGTTTGAATCACGGCACTTCAGCAACATGAGCACAGCAGTCAAGTTACAGTACTACACTGCTGTGTGGTGCGAAGCTGGAGTAACAGCTAAACTGCAGCTAAAGGACGGCGCTCTTCTGACATTGTGTGGTTGTGAGTGTGTGCGTGTGTGTGAGCTCCCTAATGTTTTCCATGCTCTATGATTTTTATTGACATCACTTATTCATGGCCCTGCTGTCCTACACAGGTCCACTGAAAACCATTGTCACTACACCCAGTTTGAGTGGTACTGATCTGCATTTCACTGTCATGTGCTGCCTGTGTGTGTGTGTGTGTTTGATGGTGATCAAACAGTATTATTATCATAGCTGTGTTTTGTGTGACCTTTGTTCCTGTGTCTGTGTGATATCTGTGTCAAATATTGAACAGAGGTCAATATCAGTCTATGCAATCAGATATAAATATCAAACCTCCATTATCCTTCACTTGATAAGCTCTTTGTTTACCTCTGTTATGTCACACTCTGCACAGAAACATAATCTTTATCTAAATAACTTGTTTTGCTCTTTATCCCCAAACAAAAGCTCAAAGCTGGAGGCTGCGGCTGGTTGTGGACTTGAGTCTGTCCCACATGAGGTCCTTTTCTTTTTCTTTTCTCAAATCTGTGTCTCCAGCAGCCTCTCTAAGCTGGGGAGAGTGGTCCTCTTGATCCTGTGGAAGCTGTTTGAAGAGTTTCTGTCCCTCTGCCTGCTCTGACTGACAGCCGCGCTCCACTGGCCAGCTGCTGGCCTGAATCCCCGGCTTTGGGCCTCTGCAGCCAGCTCTCATCCAGGCCTGATCCCACAGAGGAAAGCCTCAATGCCGTCAGGACGGATTTGACAGTCCTCGCTCATCCCACGGATGTCCAAAGTGCTTTCACAGTGGGTGAACGAACCCCCTCCTACTTTTGCTCCCCTTGCTGCCCCGACCAAATGGAGTGTGACAAGCACACGTGTTTGCTAGAATGTGCGTTTATGGCTCCATTTCGGTATATTTGCCAAGGAGTAAAGAGTTTATTTGTTCTATTCGTGCAAAATAACAGAGAAACATCTCACAGATTTCACTGAAATTTATTGACAAATTAGCCAGCAGGCCAATTAAGATTTATCAGTTGTTGGTATGGATAGCGCCACCATGTGGCCATTTGAAAAGCATGTCCAATATCCTACTGTATAATCCAGTAAGCGGATACTCAATGTTTTTTACCTCACTGTACATTTAGCACACAGTTCCTAAACTGTGACATGCACATTCAAAATTCATTTTTTTCTGGATTGACTGACTCAAGATTGATCATTCAGCATAAACACAAAAAACGTATATGACAGCTTGAACTGAAACTTTTACCTTTTTTCTAGGAACTTAAGAAATTTACAAACTTGTAAGCTTCTCCATGTTTTAGGTTTTAAGTTTACACATGCATCAGAAGTGGTTTATAAAAATGCATTGACAAACTTGTGTTTTAGTCTACTGACTACAAATAACCAACATTCATCTTATCATCTTATCTCATCTTAGCCCTCCCATATATGACATACTTGTCATATGACACTTATCATATGCCATTGCCTTTTCCACACCCTTTAGCATCACATAAAGACACAACTTACATTTTTGCGTCAGTATCCAACACTCAAAGCCTTTCTAAACTTTTAAAAAATATATATATTTGGTTTATGTTCTTTATAAACACATGGTTTTCTTGTGAACAGGCTGCAATTAAGCAGCAAAAGTACTTGGTTAGGTTCAGGGAAAAAATACTGGATTAGTCTTAGAAAAAGATCCACACATGGTTGGTCAAATTTAGGAAAAGATCTCTGGTTACAAATTTTTGTTTTCAACCTTGGTTATGCAAGGGTATGGAACTTCGGTCACCTAAACGAAAGTTGTTTGTGGACAGCCCCTCCACTTTAACCCTACCTCTGTGCCTTTTGGGACTTTGTTGACCTTTTTACTATATACACTGTAGGGAAAAGTTGCTATGAAGGTCTAATAATGACGCAAATGCATTTACATTGGACATTAGTGGAAACAGGGTGAATCTCATATGTATGCCAAAAGATATTTTGGTAAGACTTTATTTGCAATTGCATTATGACCAGATTTATAATGCATTATAATGTGCCTACAGTGCTGTATAGTCATAGTTATAAGCATGGTTAGGGTTAACCCTTACCTGAACCATAACCACATGTAATGCATTTTAAGTGTGTTCATAATGTGTTATATGGTATATGTTTGTGATGTGTTATAATGCATTACAGAGACAGGCTTCAAAGAAAGTGTTACCAGTATCGTCTCTGTCTATTTAAGATGTCATCGAGCATGGCAGTGCATCAGTATTTCACACATAGCGGAGACATGTCCAAATCAAGAACAGTACAGTAAAGTATATACTCTCCAACTGCTGTGTATTTTTATGTATTTGTTACTACTAAAACGGCAATTGACCCAAACTAAAAAAAAAGGCATTTGATTAAGCATGGCAAGTGAATGAAGAAAAAGTTTTGGCGTTTACGAGTGGGTGCTAAAGTTAGCCAGCAAATGTTAGCATCCATTCATTTAAACAAACCAACAAAGTTCAAATATCCCTCATAAAAGCTACGGTTTTTATAACGTTATGTTGTTACGGACCCAGTAGCCTTATCCTACTGGCTGAATCTGCTGTGCTCTTGCTCGGTTGAACATTTAACGTTAACATTACCATAACATTGAACTTTATCAGATATATCCAAACATTGTTGGTTTCTTTGAAGTGAATGGATGCTAACGTTAACGTTAGCTAGCTATGCTTGACACCCACTCGCTAAACCCGAAACTTTTCCTTCATTCACCCAACGTTTTTTTATTTACTGCAGCCATATCCTGTTTCTCATCGCTAGGCTAGGAAAGCGACAGAATGAAAGTTATATCGTTCTCTTTTTAGATCTGTTTAAACTACATGGGACACAGCACTGAAGCATATTGAAAATTTGGAGTTTGGACGCAGATATGGCATTCTGAAAAGGTGTTACATCATGACTTTACAACTAGATAACTATGATATACAGGACCATAGGCTCATTATAACGCATTATAAGTATGTTCATAATGCACTATAGATGGATGCTCTAAGTAAAATGTTAAGGAATTTTTTTTTCTTGTTTTTTTATTTGGCATTTGTTTGCACTGACCATTTAAAGTTCATTCAAAGACAATGGACAAGGTTCTTCGTTGGTGCACCTTTTCACTACTGGATCATTATTTAGTGAGCATGTGTGTCAGGAGACAGACAGGACATTGACTGAGGTCAGGAAATGGCTGGAGTGTGTAGACAGAGGAGTGGGAGCTGAGCTTCATTGATAAACTTCCTCCAGTTCCAGACAAGGAAGGAAGCAGTGCAGGCTTTAGGCATGGTAGGGAGACACTATAGATCCAGTACTGGGACAAGGGTCCAGCCACTGCCAGCCATTGATCAGGATCGCAATCAATCAGGAAACCATTGAGCAGCCAGGTCGAAAAGTAGAATAAAAGAGCAACTGAGAGCGAGCAGTGAACAGAGTTTGCTCGCAGTCACAGATGACCGCCTGAAGAGATCGTCCCCCCTCACTTTGACCGCCTGAGGCAGGAAGTAGATCAGAGCGCTGCTGTTAACCTCAGAGATGTGTTTCAGAATGGACCGAACATGTTTATGTCACCTGACCTATGACCCTTGAACAGTATTGACATGTTTCTTGTTCATGGGTCAAATCCCCCTCCCTGGAGTCAGAGATCTTTTAGCTTAATGTTTCAGGGTGAATCAACTGCAGTCAGAAAACCTGAACTCAATTCTTAAGTTTACACGAATAACAGATCTCACTGAACAGAACGATCCTGTAAACATTTGTACATTAAAGTCAGATGAAATCATGCTCACTGTTCATTCCTGACATTGGAAACAGCAGCTGATCAAAAGGTTTCAACTCAGCTCCACGTTCTCAATTCTTCTGGAGATTTAAGTGTGCAGTGGATGAAGATGTAGTTTGCCCATTATATGCGTTTAAATTGACATATTTCTGAGCACCTGGAATACCGAAGTCAGACTACATGATATTAGCCCCAAAATAGCCCAACCAGGAAGATGTAGGGTGTCAGGTGGGTTTGGAAACGATTAAAGAGCATCGGGCGGGACAGTTGATCATTTCATCTCACATAATGTGTCATGATGGACGACAATGCCACACGTTGAATGCCTCACAACCTCACGACAGAATGACTAGCATGTTTGATTTTTCATTTACTCCCCACGATGGCTTGTCAGTAGTAGTGGTCAGTGGCGAGCCCTTCCTTGCCAGTGACGTCACATATGTCGTGAACTGCAACTGCGATGATTGGTCCGTTAACAACATGTAGTCTGTCAGCCACGACACGGCAAGAATTTATGACTCTTTAATTGCCTAATCTGGCTCGGTGAACATTTTAACAGACAAACATATTTTAGTGTGACCTCTGCAAAAGACTTTCTTCCATATTGACAAAACAGGTTTGGTTCGTCAGCTGTTGTTTTCAGAATCGAAAATAAACAGACAAGCTCATCTTTTAATCCAACATGGACAAGAAGTCAAAGACGTGCACAGAGTCATGTGAAATCTGGTTCATCTACTGTTACAACTGAGAAAAACTTTATTTTCTAGGTAAGACATTGTGATAAAGTTTAAAGCTCAAGAATAAGTGAGTAAGCTGACCTTGATTTCTGTTATATCACAGTTTGCCCTCTACCTTAAATAGCCTGTTGGTTGGACCCTGACAAGAGCAGCAGTTCAGGTTGAAAATAAGCAGTTCATGGTCAACTTTTTCAACAGCTGAAGAAATGAGAACATGACTTTCATTTGTAACATTTTCAGCAATTTCTCCGACCTTTAAACCAGCACACCTCAGGAAAATCTTTACAAACTTCTAAATAACAGCACAACTTTTAAAATTCATGGGAAAGCAGCAACTGACCCTGACCACATAAAGCATATTTTTCTTTTACTAGTTCTAATTTCCAGTGTTATAGTGTTACAGGTGATTTAAAAAAACAAAAACAAAAACAAAAAACCTTGGGCACAGCACCAGTCAATCCCGCCATACCTGTCCCACAACAGAGAGAGTAAAATGTTCCACTGAATTGAAGTATCACTTTAAGCTCCTTTACTTTGTTTAGGAGCCAGCAAGCCCGCATGTGGAATAAATCTCCCTCGGTTTGTGTGTTCAAGCCTCAGAGGGAAGGAGGAGGTCAGAGGAGGGCTGCTGTGGAGGAGGAAGGCCGAATGAGGCCATCAGTGCGATTCCTCGGTCCTGCCCATGAGAGATAAGTGCCCTTCCACTCCACTTCATACACCAGACCCTGAGAAATATGTACAGTATGTATATGATATGGAGATGCATAAACACACACACACACACAGAGTATCCAGATTATCTGCCGGAAGAGGTTTACACAGACCTCTCATTCTGAGCCCAGTGCGTGCGCACACACACACACACACACACACACACACACACACCATTAAAAAACAGATTTTTACACACATGAACATATCCAAAGATAGCGTTAAATGTGGCGAGGACAGCGAGCATCCAGCAGTGGCTGTGGAGAATCGGCCTGACTAAGCTTTGAATTTACATGGCTAAGCAAAGTTGTTAACCCTGAGAGGCAGGGCCAGAGAGGGAGCTAATGGGATTTCTCTGTTAATGAAATTTATGAAAAAGAGTGAGGAAGGGATGGAAAGATAGAAAGAAAAAGTAGTCGAGAGAGAGGTGGGAAAAGGCTCATGCAGTTCCCTCACATTGTCTCTGGCAGCAGGAACAGAGTTTGTATGTTCACTTGCACCTATTTGTGCACGTTTGCATTTTAGTCGCAAGAAAAAAAAAAGAGAGAGAGAGAATGCCGTTTTTTTTTTTTAAAAAAGCTAAACTTTGGTATATCTGAGTGGAGAAGTTGTATATCAAACAGGAAAAGATCTAAACAAGGTTGACAAAAATAGACTTTTAGACCACGCTGTGATCATGTGACACCTGCTTCTGCTCCAGAGAAATCATTCATGTCGCTGTCAATCAGCCTTTGAGGCCTGATGTTTAGCCATATGACCCAAATACTTTCAGCTTAATGTGTCCATGTTTTTAAATATTGCCCTCTAAAACTTCTGCTTCTGCTTCATTTGAGTTTATTAATCTGAAACTCGCAATTCAACTTTCCTTTCCTGGAACAACAGCCTGGTTATTCAGAATAACACTCAGACCTCAACAGGCAACATTGGACCCACTTTCTAATTAAACAATTTTTTTTTTATCATTTACTTAATCAAACACACTACTACAGTTCTTTCCCTTGAGTTGAATACGTCGTTGGGTCTATTCAAACATAGTGACATAAAGTCGACATGTTGGTTGATGTCTGAATTTGTGTTTTCTCCCCAGAGTTCAGTTTTTGAGCCGCTGGCTGCCCTCCAGCTATGTGAGCTGGATCTCGTCCTCTCAACACAAACCCTGCAGCAGCAAGAAGGTCTTGTTCTCCCTGTTTGCCCTGGAGTGAGTGGGCAGAAGATTGTGATGAGCGGGGGAGAAGATGAAGAAGATGAAGAAGAAGGGGGCAAGTGTTGAAGTGAGTGAGGGTGTGCTGATTGCGTAGGAAATTACCCCCGAGTCTGCACATTCTCCTGTACAAACACACACATATATACTCACACACACACACCTAGGTTTTCCTGGGTTTGGTTTTCTGTTTTAGTTTGATGCTGAGGTAGATTTCCTTATGTGCCTCCCCACCCCATACACACACACACACACACACACACACATGCACACACACCACCCCTCACCCCTTCGCCCCTCTCGCCCTCCGAACCCGGCACAGTCAGCATCGGCGTGGCGACGCCAATCGATGCTCCGCGCCCCGCTGAGCGTGTCCACACAAGGCCGAGCGGAGGGCCCCTCCGCAGGGGATTGTGGGAAATCTGATTTATGATGCCCGTGGTGTTGCTGACCACTAACTTTTGCTCTCTTTCTCTCTCTTTTCCTTTTCCTTTGTCTCTCCATCTCTCTCCCACTCTCTTCTTTCCGTGACTTACCTGTTTAACTCTCCTCCTGCAGAATGTTGGCGCTTCATGAAAATGAGAGCGACCTTCAAAGATTCACGTGGAACATCAGAGAGAGAAAAAAACAGAAGGCAAGTAAACTCCTCAGTGGAGCAATAAGACGGGATTTTGGGTAAAACGGACTGAACGGAGGATAGGAAGGGGTTTGTTGAGGAGGATGGGGTGAGATAAAGAGGTGGAGAAAGAAAAGATGATTCCATTTCATAGGGATCTGCTCGCTGAAGGAAGAGGATGTGGAGAGGATTTTCACGGCTGCTTTGGTGCTCAGTCTCTCTCATCTGCTGTTGTCTCTGCCCTGGCACTCCCAGTGACTTTAACCAGCAAGCAGAGCACATACACTCACCTTCCATCCATACTGTATCTCATTACACATGTTCTGTGTTGGCATCTTTTTGTAAAAGGTCACTTACGACAAAATGACAGGATTGGTCAAAAATGAAAGTGGAGAACCTTTCAGTTTGCCACATAGGAGAGCATGCAGGGACAAAAACAGAGGATGCTACTGAGCGCTGACCCAGTACTGTGAGTAACAGACCTACATTCAACTCTGTAAGAGAAATTATGTTTTGGGTTGAGGAAGAGAATACGTATTACTTGTCACAACAATGTTTTCAGTGTTTAAATTTGTTAGCATCTTGGGAGAACAGAGCAAACTACACATTTACCTGAGTGTAAAGTTTCAACATTTTAAACATGAGTGGCCTTGCTGTCTGAGTCTGCTCCCATTGTACTTCACAGAATGTATTCGTTATCCATCTGTAGATATTTTCAAGTAAACTGTGACACTAAAGGCCTTTGCACGCTGAATCTGTTTCTTTCATCCAAAACTGACTCACATTTAAGGAAAAATACGACCTCATAGTGTCACCCCTGAAATCCAGCAGATGCATGTGTGATGAATCTCCGCTTTGGAATGACATTGAAGCTGATACGTTTCAACTTTACTCAATGTGTGTGCTTCCACTGACTGCGGCTGCGTTGTGTTTCTACTCTATCACAGCTCCGGTGATCCAGAGCCCTCTGCAGCTGTTAAGCAAGGCTTCTATTTCAGCTGAATGACGGGGCACAAGGCTGCAATTCAGCACAGAGCAGACCGCAGACAGGAAGTCAGACACATGAAACATTAAAACATCCGGTTAATGTCAGAATAAAACATTCTGTATTGACGGCAGATCATATTTCACCTAACTGCGTAAATAAATCGTGATAATGTGCAGAGCCAGGCCTGAGGTCAACAGATGAGAGGTTTTCAGAGGTCGCGGTCCACTTGATTCTGGAACTACTGCAACACCTCGTGGTTTCGCAACTCCAGCTGTCCAGCTGTGCTGAGCTCTGAAACGTCGCCTGAACGCAGCTAGTAGGCTGACGGATAGTGGAGTACGGAGCAAACATGCAGCGGAGCGGCCAATCGTATTTACACACTGACTCCAAAACTTTCGTCCGTCAGTATTTTTTTCGGAACAAATTCGATTTCTGCCTTTTTTTGCATCCGTTTAAATTTTCAAAGGGTTATTTGAGAGAGAGAGAGAGAGAAAGAGAGAGAGTCTGTGTGTCCCTATACCTCAAACATACTGCCATCTGCTGTTCAGGATCAGTCGTTTCGTGGAAACTGGTGGTCGTCTTTTTTAATGTTTGGTTGCGGTACAGCTAGCAGCTTATCAAACCGGACCACTGACATCCTGAAATACGCCTGGAAGCGACCAGGATAATCTGCAGCTCCTTTATCAGCAGGTGAAACTCTCCTTGCTCTTGTCTTGTTTTGAGGATTGGATGAACCCACTGTTTCTTTTCCCTGTATGAAGAAGTGACAAAACCACAAAATCATCCTCAAAGCTCGATGACTCCATTTTGTCTCGTATCGCAAATTTTCGCAATGAGCATAAAAATAATTGCATCAGACTCAGTGTGCAAGGTTTCCGTGCATAACATTTTGTTGTTTGTTTTTTTGAGATTATGGATTTAACATTTGCAGCAAAAAAAAGACTCAGTGTGCAAAGGCCTTAAAGATACATTCATGTCCAGCAGGACAAAAGGTCAAAAACGTTTGTCACACTGAAGAATCGTTTGGCCTGAGCTTCGACTGGATTGATCAGTTTGAAGTATCATAACACAACTTTTCATGCTTGCAAACACACAATATGATCTCATCACGCTGACGTCCAAAGACGAATTGTGTAACACAGTGACACACTCTGAGTGTGTGGAGGCTGCCGGGGGCTCAGAGCCCCTGCTGTGTGAGGGACTCCTCATGATGCTCATTTACTACCTCCTCCACTTCAAGAACACAGTAAATTAGAAAGTTAACGCGCTGATGGGGCGGAAGATTGCCCTGCTGGGTTGTTGTTTCAGTGTGTGTGTGTGTGTGTGTGTGTGTGTGTGTGTGTGTGTGTGTGTGTGTGTCAGCATTAAGACCATTTCCCCAAACAGCAGGAGATATGCATTAGACTAATGTGTGATTAAACACATCCATGCATGTGATTGGTTGATTTATCTGCTTTAGCAGTGGTAACTGGCTGGTTTTATAGATCAGTCATGATGCAGTGGGGAGGGAAGGGTGGCTGATACATGCTTGTTAGGATAGTAAAGCATGATCATTGTAATTTTTAATTCGTAGTGGCAGGGTTGTATTCACTCCCCATTCTTAAAGGTGTAAAGAACTGAATGATTTTACCAATTGAATGGCAGTTTTAGCTTTATAACTGCATATAATTTATACTTGACTCTCTTTCCTGACCTTTATTTAGTGCAAATCAAAACTTTCGGAAGTGTTTTCCTGCAGTTCCAAGAAGATGTTGGTTCCTCTACAGTCCTCTCATTAGCTCTACCCAGAGCCTTTAACTCAGTTCACAGTTTAGACTTTTTTTTTTTTTTGGTCAAATACACAGTGTTTATGCTGCATGCTCAGTGATTTACTTCACTTGCAAAGTAAACCAACAAATAAGACTGAAACCTGTAGGGGCTTTGAAAGCTTTGGATTTACTTTGTGTCATCCTGACTTTGCTAATATAACCGACTATATGAACTGACACGATAAGGGAAATAATGCTTGTCATCATCCTAAGCTCAAGGCCATGTCTTGAAGGGTTGCCTGTGACAACAGCTGTTCTTAAGACCCTCATTATGTCAGGTTTGTTCTTACATTTTGGATATTCCTATGATCAAGGAGAGCATTGCAATCCAAAACAGGAAAACTGGACACATTCCACAGAATGTCAGAACAGGTGTCAGAGATACATAAAGGTTCAAGCAGGACACAGGACACAGGACACCATGTTTATTAATGCAGTCAGGTCACCTGAATTGTCACAGTAACAATAATAAACGTGTCAAATCTGAAACTGATGCTCTTTGGTTGGGTTCAGACAGCAGAAACACCTGGTTAGCAAGATGAAGTAAGTCAGTGCTGACATTTGATTTCACATGGGACAGAAACCTTGTTCTCTTGGGTAAAAGTCCTGTTCGACTGACCCATCAGTCCGTCCCCTCCTCCTTTATATGCAGACTTTCTTGCTCTTTATGCTAAGTCATCTACCTTTTTTAAAAAAAATAATCTTTGAAATACTTGCTAAAAATGAAACGGAACAGCTCATAAATGGCGTTAGATCACATAAAAAAACCAAAACAGTTCTCTCTGATAACACACAAAATGGCTCACGATGTCGGCATGTTGTTGAGTCCAGGCAGTGCTGCAGCATTATTCCAAATGTCTGCCTAAATTCTAAATTCTAAAGTATGTGGTTTGGTGTAAATGGGCTCACAGATCCACTTTGTTAAAAAAAAGTTGATTCCTGAGTCTCATTCTCAACTCATCAGTGTTTGACGAACTGGGAAACCCGGCTCATCGGGTACTGACGCTTTGGGTTGAGAGTGGGCCCAAAGCATATTTCATACTGGACCTTTAAGCTGGACATGCACTGATTTTAGAAATCTTGTTTACTCCAACTCCCACTGTACAAGTAAATCTTTTGAGTTTTAAAATCAAAGCTGACAATTTATGTGCATACATCATACAGTCCAACTGTCAAGCCACGACCCGTGTGCTCACACTGTACATCCGGTTGGCCCCTGCGGACCATTCTGGCTACTGACAATTGTCAATAAAGTTTAGTTTGAATACAAGGCAGGTAGGAGCAGAAGATGTTGATGAAGAAGAAGAAAGGAGAAGTAGAAGAAGAAGAGTCGAAGACGTTTGTTAGCTATGTTAATAACAAAGCAGACTTGCTGCCTTAATTATCTGTACCATCCTGTGCAGGGTCGGACTGGAAACAAAATTTGGCCCTATCAGTTTCCATTTAGACCGGCCCATTAACCAAACCAATCACAAGATTGTCTTGAAAGGTGATCCTGTATCTTTTAAAAGCAACAGTCGTCACTGGTGAGTCTATTGTATTAGTCTACACACTGCTTTATAACTGCTTTTCAGATGTGCTGTTCCAATATCAAGTGGGTCACAGATTTTTGAATTGTGGGCTACCGGCCGTAACAATAAATAACCTAGCCAAGAAGGTCGGCCGCAACTAGCAGTTTTTTATTTTTGTGAATAGACTAGATTTTTTCACGTTGGTGGGCCTATCGCAACAGAGAATTTTTAAATAGACAGGCTGCAATGAGACACGGCAGCCAGCATATATACATTTTTTTCACATTGCAATGGTTGTCCGGACCACTGGGTGGACCGGCCCATCTGGCATTTGCCAGATTTCACAGATTAGACTAGTCCAAGCCTGATTCCCTGTGCCAAACCAAAAAACAAACAAACAAAAAAGAGGCGCTGGTGGATAGTATGCACTGTTTGCTTCATGCAGACGCAGTGAGAAAAAAGCCACTGATCTTAGTGAATCGACTCGTGGCTTTGCTTCAACTATGCGAGAGTCGACCAATGTTTCTGACATGTCAGAAATTCATCTGATCACCCCACAACAGTCAGCACCTCGGTCACGGTCATGCAAGCAAACAACGCGCAACGATGCTCAAATTTGGTCCGACTTTAAAATGAGTCGTGCATCTTAAAAATCCAGGTCAGAAATGGGATCAAATCGTACAGTGCATGCACGGCTTTAAACACACAAAATGGACCCTTTAAACTTAAGTTTGCTGTGTGAATCACCTGTGAGGAAAAGATAACATCATCAGCCGTTGTGATCAGTTCATTGTTTTTAGTTGCATCTCTCTCTCTGAGTTGTAATGCTATAATCACTTTGAAAGTAAGATGTATATTTAATATCTCATCTTGCTGGGTTGATGATGTGGCATGTTTTGAAACATTGGTTTCATAACTATATCAATACCTCATCTCTTTTTCATGCCATTGATGGTCGTCTCTCTTCTGAGACTAACAGAAGCACTTAGCCCGGCTTATTCCAATACCTGTTTGAAATCTGCAGCTTTAATTTATCAAGACATCACAACTCATCAAGATGATGCTGTCATAAAGTGGTGAAATGTGTAGGAGACTACCTGAGGAGATGGAAGAATAACACAGGACATTAAGTTGATGAATACGAAGCAGATTTGCAGATGGCAGTTCTTTGTTTTCGGGGCACTTTACAAAGATGGAACTGTGTCATGCTTGTGGTCTGTTTTATCTGTGTGGTCGTTTATTGAATCTGCAAAGGAGAAAATTTGTTTTCAAAGCCTTTGCTTTGAGACTAAGTAGCTCTGACATCTCTGCTACCCACAATCTCCTGCGGGAGGAGCTGGCTGTTAGCGATATTTCCCCTGTGACGGCTTGGGCTTGGGCTTTACACCGTGTTACAGCAATTAGATCTCAATTAGCTCAGGAGTAAACACACAAAGAGGGACAGACACAGTGTGCTGAGGGGGGAAGCTGTTAGCAGCTGAAAAAAGACCTGTTCTCTCCGGGGTCTTGTTTGAACCTCCATGTCCCATGTGCACGCACTGTCGCCCTGTGGGCAGGATTCAATCCACAGCTCCTGTACATAAACAAACACAGGCATGCAGCAAGACTAAGATGGAAGGACAACAGGGATGTAAAACACACAAACTGAAACCATGGTGATGCTCATGAGGCATTCAGGTACCTTCTCATCAGGAGAAGTTTCGAAATTTTACCCTGAATGACTCTGTCACCTCAGTTTCAACACTTTCTCTCTTTTTCTCCAACCATGTGTTTCTCTCTTCTCTAATCCTCCTTGTATCTGTCCTTCTTCTTTCCCTTTTCCCGACTTGCCTTCGTGCCATCCTCCTGTCTCTTTATCTCGTGTCCTCTTCATCCTTCTCTCTTCCTCTCCTCTCTCCACTTGTCTTTTCTCTAATGTCCTTCTTATCTGTCTTTCTCACTTGCCGTAATCTTGCAGCTCCTCTTCTTCTATGTCCCCCCTTCTTTTCTCTATCTCCCCCATGTCTCCTTTTCTTCTCATGTCCCTCATCCTCTTCCAACACAGTCTCACTCCCAGCTCGTCAAAAGCCAACGCTTGATCAGGGCCATTTGGCGTCAGTTACTGATGCACAAGGTCTCCTTTAATCAGACGCAGACAGCTTTCAGTTTACTCCAATGTAAAGCCATCAGCGACGATATGTGACGTTAGTGCTCCAGCCGTCCATTCACCTTGGTAGTTTTCATGTTAATGGTGAATTTACAATATCTGCGACATTACTCAATATAAAATCACCAATGCGTCCTAGTTTATATGACAATAAGATGGGTTAATTTTTCGGCCTATTTTCGTTATTTCCCCTTCAATTCTAAGAAAGAAAGGGTTTTTTCATTGTCACCACGAGTTAGCCAAACAGGTTACACTACCCAGACTCCTCAGCCATTGTTGCTATAGAGACGATGCTAGTTCGCTTTGCCTTACAAAACAATTTCTCCATATTTTTGACACATGGCCTAAATAAATTGCTGTTTTGGGGCTTTTGTTGTTCATCAGTAACGTATTCTCATGAACAGCTCGTATGGCTTCGTACAAAAAGTTATGCACCATTTTTCGGTGGCCGACATTCCTTTTATTCTCGCGGAAAATGCAACATTTTAAGATAACCCCCTAAGTTTAATAAAGTCTTCTGATTAAGATGCTGAAGGAGACCTTGTGCGTCAGTACCTGATGTCAAAAGGCCCTGACCAAGCATCAGTTTTTGATGTGCTGGGAGTGAGACTGTGTCATATCCTCTCCACTTTTGTTCTTCCTCACCTCTCCTCTCTCTCTGCAGTTCGCTCTGTCTTTCTAGCCTTTTCCATCATGTCCATTTTTTTTTCCTCTGGTCACTTTAGCCTTGTCTCGCTCTCTTTTCTTCCTCTCTTTTTCACTCCTTTGTCCTATCCTCTTCTTCTTTTAATAATCTCCTGCTCCTCTGGTTTCATCTGCTCCCTTTCTCTCTCCTAGTTCCCTCCTTTACTCTTCATTCATAGCCCTCCTCCAGCTCTTATCCCCTTCCTCCCATCTTTTTCTTCTTCTCTTCTTTCCCTGTTTCCATTTATTATTCTCTCCTTTCGAGGTTCTTGTCTTGCCCCCTTGAACGTGTCATATCTCCTCCCCCTTCATTTTCTTCTTGTCATTTTCTCATGTCCTGTGTTCTTCTCCTCTCCTCTCCTTCTTCTAATGTTGTTGTCTCCTCCTCTCTCCTTCCTTCTCTCTCATCTGTTACTTCTCTTCTTGCCTTTCCTCTTTCCTCCTTACATTCTTTCTCCCCCCTCTATTTCCCACCTCTTCCATCTCTCTTTCCCTTTTCTTTGGTCACGTCTACTTCTCTCTTCAGCCTCATTTACTTTTTTCCACTACTTTCTCTCATCTTCTCTTTTCTTTTTGTTTCTTATCATTCATGATATCGCTCTCCTTTCTACCTTCCCCTCCCTCTTTTTATCCTCTGCTCTCCTTTCACCCACTCTGCTTTTCATCCTCTTTCTCCACTGCCTTGAGTTCTTATTTCTTCCTCTTCTTTCCTTTTTCCTGTCCCTCTTCTTTCATATCATTCCTCTCACCTTTTTGGCCAAATCCTCATTTCATTTCCCTCTCTCATTCTTCATCACATCACATCCCCCCCCCCCCCTCTCCTTTTAAGTCTCTCAGTTTCCTCCTCTCCACCTCTCCTTCCCATTCTTGTCTCCTCTCCCTCTCCTCTCTCCTGTTCTCTATTCCTTTCCTTTCCTACCTCACCTTGTTTCTTCTCTCCTTTCCTCGCCTTGCCCACCTCACCTTCTTCCTCCTCTCCTCTCCTCACTGCCGGGTCGCTGTGCTTGTCGCGGGTGATAATCCGTGTCACGGCGGCTGATTGGGGATTAGGACTAGCAGTTTATTCACGGCAGGGAGAATGATACAGCGCTTAGTGGCACAGGCTCCCGCGGCAGCCGCTCTCTGCTGAATTAGCAACATGTTTGAATGAGATAAAAGAGACAGCTTACCCCACCACACTCCACCACCTAATCCCTATACAGCTGTGAAATGAGCCGGGCCAACCACACCACACCTAGATACACGCTGGCTGTCTCTCATCCCTTCTCTCCTTCCCTCTCACTGCCTCACACACATGCTCATGCTGTTTATACTGTACCTGTCTGCACACACACACACACACACGCACACACACACAAACACATGCACAGTAAACTCTAATTCCAAACTCGAAAGCCCTCAGAGAGTACACACCTTCACCAAGGCTGCACAAAACTCTGAATGTGTTTTAATAGAAAATGTTTAGAAATTTTTTCTGACCAGGAAACTGTATCGAAACACACCTGGTGACAGATAATTATATTTTTTTTGGACAATACCTAAATGCTGCACAGGGATATTGGGGTTTTGCATGAAGATGAACTGTGCAAAATTTCAAGTGTGTCATGTTGCTGTTTAGTGCTTCATATATGTGAAATGCCACCACATTTGACAGGATCAGTCAGGGTGCATGCTGTTTAATTTTGCTATTGCACAATGTGTTAAAGACTTGTGATGGCTATACATAGAAAAAACATATGAAAGATTAAAAATACGCAATAATAACTGTTCAGGTCAATCTAAATGTCATTTACCAAATTATGCGTTTGATGAAATTTGAAAAAAAGTGAAAAAACGGAAGAAGTCCAGCATAAAGATGCAAAGATGTAATGAACTGACTAATAAAAATGTGAATGAAATGAGTCCTATTCATTGGAATCATTCAGTGAAAAGTGTTGGTTACTTACGTACCAAGCCCAGATTCTATCTAATCCTGGGAATTCGCTGGTTGGATGTGTGTTCTGCAACGGCTCTGTGGCATGTTCACTCTGTGCTCCGCTGCCCGTCAACATCTACCAGCTGCGTTCAGGCTGCGTTTCAGAGCAGCAGACAGCTGGAGTCATGGTTATTACAGAATCAGGTGCAACCGCAACCTCTGAAAACCTCTCATCTGTTGGCTTCAGGTCTGGCTCTACATATAGTGACGGTTTATTTATGAAGTAATATGATCTGGGGTCAACACGGAGTGTTTTACTCTGAAATTAACTGGATGTTTTAATGTATCTGTGTCTGTTATCCAGCAACAAGACGAGGTTATGGCAGGTCCCATCTGGTGAATGCATTTTTTTGTTTGTTTGTTTTTTCAGCCGGTGTGTTTTAGTGATAGTTAGAGGTAATGGGTAACATGAGTAATAATTTCTGTTGCTATGGGTGACTGTTTTTGGTTAGTGTGCAAATTTATGGATAGTAATAGGTATAGTCAAAAAATAGTGTTTACAATCATATTCCCAATATGTAATGGTAATTAGAGTTGTGCTTTAGTGTAGTGTATTTGCACACACATGATATGGTATAAGTAGGCCTATGTTTGAGTCCAAAGAGGTGACTTTGCACTTGGAAATG
>JAQLOL010000020.1:2740788-2754641 GCA_029783665.1 Naso thynnoides | reverse complement strand
CTAGCTTCATATTTAGCATCCAGATATGTGAGTGGTGTCAATCTTCTCATCTGTCTCCTGGTAAGAAAGCAAATAAGCATATTTTCAAAAGTATTAACCAATAACATTATCGAGTAAACCTGACAAACCATGGGTTTGGAAACTGCTGATTTTATTGTGGTCTTCTTTCTCACACGTGCTTTATAACATTTAAAATCAAGCAGTGTCTTGTGTTCAAGTACATCTGTGGGTAATCACTCCATCCTCTGCCTGTTCCCTGACTGCGTCTTTCTTCTTATCTCTGTTTCCTTTCCTAACCCCAAACCCTCTGGCCTGGTTTCCCAGTGGCAGGCTTCGCCCACACAACATCCAACTTCTGACTCTACCACCAAAACTTTAGACCGTCATAGGAGCTGGCTACAATAATACTGGATTCTACATTTGCCAAGTAGACAAAATACAGGTAAGTGCTACAATATTAAGAAGAAAACTAATTTCTTATACAGTATGTAGAACTTATCACAGCTCCTAAGGCTGCAACACATCAAGAGCTATTTGGATCAAACTCTCTTTCCACTAAGTGCCTTCACTGTTTTTATTTGACAGCCTTGCATCAGCAGGGGTTTGTGTAACACCAAACCACCTGGAAAATGTTTCATTTTTCTGAAGGCAGAGAGATGAAAGCAAATCTGAGCATACGTTTCTTTCATGTTTAGCCTGATCATAAACAAGAAGAGCAAGTGCATTTTTCTTTTATTTTCTTTTGATTAAAGGTTCTGCTGTGAGGAAACCTCCATCTTTCATTGTAAACACAGACACAATATGGCTAAATTGTATGTTTCGTTTTGTTTTTTGATAAGATGCTCAAATGACTTTTGGCAGTGGTGGCACATAATTTACATCAACCTGTTTCGTGGTTGTAGAACATCAAAGTGGAATCGAAATTCAGATCTCCATAAAGCTGGTCCCTTAAGTACTCTCCTGTTTCTGCCAATGGAATAGCAATATAGCTAAACTACATTAAATTTCTCAAACTGATGTAGCCTTTTAAGCATCCCAAGTTGATTAAAGACATCATTTCCCTATCAGCCACTGAGTTTTCGACTTAAATATATTGCCTATGTCAAAGTAAAAATACCAGCACAAAGCCCTGAACACTAATCTAAACCCCAAACTTTCAAGTCCTAAAATTAAAACACCCAAATGATAAAACCTCCAAAGGAAACATTCAAACAAATACATTCAAAGCTTACTTTCCAATGCTATCCTTAAACCCAAACTTTCACCAATGCCCTTACATTACCAAAGCACTTTAGGCTGAACTCTGTGGTATGTGGGGCTCCGATCCTTCTTTCCCAGTCCCAAACCTCATACCCAAAGAATAGAAAACTTAAAATTAAATCCAAATTCCCTTTGCCATTGCAGTCTTGCAGTCTGGGGCACTGGTCTAAGAGCTGATGATCTGCCCTGACCAGGTCTCATGCTTGGTGCCTGGATTCAGGTGGGTGATCACCACGTCGACAGCCTGGATCTTCTGGTTCTTGGGAGGGATGGGGCACACCTTGTACGTGACCTCGTCCCCTTCCATAGGCACGTACTCTCCCTCAATGCTGTCCAGAGAGCACAAACACAGTCACAAATTCCATAAATTGCAATAACAGAATATGACAAACATCGGGGGCATGCACTCCAAAGTGGGATTTACAGTTAGCGAGGGAACTTCAGGTTTAACTCCGGGTTTTCAGTCCTACGAAGGTGGATTACTCCTTACCCGGCTATATCACTGCAGTAACTTATGCTGAACACCTAACCTGTTCTGAAGCACGATATGTTCGAGATAAGAGATCAGTGGGTATAAATGCACTGCCCAAATCACATCACCATTCATAAAGATCATTTGGAGCACTCAGAATAGACAATGTGAAAACCAATGATTGGAATCAGCACCGCAGATACATCCAGACTATCAGTCTTTACTGCTGGTCAAACTCAAACTAGGAATGGTCAGCCTTGGTTCATATGTGAACAGTTTTAACATGGTCATTTTTTGATTATTTATTTTTGCTTATTTATTTTTTTATGTAGCTGTAAAGTCAGTTTGTTCATATTTTTCTGTCTTCGCTGTTTTTTTTCATTTGACAAGTTTTTTCCAAATTAGCAAGTAATGTTGTTAGTTCTGATGTTCAAATCAAATCAAATCAAACTTTATTTATATAGCACTTTTCGTACTTAGGAAAATGCAACACAAAGTGCTTCACAAGATAAAACAGAATGAAATGACAAAAACATACAACAATATATAGACCCCACACACACACACACACACACACACACGCCCACACTCGCACACACGCTCACACTCACACATACAGTAAATAGACTAATAACATGGCCAGGCACTGAGGTGAGGAGAAGCCACCTATGGGTGGCCATCCACACTGAGAGGCAGCAAAGTCTGCAGCCACAGGGAGTGCCGCCAGGAAGACGTCCCTGTGGGCAGACCAGGCACAACTCCCAGTGTGGAGGGCCCCCATTAGGAAACACTGGAGCTAAAAACTAAAAGATTAAGACGGTGGAATAAAAACAGGCAATAATGATAGAATGTCTAGAAACGTGAGGGTTTAGAAAATTTTAAAAGTAATAAAATGCACAAGACTTAAAATAAATAAAAATGAAAGTAAATGTAATAAAATAAAAATGATTAAAAACATAAGAATAGTAAAATATGCGAAATAAAGACTGTTGGAACATAGGGCTGTGGGAACATAACATAGGGCCTAATTTTCAAAATTTTCAGTGGAAAAAATAATTCTTAGAAATGAGGGAACATAGGGCTGTGGGAACATAGGGCTGACCCCGCGGCGTGTTTCCTTCCGCCTGTCTGTGCTCACAGTAAGTGTTATCCTACTGTAAAATGAAAAACACTCCATCTGTCTGTCTGCATCCATTTTTCTCCTTGATGAGATGACTATTTAATCTGAAATTGCACATGGTCGTTGACAGTTGTCATTGGCAGAGACTGACGAAGTCCTTTGTCTCCTTTAAGCATTTCCTGTGTCCATTTTATATGAAAATACTTCATAAATAATGTTGATTTGCTTCCTCTGCTCGCTGAGTCAGTTAGCAAAAACACAGGCACATTTTGTTCGAAAGTGGGACTCTGGTGGGACTCAGCTGACTTGCATGGCTGCATGCCATTGAGGTGCACAACCCCACCATGGTAGAGATGACGAGAGGACATCTCTCCTTGGATTTTAATAACGTTAAGAGTTTTGCTTCATTAAAATACAAACAAGAGTGAGCTGAGAGCATGAGTGGACGACAGACAGACAGTGCCGGGAAGCTTGAGTGACCGAAATGAAACACTATTTTTTGATTCTTTCACAGTGGTTTAAAACCTATGACTTGATGCAGAGCTGCAAGCGGCCTTAGGTTAAACAATCAGCCCGTTCCACGTGGAATTGTTTTGAATGGGCACTGTACTATTTTCAAATGAATCTCTGGGACCTGTAGTTTTAAAATGCATTTGCTGTACTGAAATACTGAAATCATAAGGATCAAAGCTTTAAAGGATTATCATTTGCTTTCTTGCGCTGAGTTTTTTTCTTGAGTTAAATTAGAAAAAAATCAGCCCTGTCACATCTTTACATTACATATGATACAGTCTTTAACTCATAAAGATCAGAGACATGAAAAAGCAAGTAGCCTAGCTCTGTCCTCAAATAATAAAAATTGATTTAATATGTATATAAACTGAAGTATAAACATGACAAATTCTGGTATTTCAGCATCATAATGAGAGGGACTGTCATGGCTTACCTCGAGTCTTGACAGGTTGCTAGGTAACATGATAGTGATGCGCAGACTCCCATTCCGGTCTCCTTCTGATCTTGTCAAATTCCAACGCTTTGATACTCCCCTTGCTGTCTAACACCGATGCTAAGGGGTAGGTTGCGTTTAGCTCGGACCAAACTCCAATGTAAATCATACACATAGGTGTTACACGCTAATAGCAACTGCTTCGTCTTGCACAGTATAGCCACGAGTCCTGAGTGAGATGGAGGCTGAGATAGCGTTTTGGATCACATGCACGATTTCTGACCTGTAGACCAGAGTACAAGACCTACGCAAACCCAAAATTGAAACCAGACATCTTTTCACTTAACCAAGTAGCTTTGGTGCCTAAACCTAACCAAACTGCAAGTGTTGCTTAACATTAACCACACATTTAGAAATGCTTGTTTAGAATGAAAAGCATCGATAAGCAGGGCTGGGGTGGGGACACTTTTCAGGCCAGGAGTTTCATGGCCAAGCCCAGCCCGCTTTTTCCATAGTGGAGTAAATTGGATAAATGAGGCGACAGTTCAGCCCTTACTATCCTGTTTTTTATTAGTAGCATGCTTTAACAAATGTGTAGAAGTTAAATAACATTTCATATACACCGATGACAAAAAATATTCCACTTCGCAGATAGGTTGATAAGTTAACAAAAATAACAGCTTATTTCACTTCAACAATATGTTGACTTAAATTGAAATAAAACATTTGAAATAAAATGTATCTCACTCTTCACTACAGGGAAACATACTGCATTATTGTTTACAAGTTTTGTCTCATACAAAGAAATGTAAACAGCATCTACAGCATCAATAGCTGCCTAAGCAGAGCACTGAGTTCTGCATAAAAATTAAAAAAAAAAAAATTATTATTTTGGTAATCAGGAAGCAGAAGTAGTAAATGCACTGCATTTACATGGAAGGACAGACCACTGTGCTGTTTTTGATATGGAAAATGGATTAAATAATTACCAAAGACCTTCACTGTGTAATTTATCATACTGGATTTAAAGTTATTCAAGTTCCAGGGGACGTAACTCAGCCGGTGAAAGGGATACGACGATGGTCAAGGGCTCATCTGAACAGCACAGCTGTTAGCTTCCGGCTAAAAAAAGTAAGTTGCTATCCTCTCCTATCAAAAGTTATTGGATGTTTTGCAAATTCTGTATTTTGGGATCATATATGATAGACCGACCCCGTGGGTTTTAAAATTGCCTTGATATTTTGCATAGGTTGACAACGTAACCTAATGTTTGTTATTAGCCTGATGTTTGTGCTGATAAAGCAAAAGGCTGACGTCTCCCTTACCAGTTGCCACTTCTGTCTGTCTTGAAAAAATGTCATTTAGCTCGGCACATTTGGCAGCGTCCTCCTCTAGTGCCCTTCTTTTTTTAACCTGGCCTTTTCAGCCCTTCCTGGTCTTTTCCTATCCATCTTCGACCTTATCGTTATATTATGCTACGTACGGAAACTAGCCTATAAAAAACGGGCTACGTGGACTCAACCAACTGTAACAATTGGTAGGGTGATGTTCCTCAGATGGAAGGTCCCATCTGCCATGCTGGAGCCGCGGTGTCGGGCATAGAATAAGGAACATGTACTTTAAGAGAAGCTAAATGAACACGACATTATTATTTTTTCCAGACAGGCCCAAAAGTGAAGCGGCCCAGCGGTAATCCTTCCTATTCTCCCAGTTGCCCACTCTGGCCTTGTCGATAAGAAAACTTAGGAATACTGTATATTTTGATCCCTCAGAAAAGCTTCCTTATGAAACTTTGAGACTTAGAGAAGCTATTGGATTGTAGTTATCAGGAAATGGAGCAGTACTTCAGCTATGGACATCACGATGCAACTGATCAAGCGGATATTTGGTGTAGTTGGTCTACGAGATTAGTTATACGTTAATTATTAACCAGCCATTGCATTGCAAAACAGCAAACATGTATGAGCATGGTAACATATTTCTGTTTAAGTAAAGCCATGCAAAGCAACTGATGAGAAGTTGTGCTCTGGTTTTTGTCACCACAGTCCTATGTCTCTGTATGAAAGGCGCTAATCAAAACTACCAATGACTCCCAACTGTTAAAAAAAAAAAAAAAAAAGAGAATTTATTTAACTTCTCAGATCACTGCCATGGCCAAGCTTATTCCCTGCTCGCCTTTTTCGCTGACCAATGCGTAAAGATTAATGAGTGTGTGATCTTAGAAATCTTAATTAATTTGTGCAGGAGGATGGGGCTTGAGGTGGGTGTGGTACGTGGGTGTGGGGGTGGTGTGGTTTTATCAACGAGGGGGTTGGAGAGTTCTGTAGAAGATGAATAGGTCCTCTGGCTTTGAGCTGCTGGCAGGCCAGCTGTGCCTGGTCTTAATATATAGCATGTGCTGCCACATAGTCAATGCGCTTTTAATTCACCTCTTACTACACACATGGACATTAACAGTCCCTTATGCATGTGCGCAAACACACACACACGTACACACACAGGGTGTTTATTACCCCTTACACTAATGGAAATCTAATCATTACTCCACCTGCTTGTTCACACACACACACACACACACACACACACACACACACACACAGTACTGTAGTTTATTTATCATTGATATCCCCTGGTGTATAAATACAGGGCCGCAGGGGGGTGTTTCTATGCTTATGAAGCCACAGAGCAAAGCCAGACTAATTCTATTAACTAACCCGAAGAGAAGCTCATGATTTTGACCCCACGATGTTTATGACCCACAGATCAATCGGCCTCCTCGCTCGGTTTTCTCCTATTTTCTCCTCCATCTTCTCCCCCTCCACTCTATCACTCTCCTTCAATATGTTTTGGGCTGGCTAAATCATCTCTGCAGCCCCCTGTCTAATTACCATCGTCGTTAGGATACTGTATATGATTGAGCCCTGACCGTAAAAACACACCAGTAAAATGGAGAGGAGCAAACAAACATGAGCTTTACTGCTCCAGCCTGGCGATGCTGATATGAGACAGCAGTTATGGCCATTTGGTGTCTATTCCTCTGACGTTTTTATTTCATATTTAATTGACCGCTGGTAATTATGGCACTTATGGTTTTATTTTGCATTTATCTAATGGTTCTCTGGTGGCGTTGTGGTGACACTTTTGAGTTTTATTTGGTGTTTAATCAAGCTGAATTTACTGTCACTTTGCCCCTTTCTGTTCTGTACAGCATATCTGCTGAGCTAAGGTTACGAAGGCTGGATGACTGTTTCCAGCTCACTGTGTATGTAGCTGTGTGGCGTCACAGTCGAAGGTTTGCTTTTGTACATACTGTAAAAGGAAAAATGGCAAAATCAGTGAACACAACCAATAAGATAAGTTTAGTTTTGTATTTCCAGCAAAGTGGTAACACATGTATCTGTTTTCCAATTGACACCAGAGTCTCACAGCAACAAAAGCTCCAGCTGGTGTTTAGCAGATGTCCAACTAATGAGAAGGGTTTTACTCTGTATCTTTCAGTCTGTGGTGTGTTGGCTGTCCGGCGTGCAGATCCTGAAGCGCCGCTGCGTTGGTCCTGGGTTGAATTACACTGCGGCATTCCACGTTCATTACCAAATGAGTTCAGTCAGATTTTAGACACAACATTCTGAGCAACAACATTGAATCATTTTCATTAGAACTCAACTGAAACTTGTGGTTCAATTACATTTTAGTTGACAGTGACCAAAACAACTGTTGTGCAGATGCTGATGGCAAAACTTTGACGTATGGTTCCAGAATGTGTCACCTTTTTGAACTGAGCCGGGGGAAAAAAAAAAGTTAATTTGAGACCAATAAAACTGATGTTTAATAGTGTGTGCATGCTTGTTTGTTTTTTGGTTTCTCTCTATTTGTAATGCCCCATTAGTCCTAATTTCTTTCCTTCTTTCTTTTCTTGACTCCTTCCCTCTGGCTTTCCTATTTCATTTCATCCTTCTGTTCAATTCTTTCATTTTATTTATTTCCCCAACACCTGCTTGTGTTTTTAACTTTGATCCATTCTTCTGTCCTTCTCATTTTTCCCTTTTTTTCCTGTCCGTTCTTCCTTCTTTAATCAATTTGTTTCTTGCTTTCCCTCACACTTCTTCCAATGTTTCTTGCGTCTATTAATTCACATGCTTTGATTCTTTTTTCTCACCTCTTGACTTCATTCCTTCCCTTTTATTTTTGTTTAAATGCTTCCCTTTTTCTTTTCTTTTCTTTTTCCTTCCTTTCCTCTGTCAGTTTTCTTTGTTTGTTTTCTTTTTCTCATTTTCGTCATTCCATCTTCCCTTCATCTTCTTTTCTTCTTCCTTTATGTTTTTTTACAGTGTAGATAGATAAATAGACAAACGGACATACAGAAAGACAGATGGACAGATGGATGGATGGAAATAGATATAAGGAAGCAATGGGGGAAGTAATAGATACATGGAATAATTGATAGATTGACCGATAGATTAATAGATTACCTGGTACTATTCTGCACATTTTTACTGGATGTTCAGTTAACGTGCCTCTCCCAGTTGCCTGTAATGCACCATACGGTCTTAACCCTTCCCAGAGCCAGTTAGGTAATAGGCAGGTGTTTCTTATTTTAGCCCAACAGCCTCTGACAGCCCTGTCACTATGGAGACGGCTAGTCTCCACAAACTTGACATCACCACGGAGACAGGGCCAGGCAGGCCCAGGACAGCACTTGTCACAACGGCCCAGTGTCCCAAACCAGCCGTGCTGGCAGTCAGAGCTCATTGCATGGCGGTGTCTCCGGCAGTCAGTGGCAGTCTGTGAGAACAGACAGGTGGAGGAGAAGAAGAGAGAGATGAAAGGAAAGAGGAGAGGACAGGTGGGGGGGTGCAGGGTGGGGAGATAAAGGAGACGGAGGGCCTTTTGTTTACTGAAAGGAGTCATTAAAATATTTTCTCTTTGTCTTTTTATTGACATTTTGTTATGATAGACATCAGTGTTCAGTGTTTATCGTTCACCGTATTTGTTGAGAAAAGGGATAGTATCTATTGTGCATCATGGTGCCCGATGCTGTGATCACATTAGCCTCCTCGCTGCTGTCCTGTCTAGAAAGAAGCGCGCAGCGTGACAGCTCCTGCTGTTTTATTAATAACAACTCATGGCTTTAAAGCAGACAAACGCCTTGTCTATAGGATGGGCCATTACCCTTTTGTTACATACCTCTTTCTTCTTTACTCCATCTTTGTGAGAGGAGAGGTAAACAAATTCCTCTAAATGTAGTGTATAAAGAAAAAAAAGAAGAAGAAGAAGAAGAAGAGTTTTTTCATAAAGACAAGCATTTGAACAAATGAGAACTCCTCATTTTCTGTGATTTAACAAATAAGCCTGACAAAACACTATATTTTTCTTATTGTCAAATAAAGGTATTAACAGTGTGTTTATCTGCCATCGATTTCCTGCTGATTTTAAAAAAAAAATCATACATACCTAGTTTTTTTTTTTTTTTAAGAAAAGGCTTTGTTATTTCCTCAGGCGACTGGACCAAGGAATCTTTTCATAAACAGTCCTTCCAGGGGTTATCTTATGCTTTTCTGTCTCTTTTAACATATAAATGATGTTACAAAGTTGGATTGCCATTTTAAATGATGCCAAAGTTTGAAATAATGAGGTAAGGGTATGTAGAAGTAATCCCTGTGGATTGTTTATAAAGGCTCTGAACGCTCTGTTCTCATCTTTTTTTTTTCAAATCTCAGACCACTAGTGTGTCACGGTGTGCTGGGCTTCTCTATAGGTTCATTTGGAAGGTGTGTGTTTGAATTGGCCAATCAGAGCAGAGTAAACCTTTAGAGGCGGGGCAGAGATAAAACAGAGCGTCTCAGACAAGCAAAAATCCCAGAAAAAACAGGACTGCTGCAGTCGGCTGTATGAGAAAACAGATTAGTTTTCTGAACATCAAAGCATGTAAACCTGCTCTAGTAGTAATCAAAAATAAAACATGAACCCAAAAAATGAGCATAATGTGGCCTCTTTAAACAGTGATCAATAATGCTTTTTGGGGGGGACTTTTTTACGTGGCAGACTGACGATGACGCCCGGCATGCCGACCAAAACGCATTAACCAGTTAGTCTGGTAAATGCGATTTTTCAGATAAACCCACAACCAACTAAAGAGATTAAATGTGACCCACAGCCAATCAGAGTAACAAATCCTGCTACATAACACTGAACATATGCAAACTGGGGCGGTGCTCGCTAGAGGTGGGATACCCGAGTGACACCTGACGGGTTGGGCTAGTATTTTAGAAGTCACGGTCGGAACCAGTTCGGGCTCAGTGACCTACTTTCTGTGTGTTTTTTCCTCTTTTTATCCATTCAGAGCTGGGATTTCTGTTTTTCCAGTCGGCACCTGATGGCACCACAGCCCTTTTAGAGACGTGTTTGGTTGACTGGACTGCCAGAAATCGCACTTCTGCCGTGAACTTGTGTGGGGCCGTGTGTGTGAGGAATTAAATGTTAAGGATGCATATCTTCATGTCAGAAACGACTCATTTTTTGAGTTAATGGGAAGCATGGCAGTATCATCTGTAGCTGTATCTTGCGCTTCTGCTTATGTAAGTTGGACTGATGGTCGGGTCGGTCAGAGTTTTGGAAATGACGGTGGGTCGTCAGTCTGGTTCGGTCAGAATGAACTCGGGGTTGGAAGGATATGAGATTCTCAGCCTGATCCCACCTCTAGTGCTCGAACAGATTTCAAGCAGGAAAACAATGGTCACAAACATCCTCAAATTACATCTAACCAGTACACTAAAACATCCTTATTGTAAAGATTTGAGGCAGAAAAAAAGGAAAAATTACAGAATCTTGACTTTCACAACCCTATTTTAACAGTTTGATCATGGCTTTTTGACCCTGTGACTTTTTATTCAACCCACATTGAGCAGTGAGGGATGTGACATGATTTTTCAAATTTAGACAGGTAATGCTCTCCAATCACTAATCAAACCCATCCCCAAACGACTGTGATTGGAAAATAAACACGAGCTCAGCAGACCCGTCGGGTTCCCGGATAAGGATTTGTAGTAGCTAAAACCATAGCTGTATTAAGAAAAAGTGGATATGTCCTTATTTAGTATTTTGAAAGTTGCACAAAGATTTTTCTCAGTTTTTTAATCTTGCTGAAATTCTTCCTGTTTTGCCCCATTTTTTCATGAGTTGAAGTAAAAGAGCTAAGACTTTTTCTGTGAAGACAGAAGCCTTATTTCTCTCAGTTTTGTCAACAATTTTATTTAAATCCTGTTTAGTGAGCACTTTCCATGTGCCCACATAATCCATCCACCTGACAGGTGTGGCATATCAAGATGCTGATTAAGCAGCATGATTACTGCACAGGTGTGCCTTGGACTGCTCATCATAAAAGGCTTCTCTGAAATGAGCAGTTCTACCTTAAAAAAAAAAAACATTGAATTTTCACTGAACTATGGACCTTCTACAACTACAGGTACAAGTCATGCATTACTACTGTGACAAACATTTGCCTAATGCAGCTGGCACATCCTTCACATGGAGTTGATTGTTGATTGTGGCCTTAAAAGTTCTATGTATGTATCTATACATATAAATATATATATAGAGAGAGATGAGATGGATAGATAGGTAGCATCAGCACTGAGTGGATATCAACTAAACAAGCTCAGTAACATTTGATTGAATTTAAACCTGATTTCTTTTTATCTCCAGAGGTTTAGAGTACGATTAAAATTTTTATTGTTTTCATATTTATTCTAAATATTGTCCACCGGAGATCTTCCTCTTTGTCATTCTTTTGGTTCATCTTGTGAGAAAAAAGTTTGATAAAATCTTAAGTAAAGAGGTCAAACTGAAACAACCAAAGTATGGTTTACATTTTGGACTACCTTGTCATTTGCCAGTGCCTTCATCTTTTCAAGTATTAATTGTAAAAGTTAGGAAAATACGAAATATGGCTTATCCTTTGAGTCTTAACTGGCCACCATTTAGGAGGGAAAGGTGAAAAACGGAGTCTGGTCTGGCAAAACAAACCAACGCAAATGAGGTAAAACAATTTGGTAAAGGGTTTTTAGGTGTAGCCGTCACTTTGTGTCGGATGAGGAGACTTAACATAATGGTAAGTACATCGTTGTGTTCGTGTGTTATGCTCACCTGTGTTTCCCTCCCTCTGTTCCTGCTGTGTGCCTCTAATCAATGGGATAAACCCCCACACGACTTGTGGGCTTGTGCCCTACATCAGCGCTCAACCGCATGTCTGCAGAACTTGCGATAAACGCTCTGTAAGCACTTTATCACAAACGCTTGTTCTTTTGGTCTTTTTCTGCTTTCTTGTTGTTTTGTTTTTCTCCCTCCCATCTCCCCTCCCCCCCACTTCCCTCCCACCATCCTTAAAAAAAGAAACCTGCATTCTGACACTCATTAAAAGAGAAAAGAGGGGAAAACATCAAGAGATGGAAGCGAGGCACTCTCACGCTCGCCTCTCTCCAACCTGCGGTCACGTACAGCCATCACTGCGCGGGCTGGTGCGCTTGTTATCTAGATCAGACTCTTTGTTTTCTACTCACCAGCCATCTCATATAAAGACGATCAATTATGGATCAAATGAGCGCTTCTTTTTAATTCATTGCAGTTTTCCCTTCATGCAGTCTGTCCTCACTCCTGCTCCTGAGTGTGAAACCCTCACAAGCAGAGCATCCAGCCGGTCACAGGAAGCGTCCGCCCGCACACATTCTGGATCAGCTTCAAATGTTCAGGGTCAGTGACACCACAACACTGGTGACAGGTGCTACACACACGTACTGAGCTGAAGACGCTTTGAAGAGTATTTCCTTGTTTCTACTTATTTCTTTTTACTTCTGTCCTCTCTCCTTTTATTTTATTTAATTTCATTTTTTTGTTTGTTTTTCTTGTTTAGAACTCCTGACAGAATGTATTTATTTGTCTCTTGAACATGTTTTTCTTTCTCTGTTTCTGTATTTTCTTCCTATGGTTACCTTGTCCTTGTCCGTCCTTTCAATTCTATGGTTTTTTTCACTCTCTATGATAATTTCTTTCATTTGTTGCTTTTTAAATTTTCCTTATTATCCTTTTCCCTTTGAACTGCCCTTCTCTGTCTTGTAACTCACATTTTTCTTCATTTATTCCACTTTTCTATTTATCATTTATCTTCATTTGATGATTTATTTCTTGCTTTTCCTTTATTTCAGCTTTCCTCCATTACCTCCCTTTCTCTTTCTTTCTTTCTTTCTTTCTTTCATTCTTTCTTTCTTTCTTTCCTTCATTGCCTTCTTATAGTTTTTTCTTTTTACTACTGCCATTTGTCTTTTGTCCATCTGTCCATACATCCTATTTGTTCATTTTTAATCCCTCCATCCTCTTGTTTTCTTGTTCTTTTCCTTTTTTCTTTATTCCTTTTATCTGTATTTGTATTGGTTTCTGTATTAATTTTTTTTAAACTGACTTGAAAGCATAAAAACCATCACTACTAAACTTTACTCCCGTTTATATACAGTAAACATAACTGTTAGTTTTCAAGAACATTATCAGAGTCGGTTAAAAGTTTACTTCAGATTAAAAAAAAAAAAGTGCTCAAAACATCACATTTCTTACTACAATGAGAATGTGGGAAAACGCTACGCTGTGTGACTGTGTCACTCTATATGTGACTGTGTGACTCTGTGTGTGTGTGTGTGTGTGTGTGTGTGTGTGTGTCACTTATCCCCCTCTCAGCTCTCCAGCTGTTTCAGTCAAACAGAAGATAACACTATAACGTCACACCGTATGTCCCCCTTCCGTCTTTGCCTCCCTCCTCCTCCTCCTCTTATCCTCTCCATCACTCTCATTCATAATTTATCCGGAGGCTGATTTTTTGCAGACACAATCTCAGTGTAGCAGTGCAAACACTCTCTCCAGTTTCACTTGGGCTGCGTGCTGCGTGGCCACTTCCTCCTGCAACAGGAAGCAGGTGTCGATAAGTACAGGAAGTGAAAACTGGCACCGGCCTCAGGTGAGTCTGTCCTCTTAGGTGTTAGATATCCCTTACCACCTAACACACTTGAACACAC
>JAQLOL010000020.1:2697977-2733374 GCA_029783665.1 Naso thynnoides | reverse complement strand
TAAAATGAAAAAAAAAAAAAAAAAAGAAAATGACCAACATGTTGTTTATTAGGCATACTTACACAAGACATGTTTCAGGCCATGTGTAAACTGTTGTGCACATTCGATGCAACTCTATTTATAGATATGACGTCGTGGATGATTAAATGTTTACGCGGGGTAAATGATTTGCATTTAAACCTGAACAGAAAAAAGGCAAAATGCACATCCCTACTGCTGCTAAACCCCAGTACCACCAAATTACATAACTGCCTTCAATTCCATGCCAGTGAAGTCCAGCTCTACATCTTTCCATAACTATCAAGTCTATGACCAGTGCACCTCCACAGACAAGGTACTGTGCCAAAATGAAATCATGGATGATTTCAAATTATTTTTCTTAACTAAACTTTTACAAATTTTGCCTCACACTCATGAAACGGATGTCAGAGTGCCATTTACTCCTGTGAATTTACGCGTTTCCTGTAAAAACAATAAGCCAAGGTGGGACATGTCGCAGACAATGATTGGCGTTTAGAGTAGCCAATTGCACTGATTGTACGTTGCGCCCCCGTAAATTTGAATTTGACAGCAGCTAACAGTGTAAACGTGGAAAACCATCATGAGGAGAGCCTTCACTCTGCTGTGGAGGACTTCCCACCACAACCATCACATAATCCAGCCAATTTTAGTGACTTAAATGAATTTCCCTCAGCCATATCTCAGATCTCATGGCAGTCTGTTTACAGATCAGAGTTAAAAACAAATGAAGCTGTGCTCTACACTGGTCCACCAGTAATGTAGCTTAATGCCTGGCCCACAGTAAAAGATTTGAAAAATTTTAACAGATATTTACAATACAAGAGACCCCACACAGTGACAAAAAAAAAATCATAAATTTTGTTCCTATAGTGTGTGGAGCGCTACAATATAACCAAAACAGCACACCACATACCAACAGATTCCATTAATATTCCTGTTCGAATATGTTAATGAATAATAGGCACTTTAATGCTTGTCAAACCTCTTTTTGATTTGAATTGTATTGAAAAAAAAATACCACACTAGGGCAGGCAACTGCACACTGTTCTTGGTTTTCATCCTCATTAATCTACTTTCCAAGTGTTGCGTACATTTTCCAGAAAAACATGTAAGCTCATGAAAATAGTCACATTGAAATATGATTATTTTGCAACTCATACATCGGCATGAAACAAACAGAGCCAAAAAAAGGAAGAACAAAAAGAAAATAAAGCCCAGTAGAAGAACTGCCTCATTTATTCTCATTAGACAATTTCCCCACATATCTTAGATGTCTTTAAATATTTCTTATTTGTTGTTATCTTAGAAGATTTACTGAAATTAACTTTTGAAATTAACTAATATTTGCATATCTGCAAGCAATGTTCTGTGTGTGGATCTTATTTGCACATAGTATCTCTTGCACATGTTCAAATGAGGCACGCACACATTTTTGACTTTTTGACAGTGATATGCCTTTATATATTTAACAATAAATATTAGTGAATAGATAGGTGTAGACAGCAAGGAAGCTAATCATTACTGTTATTTATTGATTTATGGAGAAGGGGTGGGAGCAAATATGTTATACTTCTTCTCACTCCTTTTTGAATATGCAGATTTCTTTGCTTTATGTTTCTGTACATTCGTTTACCATGCTTTTGTGGTGTTTTTTTTCTCATTGTCTTAAAAACAATATATATGTACATTATAATTTGTTCATTGCATATTTGAATAAACATTTTAATCAATTAATCAATATAAATCATTAAATTTACAGTGAGGTCTTCGGTTAAGGTAATGGTTTTGCAGGTAGTTGTAATGTTAGTGGTTCGAGTGAGTCTCCAGCAAATTATTGTCCTCCAAGGTGATAGAAATACAATGGTGTGTGTGTTCCTGTGTGTGTGTGCGTGTGTGTGTGTGTGTGTGTGTGTGTTTTGGGGTCAGCAGGTCATACAGGAAAGGCTGATCCTAAGGGACAGACTGCCAGGGCCACTCAGCTGCTCCCCCAAAACACTAACGCACACGCTCAAGCCGTTGGTTTGGACTGACATGACGGACGTCGCAGCGGCTGACACTAAAAGGGGACAGAGCTCAGTTCTTATTGTCACGGTAACAGCCTGATGGGGAGACAGACAAGCTCCAGCCGCCACACCTGATCATGTAGCAAGACCGGAGTTCCTCTGAAACAATCAGAGCCACGCATCGAGCATTCACTTTCTTTCACTGTCACACACACACACACACACACACACACACACACACACACACACATACACAAAGACAGTCAGTGTGATGGACCAACATGGACTTTCTAACATGTGTCCTTGTTTGTGTTGGTTCCCAGTGACATCTGACAGCCATATTCAGCCATTTCTGAGTTTGGATCAAATGTAGCAAATAGTCAGGATGTTTGTCACACAAAAACACACACACGCACATACACACACACACACGCACACATAAATGCAGGCAGGAAGGCAGGTGGTAAAGCAAGTGAATAAATCTCCAACTTTCACTTAACAGGGACACACCAGATCAGGATTTCTCATTGTTTTTGTTTTGTTTATTCTGGTCCTGTTTAGCTGATTTTATGTCAGAATGCAGCACAAATTTGGTAAAGACTTAAGTCTCTGGATATATACAGCATTAAATGGGCAGTCCTGAATTTTCTATCTATTTTACCCTGGAGGTTTCATCATAATGACTTTGGTGATCACCAGACTTTTCCCCTCACTCCACCTGTGTTTACTTAGCAGGTGAAATATAACTGCATAAACTAGAAGGAAAAGTTGGTGCAGTCATTAAAGCCCCTCCATGTGATATTCTACATTAAAAAGTCCAAAAACGAGATAATCTTTGATATTTATTATTATATTGAGTTGCATTTCCAACAGTATTCAAACTCAGAGAAATCTGTATTTCTTTTTCAAGGTAACTGTGCATTATATTTTGTTGCCTGTCAGTAATTATGTAATGAGTGAGCAGGGAAGACAGACAAATATTCAATGAAAAAAAGATTTTATGCATTTATTTAGGGTAACCACATGGGGATAAACCATTTTCTCTTCTAGATTTGTACGAAAAAAAATTCAAATGCTCAAAATGATTACCATATTCTTGTATTTACTGTTTATGCTCTTTCATAACCAAATATTTCAGAAAAGTTCAGTGATTAAAAGGAGTAAGAGCTCCAATCCTTTCACTTCATAGTAACATGTTGTCTGAGGTGTGGTGATAAATTTATACCGCTGAGTTTTTACACATCCTGAGTGTTGGTTGTCATACATTTATCTAATTTAGTATCTGCAGTAGTTCTATCACTCTCCCTCTGTCTGGAGTGGGTCCAAGTTATGCACAGTTCCCATCACAAGGCAGAGCTGAATGCTGACATACCTGTTTTTTATGATGTGAGAGCACTGTGAGCAAAATCCAATTTTTTGCATACAGATTCAATGTGTCATTTAATGCCTCTGTGCATGAAAAAAACTGCACTGAGATGGCAACTATAACCATTACCACAGTGTAAACTTCACACACAGAGTTGTTGAGTCAGATATATATTTATGTTTGCAGTTGTATGCAGTTGATTACAAAAGTGTACATTTTTGTGTTTTGTCACTGACACAGTAATTGTTGTGATAATGATCCACATCAGTATTTTCACACAGTTATCTCATTTGATAATGAAGTATCATGTAACACGGCTAACTGCTGATCAGCATTTCTAGCTTCTTTTATTCAGAGAAAGAGGGAAGTTTACAATTTTCTATTGCTCACTGTGTGTTTTTTGAGTTTGAGAACCTGTGAATGGAACAATGTTCTGCAGTCAATGTTAATATCGTAAGCTATGACTATAATTGATCCTTCACTAAGCACCGCCCTCGAACGCGAATGGGCCAATCAAAGCGTAGCATTTGACAGCTTGACCAAAGTCTGACAACTCCAGGAGTGGGCACCATTGAACCTCATGCAGCCTTCTCAGATTTTCATCATTTGCCATCAGCATGAGGATGAGTAGATAATGACTGAATTTTTATTTTTTGGGTGAACAAACCCGTTTAAGTTGAACTATGGTTGTAGCTCGATTAGGCCATTTAATTGGACCACTGTCCTTATTTATCGGACAATAAGATTTATTGTCCGACTCTGCTACAGCAGGCAGCGATATGCCCTGTTCAGCTGGTTGCTGTTTGACCTTATTTTGGTTAGCCAGACAAGCTACTAACAAGTTAGCAAGCGGCTAGCGAAGTCCATGTCAAACAGCGAAAACATGGACAGCTTTACAGCACTGTAGCTACACTTCGTATCTACGCCTTACTTTTGGTACAGATTTGATGCAATCTTCCCCTCATGCTTACAGGATTTTATATTCGTACTGGCTGGCAGACCACCGCTGGAACCATTGATCATGTGCAGATTGTTTAGGCCGATCCAAGTCTGGTTGGGGCGTATGCATGCAGAAGTAATATGACTCCCAATCGCATTATCTGGGTATGTTAGCTCAACTTTGAGAAATTCAATTCAGTACGATTTCAGTCGGACAAACATGTTTACATGCATTTTAAAAGTCTGGTTTTAGCCGGACTAACACCACATTTTGATTTTCTCTCACATCATGTAAACGTACTGACTAGCTTTTACAAAACACACACACACTTGTTTAAACAAACAAAACAAAACTCAACTGTTGTCCATGGACACTAATTAAGTTGAGCCTTACCTGCACTCACACAGACTCTAAACAAAGTCTGCTCATTACCTCAGCTCATGGTTAAGCAGTACTAATTGTTATCCTTGCCTGTGACTGAAAACTACGACTTCCATGGTGAAGGATCAATAAAGTCCTATTTTATCTAATCTTAACTTTCAATGGCTTCTACCCCGTCTTCCCCTTCAGTTCCACCTCATCCTGTTCCTCCTGCCATTGCTCACCTCTGAGCTTTAATACAAAGGGACATGTACGACTGACCTGACACTAAAGCACCAACAGACTGTCTGGGCCCTTTACGGCCAGTAGAGAGAGACAGACTATTAACCTCCATCACCCCCTCCTCCCTCACCCTCATGCCCCTGTCCCTGTCCTGTCTGTACTCCATCCCACTCAACCATCACTACCTGGAATTAGCTGGGGGTGTGGGGAGTGAGTGGATCATCTGGAGCGAAAGAGTAGGGTTAAGAGCAGGGTCGGTGGCTTCATGTGACATGTCACCCTGGTGATTTTATAGGTATATACAGCAGTGATGATCGCTCTGCCTCAAAGCAGGATTACTGGATTGATACAGCGGCTGATACAGAGGGATAATCATGATGTAGCGGGTAATATGTGGCGCCTTGAAAGATGAAAACCACAAACTTGTAACGTATTATTGGAGCGTATACACTGTTTGATAAGAATGGTAATGACTGGAAAAGGACAGACATGGACTACTGTTCTCCTCACTGGTCTACCCCAAAAAAGATATTAATCAGCGGCAACGTTTTCAAAGCAATTAATGATCTAGTACTAAATATCTGTCTCATGGTTACATTACGTAAACCAGTACGGCCCCTCAGGTCGTCTGGCATGAGTCTGTTATTTGTTCCAAAGGTCAAGACAAAAGCCTTTGGTGAGGCAACTTGAAGCATTTATGCCCCGAGTCGCTGCCTGGAACAGTCTGTCTGAGGACCTGAGAGCAGCTGGAAGTGTTAAAATCTTCAAGTGAAAACTGAAAACCTTCCTCTTCACAATAAAGAGCAAAAATGTGCAGTTATGCTGTATCTGAAATCACATCTTTTTTGATGCCTTGTGTACAACATTTTCTTTACGCTAATTTTAATAGTATGACAAAGGCTTGCATCAATAGTTACCCAGATGATAGATGATATACAAAATGCTGTTTGGTACATGCACACTGATTGGGTTTTTTTTTCTTTTTTGTTCAACTGAAATGAAAATGGCTGCACAAAATTCCTTATTTAATCATCATATAGCTTCTCCATCTGCATCAAACTTTCAAACAAAGTTGTCGTTCAGTGTCCTCACAGCTTTTCTTTTAATCCTTAAATGTTACTGTTATGCATGGCTGCAATTTTTTTTCTAGATACTGTAAGTTTGTGAATCAGCTCCTTTGCAAAAATGTACAACTCATACTCACAATCAGGCCAACTAAGGTCACTGATAGTTTTAGTGACTGTTATCCTGCATCATCTGGTCACAGACAGAGAGTCATTCTCCTAATATTTAGTCATTACTTGTACAGCCCTGTGTTGTAAATTCATGACTAAATAAAATGAATAAATGAGTGAAAGAATGATGTTGCAAGAGCTCAAGACTGTTTTGCATCTTCTATTTCCAAACATGAAACAGTAATTGTTTTTGAAAAGTATGACCACAGTCATCCACTGGTCCTTCTAACCTTAGTCTCAGAAGCTGAAAATTGTTTAGATGGTTGGTTGTTCTGACCAGTTGTGCCGGAATGAGTTTTGAGGTTCGGGGAACCTGGCTGAATGACGTAGTTGTATAATTTAACCCTGGAGGAGTGCAGTAATTATGCTGTTTATGTTTTTCAGTGCAATAATACTTAATTAATTCATATAAATTAAGACTACAGAGAGTGGGTCCAATTCCCATCAGAGCATGGCTCATGTAAAGTAAAAAAAACTCACAGCCTCAGAGGCACAGCGTCTCATTCCCTCTCTTTAAAATCATTTTGAAGTCATCCAAAACAGACAAACACGTGTCTTGGAATAGGCTAGCTTCAACAGGAAGGAAGGATCTGCTACAAATGAAGCCTTTTGGCTTTTCTGTAACCATATACTTTATTTTTCATACTTTTATCATCTAAGAGGTAGCTTTTAGTATTTCAAACTTTTCCATGTGTGCAGTAATGCCACAGCAGCAAATATGGTTCAGTTTAGCAGCAAAACTAAAAACTGTAGATATAAAGTTGACGGAAAATCCCAGAGAGGACAAAATTAAACGTTTAGCTTCTGAAGACAGTGATGAAGCCCCAGATTAATCGGGACTACTCCGTGTGCGTTGGGCGTGATTGTACAATCTGTTACTCTTGTTCATTTCTCCTGCTGTGAGACTCGCTGCAGGTAATATCATTAACTGGGGTAGTTTATAAACAGCAGTGGCACAGTGACAGTGAGTTGTCTTGCCAGAATCGCTCATGGTGTAATACACAATGTTAAAAAGGATCACTGCACTCTGTCTTCACAGCCCAACATCCAAAAGTGTGGGGACAAATTTCCGGTGCCAGTGGTTTTGACCACAGCAGAGTTTGATTTAAACCTTCACGCCAGCCTAAACAAACCAAAGCAAACGAGCAAATCAGCAGAGTTCAGGTTAGAAGGTCAAACATGGTGGTCTAAATTTCCCAAAGGCGTTATACGCTGTATAGAAACATCTGCATGTTACTTCAGCCAGTTTTTCCTTTTTATACAAGAAAGTAATGAGCGAATTCACACAAAGCCTTGATATTTTTGAGATAAATGATGAAAAAAAATTGAGGTCACATCTGTCACACTTGTTCATTGTCATCTCATGTCAAACACATATTTGAGACTTGTCAGCATGGCTCCTGCTCTCTGTGTTTGACTAACTGCCGCCAGTTGAGGAGAGACAAATCGCTCCTCGTTTGGAAGCAATTCCCAATATGCATCATTTGCCCTGTTCATGGGGCGTTCGATCAGAGGAACCCTGCTCTCTCTCTCTCACTCACACACAGAGAACAATCAAGAGAAAAGAGTCAGAGAGGCAAACGGGGACCTCAGACAGCAGTGGAGAGTGGCAGAGGAGTCCCCATAAAGCCAAGGTTAATTCCTTTGCCTCTCCATCCATCACTGAGCAGCTGAGAGAGGGGGTGGGGGGTGATGGACCACTTTCAGCCAAATATATATGTGTGAGGAAAAAAAAGGGATGGTGAAGAGAAATACAGTTGAGAGGGGGATGAGGGGGAGGAGGGTCTGCATCGCCCCATTGTCTCCCCAAGCACCCATAAAGGGCGTAGGAGGTAAGAGATCATAAGCCTCATTTGCCAGGAGTTATGGCTGCCGACGGAAGACAGTTCAGAGCAGGCAGGCAGGCAGGCTGGACCAATAACTGCTCAGGATGTAGTTGTCACGGTAACCGGCAGGTACTCATGACGGCAGGGTCAGGAGATAGCCTGGGTGGACAGCAGCCAGGACAACACAGTGCTGTCTGAGAGCGCAGTAGAGACATCACTGTCACTGATGATCAATGTTCAGCAGAAGGAGGGAGTGGGAGGAGGCAGCAGTGGTTAGCCGCCCTCCGAGGTAAACAGGGAGAGTGACAGGTAGACTTTCTTTTCTTTTCTTTCTTTTTTTTTCTTTTTGTAACTGGAAAAATGACAACACTGAGCACATGTTAAGATTTCAAGAAGACACAGCCCCTCTATTCATTTCAATAAGTCCCCTGTAACAGGAGAGTGATGATAACAGGAATACAAGGATCATCTGGCAAAAAAAGTTGAACATGGCTCAAATCTGCAACAAAGTTGAGTTGGTCAGTCAAACACATGAAAATACGTGTGCGCATTACTGACCATTAGAAACAATGTGCTTCCACTTCATAGGATGAAATGATTTGGAGAGTGTTAACTCACTGGATTATAAACCACTGTGCAGTGTTTTGGTGTTTGGTTTAAAAAATAATAAGACTGCTTTATTCTTACATACCTCGGCAGTCTCTCAGGTGTGCCGACCAGCTGCTCTTAGTTGACCCGAGAACTAAATTAAAACTTGGACGGGATCGGGCTTTTGCAGTTGCGGCTCCTGAACTCTGGAACGAGTTGCCTCTACACGTTAGGCTGGATCCCATCACTGTCTGTTTTTAAATCATTGCTTAAAAAATCCTTCTTTTCTTTGGTCTTTGACTCAGTGTGCAGTGTTGTCTTTTTTATCACTTAACTGTTGTTTTTGATTCAAGTTTTAGTCTTTTTGTACATTAATTATGAGATTTTCTTTACTCATGTGCTGTGTCTTCTGTGTATTTTCATTTTGGTCAACTGTGTTGTTTTTTTAAAAGTGCTTTATAAATAAAATTGGACTGGATTGGATATTTCAGGCAATTCAACCTTGCTATGTTTACTCTGAACGGCCAATGACATCCATATACTACTTCTATTAGTTAACCTCTCATCTAAATAACATTTTAGCTTTTTTTAAAGCTTGCAGGTGTCTGATTCCATCCAGCCATCTGATTCCTGTAAACCGTTTTTGCACTGAAGAAATATAATTTGTTATCTGGAAAATTACCCTTGGTCCCATTAATTATTCCCTGGTACCACACAAATTGTAACAGGAACAGCCAATCTGAGGCGAGTGAAGCCGCCTGAACAACTGTCTCTACTTTGAACACACTCTGACTCTTGACTCACTCTTTTGGAAAAACAAGGACTCATGCAAGATAATGTTCAATGATGATTTTGTGAATCTTTCTGAGCACTTGTCTCTGAGTCTAGAAATGAATGCAGAAAGTCAGGGCCTGGAATGGACATTATTACTTTGGTATAAACTAGACAAGTAAGAGCAATAAACAAAATGCGAGCTGGAACAAAATCCAGGGGGAGGAGGGTGCAGCAGAGTTTATTTGGACTTAGTCCCTCATATATCATCCTATTTTCCAAAGTACTCAAAGAGCAACAAATCTGCTGCTGAAAATTTTCCCCAACAAATGCATCATTTCCACGTGTTTGAGTAATGCTTGTCAAAACTGAGAAGTTTCTAAACATTTTTTGTCTAAAATTAAAATGTGTTTATACAGTATATACTATATATTTGTAAGGTGTTGAAAATTTTAGATTTATTTCTTTAAAAGGAACCTATGGGCTTGAAGCCAGACAGGAGAGGGAAGTCAGAGACAGAAGTTTTGACAGACAGACTAACACTGTTGGAATTTGTCGATAAAACATTTAATAATTTATATCACAGCTGCATTATTCCAAATCAGCTTTAAACTACAGCGTGTCACAACTTAACACAAATATTTGTGGTGGTTTTTTGTATCTGAACATGAACCATGCATATATCAAATCTTCATACAAGAATAAATGCGAATCTCAATTCATCATCAATCTAATTTCTCTTGCCTCAGGCAGGTGGATGTTATTAAAATCCTGCTAAGATCATTTTGGTCATTGACTCTCTATACTCTCTCCTCCAGCCTTTCATTCTGTCTCTCGCTCTTCCTTGCCTGCTCTCTATGTCTCATAGGGTCATTTGCTTGTTCAGATGAGATTGTAAGCTATAATGGAGGAGGTGAGGAGTGCTGAGACAAGGAGAAATGGCCGGCGTGCAGATAGGAGATTTGATGGTTAGTCGATAGCTCTTCTCCTTCCTCAGAGAAAGAATGAGCACGTGGAGATGGGCATGCATGGACCTTGATATAATATAGAAAATGCATTATTTTTGAAGATTACCTGAAACTGTCTCAGAAAATCATTTTAGCATGAACTAACCTTGAACATTCCCATACTTATGTAAATGATCCCCATCAGTGGTAATCAATGGATGGAATAGCCTTGAGGGTCTTAAATGTTACTGAGAACATTTTCAATTTAAATGACGTTTCGTTGTCAGGTTGGCTATAAAAGCCTTGTAAGACAAGACAAGGGGTGACATTGCTACTGAACCTTTATTTTCTTCATAATGATCATTCAAAAAAAGGTTTATCTCTTTTATGTATTTAATGAATGTTTCAGGCAATCACTCTAATCCTGGACTGCAGAATAAAAAGGTTCTTTTTCTCATTGCTGCATGTACTTGAAGTGCTTTTACATCGAACCCTTTCACATGGTGTTGCACAACTTCGTGTCAGTTTCCAAATTTGACATGGGTCTGCTGGCAACTCTGCATTATAATTTAAGTACTGTACTTGTATAGCACAGGTACTGCTGTTAGGAGATATTTTATATTTAATATAAAATAAAAAATGATATTTTATACTGAAAATGTTGGAAGTAGCATGATTAGTGTTTAGACCAACTAGGTTGAGTTGGAGAGTTACTGAATTCTTTCAAAAGCCCAAGAGAAAAACAGTCCACATCTGGACTGTACTGTCATGGTGTGAAGTTTACCTTGTGTCTCTCCAGATAAGTCTGCTGTCTGATTGGAAGAAGGACAAAGTGACATAGAGGGAGGAGCTCGTCATCAACATTGACAGGAAGCAAGAATGACATTTGACACATGGCTGAACTCAGAGTGCTGTCTGCTGCTAACAGCTGCCTGAAAAGACTCTGATTGACCAGACCTGACACAAACACAAGTGAACACACACACACCCACACATGGAGGCATGACATTGAAACCAAGGGTAAAGGGTAGATATGGCTCAATAACATGATTTCCTTTCTGATGTAATACCAGTACCACTACCACAGCAACAAACACTTCATTATCCATCATTTAAAACAATTTTATGTCCCTGATTTGATAATATGACATAATCATACAAGTTCACCTTTTCAAAGAGCAATTAACTTTTAATTCTACATTAATTATTAATAATGTACACTGAAAATTTCTAAACATGTTTGCATCAGTAGATGTGCGAGATGTGTGTGTGACGCAAGCAGGCGCGCAAAGCATCGCAAAAACAAACCGAGTTGTCGGGAGGACAGCGCTGAAAAGAATGGAGGTTGTTCTGGTGTAGCTTGTTAAGTTTTCAATGTTAAATCCCAAATACATTGTTGAGATTTCACTGGTGTGGAAGTTTTATTTTGTCAGCTGTGGTCCTGTGTCCTAATTGCAAGCTGTAAATGCCCACGATCAATTGAGTTCACAAATTCACGAGCTAACGCTAGTTCTCTCACGAGATAACAGCTGATTTAGCTATTGTGGCCAAAGTGTGTTTTGTGGTTTATGATACAGTTTTTGCTTCCTGACACGGATGGAGGCGAAGGCAAACTTGCCTCAGGCGTCTTTGGTTAAATTAGCCAACCAACTTCTAGTTATTAACTAACATGCTAGCTAACATAAGCAAACCAGCAGTGAAATAGGATTCTGCGGTCTGTTAATTTTGCAATCAACAGTCAAACTTTTAACAGCGATTTAACAAAAGTCTACACACTTCAGCTAAACTGTCTCTGCCCAGACAAAACCCTCTTAATGTCACTATGGATCGCTCTAGATAATATAAGTGATTGCAGCATGGTAATGTTCGTCCATGAGCTCAGCGGCAACAGGCTGTTGTGTTGCTTGGTGACAGTAAGACAGCGATATTGAGGCCAGAAAAATTACCAAGTTAATGTCCATGAAAAAGTCAATATATTGATCAACAGACTTAGGTGCATGTATTCTATAACTGTAAGATATTGACGAAAATAATGCCCTTCGCTAATAGTTCTCCATATTCCACATTGACATCTTTAAATGTTTTGTTCAAAAACAATCCAAAACCAAAATATCCTTAAATTAAATTCAAGGAGCTCTCATGTCCTTTTTCTATGACAAAGATGTCATCATGTGACTTATACAGTACATCAACAATGTGATGGGGCATAGCAGCTTTACGTTTAAGATACCCCAGAACACAGAACACATTTTTATTTCTCATGATCCAGGCAAATTTTTTCACACAAATTACATGACTGTTCACTCAATAATACAGAAAAGCAAACTCACTCCATTCAACAGCTTAACTTCAGCTTGTCCCTCCTCTCAAAGAGCAAATGAATCCTCTAGAAATCAAAACAAACCTTGGACTTGGGAATCAAGTTTATCCATTTCTATGACATTGATTCCAGTCGTATCTTTGTCCCTGGATCTATCTCCTGGAAGAAGGAATGGAGGAAAGCAACCGTGCTCTCTACCAATGTACATCTTTTTTAAGTGCCACTGGACGGAACTAAAGTTTCAATCAATCCAGGCAACAGCCGCCACACCTGACAATGAAGCCAATGCAGAATTGCCCAAAAAGTGCAGTTCCCCAGATGGCTACCTGAGGGTAGCTCCAAAAGCAAAAATCCCTGTGGAGCGTTTAAAATGCCAGACTAACAACAGAAATAAACATGTTTACCACCTGGCATAAAACATGGATTATGGTCTCTATAGCTAATTTCCCTGTTCATGACAATGGCACAGGGGTGAATTTTTTAAAAATCATATTCATAATTTACGTTAAGGCTTAAAGTTTTGCACAGTGATGAATGTGGCCACTTGAGGTGAGTACTAGCAGCATCCTGTTACATGCCTCAGTTCACCCTCTTTAGCCAGCACTGCCAAGATAGCAACAGCCAGAGCCGACACGCAGAGATTCACAGAGCCAACGTCCATATTTTAGACAGTCCATAACTCAATCTTATCAAAATCGCTGCCATCATTGTGGCAAAATTACACTGTATAGCTCCAAGAAGATGATATCCCAATTCCAAATTTTGTTAAAAAAAACTTTCAAGACTTTTATCATCATTGGTACCTGTGCTACCAGTACCAATCAGTGTTGGCGGCCATAATTATCAATAAATTCAGGCTCTGGATGGCATGAAATACCAGTTGGAAGTCAATCATAAATGTGAAATGCTTAAGCCTCTGATGGGGGGTGGCGTCCTCTCCGGACCTCCTCAATTTCTGTCTTTACCGGTGTCAAAACAAACCTGCACCCTTGGATGTGGGAGATGACTCAGAGGTCTGTAGGCTGGCTAGGAATATTTTTTGCTAATAATCCTTGTGCCAAGTGCATCACTGTAATTGTTGTGTGCATGACAATAAGAAAAACTTGAACTTTTACGTAAGTAAAAGTCCTGCATTACTCTTTTAACACTTGTGTTGTTGACACACAGTTCACACATGAACAAAAGTTCTCAGCCGAGCTATAATTCGACCCTCGGCTGGTCCCTCCTCTGAAGGCCGGAGAGACCACCGTGTTGTGCGTGCAGAGTTGTTAGTAAAAGTCCTATGTGAGAATGTTTAAAATGCATGTGAACGTGTGCAGTGAGCTGAGCGAATATGCATCACCGCACCCACTTTAATGCATGAAGCCTATCTGCTGCTCATTCATATTTATCTGCAGCACATATATGCATACGAACACAGCTGTTCCAGTGCGTGTAATCAAACACTCACGGTTTTCTAATGTGAAACTGTCCACCGGTGCAGCGTTGTGTTTTGTTTACCTGAGCTCTTTCAAGTGTTTGCAAACAGTTTGAGTGAATGAACTTATTGTTGATGTACTGTATGAAGCGGCCGCTCCGTCATTTAAGTGTCTGAGCTTCAAATGAAACCCCAAGAGTGAGTAGTAATAAGAAACTGTCAAAGCTTTTAGACTCAGGCTAATGTGCAGTGAATGCAAACACACACATCTCAGTTCCTGCCATTGAGGATATTGATGTTGTGACCAAGTGGAATCAAGGATTATATTAACCTTTGCCCTGCTGCTTCCCAGACAGAGAGTTAAAAAAAAAGAAAAAATCCTAATGGGGTGGAGGAGCCCAGAGAGGATTTTCAGCCAGGTCACCCATGTTAAAAAACAAAAGTGAAGACAAAAGTAAACAATACTTTCCACAGTGGATTGATGTATTTTAATACATAAACCTAACCAAACTAAGACTGATTAACAGTGTTAAACAAATGTTAAAACTGCAACTGTTTGACGGAGTTAACCAAATGTCGGATATACTCTTCAGTAGAAAGGCTTTGCCTGTCACACCAATGATTTAGGGGTACCTGGTGTGTGTCAAAAAGTCAAAAAGTGAAGCCAGAGAGTCCTGACCAAGCATCAGTATGTGACGAGCTGGGGGGGAGAAAATGTTTGAAGGATCAAACCTGACTCATTAGTGAGTATAAACAAATGATATCCTAGTTTTGTTTATTTCTGTGTATCTCTCTCTCTGTGATACTGCTTCGGTCTTCGTTTAATAGTGATGAGAATTATGGCGGTTTGAATGGAGCCGGATCTTGCTGCGTTCCTTTCAAAGAGCTGTTGAAAAAACAGCCCCTCATTCTTTTATTTTTATTGATTTATTTATTTTAACTTCTTCTCTTTTTGTAGGAGCCAGGCATTACTGGTCCCAACACAAAAAGCAGGTACACAAGTTAACAAAAGTGTTTTCTATCTATAGATTTTAAAATGTAGTTTAAAGACAAAATATAGTATAAAATAACTGTAAATAGATGAAGTAGCTTGCGTGTTCTGTCCTGAACCTCGATGACATAGCTGCGCTCTTGTCTGACTGATTCACACTGCTCATGGGAAGGGGAGTAAGTGGGTGGACTGGGACAGATGAAATTGTGCAGAGCATGATGGTGAAATAACTCGGATCCCTTCGTTCTTCCTAAGAGCCGTTTGATAGAATCCGATCGTGTCACAACACAATTGTTTAGTTGAACTGAACTGTTGTATTGCCGGACTTAGTTGTTTTTATCTCCAGCTGCTTTCACTGACTTTTGCATTGCCTGCACATGTTGCCACCCTTACTTAAGTTTAAAGCCACTTTTTGTTTCTGCAGCGTGTCCGCTTTACGTATTTTCGTTTTTTTGAACTCGTAACAAAAACAACCACCAAAATTTGTCTTTCCAACAACAGAGGAACTGTTTTGTTGTCCTTTATATACAACAAACCAAGCACTTGTATTACTTCTCAGATTCTTTTCATAACATTAGATTTTTTATATTTATTTATTTTTTCCCTTTGCAAGTAAAAAAACATCTGGCTTTTGATGACAACTTTGAATTTTGTATTGTCATCTTGCTTTTTTATTTTGGGGAAAAATATGAGTGACTAATGTAAATAGTGAAGCACTCGTACAGTTGAGCAAAAGAACCACACAACCAAAGTTAAAGAATAAAAAATAACTTTATTAGTTAATGATCAAGTGACTGAAGCTGAAACCTCCTCAGGAAATGCATGAGCTGCTGAGCCAATATAACATTGGTTTTGCTGTTGTGCATAAAGTTTGTGGACATTGTACTGTTTGTTTGTGTAACTATTATTAATGTAGGAATATAATTGTAATTTGTAACAGTAATAAGCACAAAGCAACACAACAGTAAATGTTTTGAGAAAAAGCAAAGCAGACCAACAGGATTTTGAGTTACGAAGAAAGTAGGTGTAGCATATTCAGAGGTGGAAAGTAATGAATAACATTTACTCGCATTACTGTAATAGAGTAGTCTTTTGTGTACTTGTACTTTTGAAAGTAATTTTTAAAATCTGTAATTTTACTTTTACTTAAGTAAGTTTTGCGTGAAGTATTGTACATCACTACATTTTAAATCACATCCATCACTGAGGGGAAAAATAAAGCTGAAACAATAAGTTCCTCCAAGTTTTCTATGAACTGGTGCTGTGACTGCATGCCAGTAACGGTCCATCTGATTGGCTCTGGCTGACTGACTGCAGCGCCAGAAGGTGAACAACAGTCAGTCGCACACACCCAGACAGCAAAGGGGCATTTTTGCACAGACATGGAGCGGAGTGGAGATGGAGAGACACCCAAGTAACTTTTACTCTGAGTGCATTTTAAAGGAGCTACTTTTTACTTTTACTTTTACTAGAGTAAATTTTACACCACTAATGAACTTTTACTTAAGTAAAACTTTTTCCAAGTAACAGTACTTCTACTTAAGTAGATTTTTTTTTTGTGTGCTTTTGTATTTTAGCTGCCCAGATTCCTTGATTCTGTCCATACTGGATCGTTTCCTTCCACTGCCTGCACTCAGCATACCCTTGTGAGGTGAGTGTGGAGACTGGGTGGAGGAACCTGTAGCACAGCTCGCTTTCATGCAGGAGGCCAGAGAACATGTCTCATTACTGACGTAGTCGCCATGGACAGATATTGTATAAATTGCAAGTTACAGCGACAATATGTAACTTTGACCACGACCTGTGGCTTTGAAAAGTGATACAAAATGATGCACGTTAATTCATCGCACATAACAGCAATTTTATTAAAATTGGTTCATATTTTATGGAGAAAATGTCATCTGGGTTTCCTTCTAATGTCCTTCGCTTGCTCTGCCTCAGCTCTGTGATTCAGAGGTTCCTGAAAGCACCATGTGAGCTGCCTGCAGACTGAAGCTGCAGCTGCAGCAGCTGGTGGTTGTTGGAGACAGCTCTGCTAAATAAAAGGCTGCAGACAGACATATTAGTTGTAGGACATCAGAGGGAAAACCAGAGGACATTTTCTCTGCAAAATATGACCTGATTTTACTAAAATTGCTGTTTTGTGCGACATATTAACGTGTACGTGTGTACTGTTTAGTTTTGTTTTTCGAAGCCACAGGGTTGCGGTCAAAGTTACATGTTGTCGCTTTAAAGAAATATATATATATATATTATAGTGTATGTTTAAAAAATATAAAGCAGTGAGTTAACTTGGCAGGATTTTTTTCTTTTTTGCTTGAACGCAAAAGCTAAAAAGTATTGAATGCAAAAAAAAAAAGTCAGTTTTCTTTTGTTCATAACAGACTTTGTCTCTGTCTCATCATTCCACTTATTTCTCTGTCTTTGTTTTTATCTGTTGTACTTTTCTTGCTCCAAATCCCCGCACAGGGAAACCTGTCCCACCCCCTCCTCCTCTCCCACCGTATGTCCCCCTCCCCATCTCTCCCTCTGTCTCACTCCGCCTCTGACACTCTGATCAATTCCCCATCAAATCCTAATGCTGCGGTTTAACTCAAGTGTGGCATCTTAATTAGAATGATAACTGCACACTGTCAGGGTCATCGACTGCGCTGGCCGCCAACCAATGCTTCTCATTGACAGGCTGCCAGCGCTCAGAGAGGCGCTGAAAGCAGGGGACAGATAGACAGAGGGGGGACAGAGAGGGATGGATGGACAGGGACAGAGACGGAGAAGGGAGGCTGAAAGGAAACAGACGGATGGAGAGCGAGGGGTTAGTAAAAGGAAGTACGTATCAATGAGAGGCTGTGAGTTTTACTTTGCCTCTTTAAAAGAGAAGCTGGAGTCTGGAGGGAATAAAAACCTGAAGATGTCTCATTGTTCTGTCATCCATGTCCTCAGCAGCACACGACTGTCCATGACAACGTCTACTGCTCTGGGCCTGACTGACGCTCTTAGGAGCCTCCTCTAACATCTGAAGTAACGTGTGTATTTGGGTTTTTAGGTGCAGGATGGTTGACATGGTCACTTTCAGAAAGGACAGAAAAGTCTGTGACTGTTAGAAAGGGATTCATGTTATTTGAGGAAATGTGTTTTCTAAGAGACAAAGGAAAAAAGCAAAGGAAAAGAAATGAGAGAAGAGAAATGAAATAATTTGGAAAACAGACGTAAACAGAAAGAAATTGAAAGGAGAAAAAAGAATGTAGGGAAGGAAATAGAGAAATTATGAAGGAAAATAAGGAAGAATTGAAAAGACAAAAAAAGGAAGAAAAGCAAATGGCAGGAAAGGAAAGAATAAAGCTAGAAAATGAAAGTGAAAATATGTGGGAAAGAGAATGGGTGAGAGAAAAGGAAAAGAAGGAATGAAGGGATGAAATTAAGAAATGTAAGAAATGACAGGAAAGAAAGGAAATGAAGGGAGAAAGAAAAGTAAGAACAAAGAAGGAAAATGTATGGACAGGAAATGGCATATACAAATGAAAGGAGGAAGAAATGAAAAAAGAAAAATTAAAGGAATGGAAAGGAAGGGAAAGGGAGAAGAGGGTAGAAAGAGTGAGGAAAGGAAACAAGGGAAGAAGGAATGAAAACTGTGAATAAAAAGAAAGGAAAGAAGGAGCAGGACTGAAGTGAAGAGAGAAAGAGAGAGAAAAGCAAGAAGTGAAGAGAACAGAAATTCTTTAACGCTTTTGTATTTTTAATTTACAGGGTAACACACTTAAAATTTTCATAAGTAATATATAAATATTGCTCACAAATATTAACAAAACAGAAAGAAAGAAACTGACAAACAGTTAAACAGACACAGTCCTACACACACACACACACACACACACACACACACACACACACAGGGAATTCCCTCTTGCTCAGCCTGTCAAGTGGCGATTTGTTCTCCCTGTTTTGTCAGAGCAGTGATGATGGGAAGAGTGAGAAAAAGAAAAAAGAGAGAGATGTGAGTTGTGAGTCTCGCTTTTTATGTGACAAATAAAGAAATCAATAAATCATTGTGGGCCTTTGACAGGCTATGGTGAGGAGGGGCCGTCCGTTACTCATGGACTATTTATGAAGCTGTCGTCTCTCTGAGTGTGTGTGTGTGTGTGTGTGTGTGTGTGTGTGTGTGTGTGTGTGTGTGTGTGTTTGTTTGTGTGTGTTTTGGCTCGTTGGTAGTTAGCCGGAGCCAGAGCACTGTCTGAAATATTTAAATGTTTGCGTGCGTTTCACACCGGACCTGTGGCACCACAGAGGGGACAGTGGCTGCATGAGGGGGAGGTACGAATGTTTACTGCACACAGTTGCTCCATAACCCATGTTTCCATCCAAATTTATTGTAAAAGTAGTGAAGTTATTTTAGAAAAACTGCAAATGAAAATCCGCATATTAATCTGCTATGGTTATGCCAATGTAAGGAGCTTGTTCATCAAGATAAGCGATAAGTGGTGCTGCTTCTGATATGCCAGTATATTATTAAAGATGAATGGATGCATGATGGAGTGTAATGAGCATGAGTCTAACCTTAAATTGTACAAAAAAGAAAAAAATGCAGATAATATGATGGAAATATGGCATTTTTATTAGTTTAATATATCTTGTTTAAGTTACAGTTGCTACATAGATGTAATGTTTTTGTCTCACTGTATCCGTCTCACCAGTAGTGACAAGCTTTACATACGTTGTTATTGATTCTGTTTTTATTATGCTTTATTGCACTTGTCTTGTGCAAAATCAGAGATGTTAATATTGCATTCCCGTCATATTGCAGCTGAGTGGACAAAAAATAGGTAGAGTGAAAAATTGAGTATTTGACAACTATTTGGAAAATAGTTGATGTTAGAGATTTAGAGACGTAGCTAGAGATTACCCAGAGGACTTTTTGGAGAACTTTTGTTGCAAGTTAAAGCAGCATTACATAGAAATTAGCATTTTGCATAACTTGGCAACCCCACAATTTATGACTGCAATACTTACGTTGTAAACAAATTAAAGATTTCTGTAACAATATTGTGAGTTGTAATGTACATGCAAAATACAAACAAAACTCAAAAGCATCACATCAGAACTATGTCGTGAAAGCTATGTCTTGAAGACAAAGGTTGAACAAGGGTTACACCAAAGATAGTCAATATTAACACAAGATCCCCCACTGCACACTGCCCCAGTGGTCTGATCATAGACTGTATATAGTAAATACTTCCCATCTTCTAAGTGGGCGAAGTCACATCTTCCATGATGACAGTCAGAAACCACCATCCCTTCACCTCATCTTGAAGTGTCATAACGTTGTGTAAATGGATTAAAGCAGATGGATTTTGCACTGCATGATATTTGTGTGATGTAAGTTCTAACTTTTAATTCATGGTTTCACCATTTAGATGTCTGTTTATGTCCATTGTGAAGCAAGGCAGGAAGCACGGTTCCCAAATCTTGCAAGAATGTGCTGCTGAGACAGAAACCGGTCTCGAACAAAGCTCATTTTCTCCTCATATGTGTGTCTGAAAACTGCCATTTTTGTGTCAGAATGTTGCACGTTTTGTGAAAAATGGGTCCAATATGTATCTTGGTGACGAGGGGGCGAAAGAATTGGTCATAATCTGTGATCACGTTAATTTCTCCTGTAACGGACTCAAGACTGCTTCTAGTCTCCCAAAGGGGCGGGGCCGTGGCAAAACCCATGTGACACTGATACAAGAAATGAACAGTCAGTGGGATGTCTCACTTTCTATCAACCGTCTCTGGTTGCACAAATGAATAGCAGCATGCCAAGCTAACTTTAACTGACCCAGCGACAACAAGCTGCTAACACCTGTTTATAACATTTGTTGGTTAAAACTCTGGATTGTAATAAAAAAACAAGAGTAAACAACTTTGCTAACACAGCCAGACATCGAGCAAGTGCAACCACAGAGGACACAGAACTTAGCACGCTAGCTAATACTTCTTACTAGTCCAACAGCAATAAGTCCAGCTCTGCACCTGTTTTACAGCTTTTATTTTGCAAAGCTTTCTGCAACAACTGACAGACAGTTCAACATTTACACCAACATCAGTCTGACTCAAATTATTCCTGGCCAGTCGCCTAATCAGTCACTCTCTTTTCTTTCCTCCGTTAACATCAGATGCTAGCTTGCTAGCTTTGATTGTGTTGTTGTTTGTTGTGACTCATTCACACACCATTCACCCTGTTATAAGTCTGTTAGTCATCGAAATGATTTTTAAACTGTTATGGTGAAATAGTCAAATAACAGTTTTGTTAGCATGTTAACATGAATGCCAGCTTTTTTGCTGAGCATTTTTGACTTAAATAGAGAAGTGGATGGTGACGCGTAGTTATTGAGCTGTAGCTTCCCTCATACTAGACTCTCCAGCTGTCCATTCACTGGCAGATCAGCACCAACAGCTGGATTGCGGGCTACGAATTTATGAGTGAAAATTCCCCACAGTTGAACTCATTGTAAAATGTAAGAATGTCTCTGATCAAGTCATTTCGACTTGATTTTGCTCTCAAACTTTAAAGAGTTTTCTATTGTCAAAAATAATCCGGCTCCCCCAACTATTCACTACTGCATCAAATGTAGGCCTAAATCAGATTGCCATTTAAAATGGTCCCAAACTCTGTACTATTTCTTCCTGCTACAGGAAGCTGTTTTAGAATATGATCAAGTAGTCTCAATTTTTAAAAAAGGAAACCTTATATTTTTTAAATGTTTTTAAGAATTTAAATCTCCAATAGGAAACAGTGTACTTCCAGCTGTTGCCAGTAAAAAAAAAAAAATGTGTAGCGTAATGCCAAATTCACCCTTTAAATTAAAAGTTCTGTGAGTTTGAACAGTGCTCGTCTGTGAAATGTCAAGCTTCCTCTCTCAGGCTTTGCAGAGTCCCTGTGTGTCTCTAAGCAGGCCTTAAATGGGTATTAGTTGATTAATGAATTAGAGTTAAGATCCAGAGGAGGGCTCTGCCAAAGAGTACAGACTGCCTAACCTGCTTTAATCCAGCTTTTACAAGCAGATTATCCTGATTATTACATCAATACAGGCTCACCAGGTCCTCAGTTAAAATGAGGTTGGTATAAATGTCCTTACTTTGGAGTAATCCTTAAATGAGAGTCATTACCCTGTAAAATCTCCACTGACTGTTTTAACTGCTGGTTATTTACACCAGGTGCCACACTTTTGTTTTCAGTCATTTTAATTTAGTCTTGAGATGAGAAACAATTTCTTACAATTCACAATTTTGATAATGAATGAAGAGGTTTTGCTGCATTGCTTTGTTTTAGGTCATTGTATATTGAACTTCTCCATATTTTTTAAGATGCAGCTTTAGACTTTAACACCTTTCTGGGTCTCTAACAACATTCATCCCCATTTCCATGACACCAGAAACCAGCAACCTCCCTTGCAGGGGGTCCAGAGGTCACTTGAGAAAGTTATTTTAGCCCTTTTAAGAAAACGAGAAGTTGAATGTGAAAACCAAAATTATACATATGGTTGGTTTTCTACACTTCTATTCAGGAATATTTATAAATAATGTTCCGTTTTGTTGTTTGTTTGTTTTTTTCATTTTACAGAATAAATAATCATTCCCAAATGTAAATAGTCATGGTTACAACTATTTTAATTGTCTCCCTTGCTGGGGCTGACATTAAGCTTTCACTAATGCCACGTCAAAAAGTAGCATCCTTATTACCCCTATTAAGATTTTTCTAATGAGCTTGTAGACATCTTTGAAATTGTCAAATTGTCAGCTTTTGACACATTGCTGTCGTTGGAATTTCAGCCACACTTTATGACCAAATGTAGCTCTCTATGTCCACATATATCTGGCTCTTTTTTTTTTCCTACACGAGCTTTCAGAGCTTGCACTCACAATGATGTTTTAGCCAGCTGTTGGCTTTAATTTTTGTCTCAACGGCTTGTGTCTCTCTCTCTCTGCCATTCTGACATGACAGTGTCCCTGTTTGCAAAAAACAGTTTCATAAAGAAATGTCTTGGCTGTTTTAGCTAAACAGTATGGTTTTGGTGTACAGACACTTTTGCCAAACCCCAATTCTTACTTTCACCCCTACCCCTTCCCATCACCCCTTGAAACAGAGTTGCGCAAATATGCTATATATATGATTGAGATGGAAACATCATAGACGCTCTGTTCACAACTCACACGTTTCATGAAATAAATCGATCATACAAATCATCACAAATTATCACGGTGAGGCAACTTCAGGGTAGATCGGCACTTTGTAAAAGCAATACGCTCTACCCTGTCAGTGTGCACTGATACTAGGGGAGCCATAACGTCCTACAACTTCACTGCTGGTAAAAATTAAAGTAAAATTTGGGTGCCTTATATGCCATCAATTTTCATGTAAGTATGTTAAATGCTGCACTGTAGTGCACAAATCAGCTTTAAAACAATGCTAACTTAGTTAATTAGCTAACGCACTGGACATGCGCAGGTACACATACACAACTAACGATTTTTGTTACGTTTGTTTTAAACAGCTGGTCTGTAATACATTGAAACGGCATTAAACTAAGGTAATCCAGAGGGTGTTGTAATTATTTACTTGAAAAAAATACTTACATTTGTGTGTTTCCAACGCTGCCTCCGAAGCTTTCGCCACCGTCTTGCCAATGATTCGCAAGGAATTGTGGGAAATTCCCCATACCCCTCTGTTTGTAGTGTGCTCCTGAAAAATCTCCGTATGAAGGGTGGGATAGCCCCACCACTACGCCTTCACCTCTGCATCAACATGAATCGGGACACTCCTACCCCTTCACCTGAATGCGCAGAACAAAGTGGTGGGGCTAAGGGGTGAATTGGGATTCAGCTTCATTCCTCTGGAGGAAACATAAACATTCAGTAAAATAACTTGGGTTTATTTTTACTTTTGTGTTGTCTTTAATGTGTCTCTATATGTGAAGTCCAATGCATGCATTGTACAGTATAAGTGTGTGTACATGTGTGTGTGTGAGAGAGAGAGAGGGAGAGAGAGAGAGGGAGAGAGTGCAAACAGTAAATGAAGCAGCGTGAAAGCTTGCGGCGATGCTGAGATTTTAAACTCATTCTGTCTACAGCTCCATCAGATAACGAGCTGAATCAGCACGCACTGTGGATATGCACAGAGTGGGAAGCTCAAACACACATGCACACACACACACACACACACACACACACACTCACACACACAGAGTAAAGTGAGCATCCATCTGACATTCATAGAGACATGGGACGAAAGACAAAGACTGACACCAGGCGTTATAATGAGCAGCCGTCCTTTCAGAGACACGGCTGTCACTTCATCCTCACCCCGTCACTGTTTGCTTCCTGCACCTTACTCTCTCCTCTGTTTTTCTGTTCGGTTTGTCTCTTTTCTGTAATGCAGCAGTTCCAAACATGAGGCTGGGGACCCACAAGACTAATGTGAGCAGTCACATGATGATCAAAGTTACCCAGGTATAAAGTAACTAAGTGCAGTACATTTACTCAAGTACTGTACAGACAATTTAATGTAGCCTACTTAACATGAGTATTTGCTTTTAAGGTTGCGGTCACATTTACAAAACTGACAGTGACAAATTTTCATGTCCCATTCATATACAGTTAATATCCACATACAGTTACATTCACTTCAGGCCGCAAAGTAGATTCCACAAGCTTTGTCCTCTTTGCTTTACTTCATCCGAAAAACCTTTTCAAAGATTTATTGGACAAAATTACCAAATGTTTTTGTGTAACGCCCCTTCATAGACCACATGATCACATTTCAAATGTTGGTAACACTTAATAATAACTACACACTTTTAGGCATTAGTTAAGCATTAATAAATACTGAATTAATCATTTATAAAGCATTGTTTCTGCATGAAAACTCCTTTAGGTTAGGGTTAAGGTTAGGGTTACCCCTAATCACTTTTTATGTGTGAACGATGCTTTATACATGATAATTTGATATTTATTAATGCATAATTAATGATGAATTTAGTATTTATTAACACTAAACTAATGCTTAACTAATACCTAAAAGTTTGTAGTTATTATAAAGTGCCACCCAAATGTTAGATAAGGTGCTGTAAGTGGTATTTAAATTGTTTTCACATCATTTTTTTTTTAGTAAGTAGCTTTAGTAGCTCGACACTCAGACAGACACTGAGTGTTTTGTCAGTAACACGGGACCTCTGCTCTGCTTTACACAGAGAAGACATTTTCTGGTATCCCGCTCCCACTCTCGTCCAATCAGAAGAGGGAATTCCAGAAACGGAGAGACTTTGAGACTCACATTACTGACCAAACTCTATTATCAGTGTTGGCCGTCAGGATGTGGAGCTATTTGACACTCTAACAAAGTGTAAATCACTTACAGAACCTGTAAGTCCACCGAAAGATCAGCCTCAAATTTATCAATCAGATTCGATTACACACAAAATTTCTATTATTTCTGTTTACACACATAATTTATATATAGATGGAGTCCTTCCCTAAAAAATAGCATTATTGCACAGCATAAAGAGCAGGACAGGTTTAAGACAGTCTAAATCATATGTTTTATTTCTCTATAACCCTTTTACAAGTTGGGTACAAGTTGTGTAAAATCTACAGTTGCAAAGAACATGTGACGTGTAACTGTAAGCTGTCAACGTTTAATTACTGATGACATGTAACTGACATGAAATGTATTTATTAACCACAACTAAAGTGCGACAGTTTTAATTTTTACGAGAAGTTTTTCTGTGTTAAAGTTCAAACAATTCCCTCCTGAATTTCTCGTGAAATGTTAGTGTGAAGAAAATGTGTGGCTTTAATTCAATAAAGGTTCTTTTTTAGAATAAATTTGTTTTTTGTTTTTTGTGTTTGTTTTTGTTTTCTTTTATTTTCCAAAAGTACTGAAAAATATTGAGATAATAATTTTATCTCCAAAGAAAAAACTACTAAAATCAGCTCAAACGGTGGTGATCCAGTGCTTTTATGTTTTCATTCATGTAAACTTTTCATCAGCGCTCTTCATCTTCTCTCCTTTGTCTGTCGTTTCCTTCTGTTTTCCTCGTCTTGTTTTCTGCCTCCCTGTAAGTGCTGCTGCTGGATCACTTTCAGAGCCCTGCTGTCAGAGCTATCCACACTGTGACCCCGCTGACCTCTCTTATATCCGCTGCCTTATCTCTCCCAACCCACCGCAGCACCCTGCACCTCAGCCCTCACCATGTACTCCCCTGCTACCTCTCCCCGTGGAGAAGGAGGAGGAGGAGGAGGAGGAGGAGGAGGAGGCGGCGGTCAGTGACGCGCTGAGCTTCAGGCCTGTCCCTGCTCATTTCAGGTTAGCCCGTCTGCATTAGCACCAACCAAAGTGACAGCTGTCAGCGCCACTGAGCGCGCTCCAGATGCTCCCCCTCCATCCGTCCTTGGAGCAATGCCAGGACGAAGGAAAGAGGAGGAGAGGATGGGAAAGTGAAGGAAAGCAAGGAGGAGACAGGGGAGTGCAGGAGATCAAAATCAACGAGATGTTCAGAAACTGTATCATTGGAAGAGGTGGAAAGGATCAGAAAAAGGAGGAGAGAAGGGAAAAGGCATGAGGGAGAGAAGGAAAAGCGAGATGGAATCAAAGGAGAGAAGGAGAGAAGGAGATGAACAAGGAGAGGTGAGAGAAAAGTAAAGGGTGAGAAATGGGAAACAAGGAGAGAGCGCTGAAAGAAAAGAAAGTAAGAGCTGAAACAAAGGAGAAAATAAAAAGTTATGGAATTTGGGCTGACATTATCTACGTTTTGAGAGCGTTTAAATGAACAAGCTACAAAAGCAAGTGAACACAATAGAAAATAATATCAACTTTATGGCCTATTAGCCTAAAATGATCTAAAATAACCCTAAAACATAAAACTAGCCAGCATCTGTGTGTACAGTGTTTGTCAGGACAGCTCTGACCTCTGTGCTGTGAGTCTGTTATGATGAAGACCCGCTACTCTGCCTCGGCCCCTCTGTGGCCCCGGAGCCCCGCTGGGTTTGTGTGTGAGCAGCGCCGCCTGCTGGCCGGAGGAGGAGCCGCAGCTCGGCGGCAGCAGCAGCGGCAGTCTGCCGCAGTGCTCCGGACTGCACGCCGCTGATCTGCACATCACACCGCTCCGTTCACACCGAGAGTGGAGGAAGGAAAACAGATGTTCGGTGAGACAAACAGTCTGCGATTGTTTCTGTACTGTGAGTTTCTTCATTTGTCTGTTTTGTGGCCTGCCGGCACCAGTTTGAAAGATGACGGACAGAAATTAAACTTGTTTGGTGTTTAGTTTGGCTGATGTGAACACGAGTGAATACCAGGCTATGGTCTAAGAAGTTGATACCGTATTACATTTAGTGTTCACGCACAGAGAATGCTGCCTAACATCTGCATGCGAAAGTAATAACCGAGAAATGAAAGCGTAATTAATCTGTCTGAACCTGACGTGATTTGTAGGCTACAGAAACGTATTCAGCGTGTGTGTGTGCAAACTCGGTCCATCTTTGTGATTTTAAACAACCTAATATTAACTCAAGTAGTTATGCTATATTTTTAATTATTGTTTTAAAAACTTCAGAGTGTTTTCATTTAGAAATATTTAGTAAGTTTGGCCAATTAAACATTCCAGTTTTAAAATTATAGTCTACATGATTCTGAGGATCTTGTTTAGTTTCTTTTTATATATATGATTATTTATTAATTTACCACTTCAGTATCATCCTATTGTTATTTCAGAATGATTTTTAGCAGCTACTAGGACGTGACAATTAATCTCACTTCGAAGTCAAAGCAGGAAGACGGCGTCCACATGCAGCCTTAGCTGGGTACAGAACTGGTGTGGGACAGAAGCAGCACAAAAGAGTTCTGACCCGACCAAAAACTTTGAGGTCGCAATGTCACATTTAAAAAAAAAAAGAAGATGTGACATTTATCTCTCTATATATCTATACCTCCACTATCCTCACTCATTTATCTAGCGTTGTGCTTTCTCGTTTTGCAGGTCTGAGCCAAAAAAAGGGGAGGACAGGCAGCTTCTGTTGCTCTACCAGGCAGACAGAATTGATCAGTTACATAAAATTTGGGTATCTCGTTTATTTTGAGCAATCTTTTTATAGATGTGTAGATTGTGCCAAATCCAGGGTCAGAGGTTGGCTTCATGATCCAATTAAAAAAAAGGGAAAACACACTGAAAATAAAGCTGCCAAACGCTTAGATTTCATTCAAACTTCAAATGATCTCCTCAGTGTGTCCAGCATACAGTGAGTGATGTCCGCCACAGGATGCCCTAATAACTCTGTGCATGAATAAATAACACACACACACACACACACACACACATACACAGACACACGCAAAGAGCTATCGGCTGAGCAGCTGAGCGGGTCTCTTGATTCCTAGACAGACACACTCATGCACTTTTAATGGGATCCATTTCTAAAACGTTGGGATTCCTCTGCCAAGCCCGACTCTGTCACTGAGTGTGTATGTGAGTGGGTGCTTAACCATATGTGTGTGTTTGTTTGTTTGTGTGTGTGTGTGTGTGTGTGTGTGCAGGGGGTGTGGATAAGGGTCATCTATTGGCCCAGGGGTGCGATTTTAGTTTGCCAGAGGGAGGGTAAGTGAATGGTCCCAAGATCCTGAAAACCCCAAGGCTTGAAATGAAACCTCATTGTTCCCGTTACACAGTCAGACGGACGGCAGCGTGGCAGACCGACTGCAGGAGAAAATGTTTCATGACGCAGAATATGTTAATAACTGTGCTGAAAGATAAAATGTTATAATAGAAAGTGCTGGAGCAACAGTTAAATTGCCGTTTTCATTAAATTGTTTTCCTAACAATTAATGTTTTTTATAGCTGCACCCTTCCAACCAAAGGAAACATTTAATATGTCTTTGGTTCTCTTTCATACAAATTGCCCAAAATTTTAACTCAAATCATACGAATCCAACTTCATTAAGGTCTGAAATACAGTTTTGTGGGATTTAATCATGTTTGGCTGCGGGATGCATCCATAAGGGCAAAGTTTCAGCCGATTGATGAGATTGGATTTTGGGAGGAAATTAGTGCAAAAGTGATGCACAAGATATCTAGAATATTCCTATTTACTGACTGATGCAGCCATAAAAATGTGGTGATTGAATAACTCACAGTGCAATCATTGGTCAATATTTGAACCCTTAATGTTAGGAACAATAAGAAGCAGTGCACATTTTTTCCTCATAAACTCTCCTTTAGGTTTCTTTAAGTTCGTAGAAATCTTATTTCCACTTAGACATCACACAGAGTATAATGTGTATTTTTTATATATCTGCATGTTGCAACACTTAAAGTTTCTGTAAGTGAATTAGACTTTGTTAAAGTAATTGTTAAGTAGCGCTTCATTCTGACAGCCAGCACTGATGCAGAGTCTGGTCAGTAATGCGGGTCTCAAAGTCTCTCCGCTCTGCAGTAAACAGCAAATACATTTCGGAAATCCTCTCTCACGATTGTACGAGAATGGATGCAGGATACCAAAAAATGTCTTTTCTGTCTAGTGCAGAGTGGAGGAACCACGTTACTGACAAAACACTCGATATAAGTGATGCCTGTTTAAATGTAGAGCTAATTAACACTTTTTAAAAATTTGGGGGGGAAAAATGTGCATTCCACTTAAAGCACCTTTAACTTTTTTTTACATGAAAAGGTCAAAACCCACAGGTCCTTTTAAGACATTTTTCCCAAATTTAGCCTCAAATATTTAGTGTCCGAGGAAACTTTTGAATCTTAGAATTCAAAACAAAGTTGTGGGTTTGAACAGAGGGTGGACAGTGTGAAGAATTATCTGGTAAAGCCTGACCCACTGGTGGGGTTGAAGAATTTAAAACATGGTTTTCTGGATTTGAACAAACCGTGGCTGTAGTGCTGCTGATACAGAGTATTTTCTTTATCCATTTTACCTCCTTTTTTCAAATAATTGCTTAATCGTTGTTGTAGCATTTCAGAAATACAGAGTCCAGTGGTGTCCAGTGCAGCCAAACCAAATGATGAAATTTGACAACCAAAATCAGTTCAGTTTTGGAGTTACTCAAAAATGAATTTAATTCAGTTTCTCACGTTTTAATAAACTGTGTCTCTCTACATTATGGTCTTACTGTTGTCTTAAAACCTTCTCTTTTCTGTCAGGTTATTCTGATGGAGAATACAGGATAATCCGCTTCAATGTAATGTTTTCTTTGTAGCCTAAAAATCTTACAGTCTTAAAATAACTAGTCTAAAAATATCAGAATTAGCCTTGTAATGTTTGAAATGTAAATTCCTTCTACACTCACTTAATTCCAGAAATACTCATCATTAAGTCAAATAAAACAGAAAATATTAAGTTCTCATATTTGAGAAGATATGTGACTTTTAATTGATTTTGGAAACAATTATCAAAATTATTTTTACTATTCTATCATTTCATTTATGATTTTAGCCTGAACATGACTTTTTGTTTAAAATCCAGATTTGTACCAAATATTTTGGCTTTGAAAAAGACAATAAAAAAAGGTTGAATTATGTGTGTGTGATTTTTTTCCTTTTTTTCCCTTTTTTTTTTTGTAAAGCCGATTGAATAAAAAATGAAATGATAAAGCAGCTGTTCCATATTTATTACATGGAGGGCACTTAAAGGCTGAACACAGAGGAAATCTGTGCGTGCGTGTCGGCTGTTGCGTTACATGTCTGAGCACGCAGGAGCAGTGTACCAAATGTTTGTGGTTTTTGCTTTTGCTTTATTTATTTATTCATTTATTTATTTGTTCTCTGGTGAGCGGGATTACCTCTGAATTATGGAACAGTCCCCTTTCTCTCCTTAAGTAAAAAATAACATCTGTCCCGCAAATGGAGAGCTTAGTGTTTCTCTATAATTAATGGTAAAAGCCTCCAGAGCCACACATAAAATATACATCCTCCATGCAGGACCCCCATAACAAAGAGAGCGAGAGAACAGAGAGAGAGAGAGAGAGAAAAGAGGAGGAGGAGGAGGAAGAGGAGGGCAGCAGGTCAGTGAGAGGAGCGGAAGAGAAAACAGAAGCAGAGAGCAGATTAAAGAGAGCAGTCAGTGTCTGATGAGTGTTAAGTCACATGCAAAGTCTTCACAACACATCACAAAAAATAATATTTGAATTTATTGCAATAACATTCCCACGTATCTGCTGTTTCTTTGATCTTATGTGTTTTTGTGTGACTGTAGTCAGTAAATGTTACTATTTCTGCATAAAAAGGGTTCAATTCTCCTTTATTTTATGTTTTCTGTGAAGTCAGATTCCTGAGCAAATCATACAGAACAATTCTTGTATCACTTTCAGTAATTAATTTAAGTCTACATTTTTTGCTCTTCTTTCAGGCTCATCTGATTTAAATCCTGTTTATGGTAAACAGCTGCTGATCACACAAACACGTCAGTAAAGTCAGAAGTGAAGGAGAAGAAGAACAACCAAAATAAAAGTGACACTGAGAGTTCTGCCCCCACTTACAGCACTGTACACCAAAACAGCCAGGCCTGGGCAATACAGCCGAGAAACCAATCACATAGTGAAGTTTCTTATCAGTCAATATCAATAATTATTGATCATGTAGGCTGCGACTGTTGTGCATTCCAAGGGATGGAAGCAGCTTAGGTGATAAAATGAGAAAATATCACAATATTTTTCACCAAATATCTCGATACTGAGACAGTATTGTAAGTACGGCTATCAGTGATTTCATAAAATATTAACCCAATGGCATTTTTCAATAAATAATCATCATTAATGAGGATAAGTGGATGAAGGGTCAATACAAGAACAACAAGAACAGTCTGGTAAGTTCCAAGAATCACATTACTTTAATGAAATGAAGCCATATCACGGTATGTCAATAACCAAAATATATCTTGTCTATATCATGATACAATACAATATCGATATATTGACCAGGCCTAAAAACAACAGTGCCAAAAGTCTTGTCACACTGAAACATAATCTTACTAACAAATAATAAATTATATATTTTCAGTTTCATAAACACTCGGTGTATTAATATGTAGATGCTGTCAAAATCCTTCAGTCCTGTGCATAGACATGTTTGTGTATCCTACAGAAGCAGTTTTGTAGGTAAAGTCATTTGTGAAAAACACACTTCTGTGTAGGCATTGAACCCTTTTTTGTTGATCATTGTTGCTTTTTATACATGTTTAAATATACACCTATTTTTCACCTATTTGTACATATATTTACCAGACTTTTAGCTTTTTTTGTCTTTTTTTTGCCATTTAGCCATCTTCAACATCAGAGACAAAGTCCTTGTAAATGGTTAAATATCTGGCCAGTAAACTGACTGTGATTCTGAATTTAAATAATCACAGAGTCGAATTTGAAGTGTGAATGAAATCCAGTCATGAAAAGGCCACTTTGTTTCTCCCTTCTTGTTTTTGCGAGCTGTGTTCAAACCTCCGCAGGTGCAGCTGACATCATGAAGTGAGTGTTTCAATCAGATTCAGATTCAAGATTTTTAACATTTACTCAGACCTGCAGCAGCGGAATGTAACTAAGTATTCTACGTTTACTCAAGTACTGTACTTAAGTACAAAATGGAGGCACTTCTAGTTTGAGTCTTTTCTTTTCGGGCCATGTTCTGTATTTGCTGCACATATCAGAGTAAAATATTGTACATTTTACTCCATGATATTTATCTGAAATTTTTAGTTACTTTACAAATTAAGAATTTTGTATACAGATTATGCGAAGATCTTGGAATATTTTATTTTTTGTTGCAGCAGCTAAAACGATTATCACTGAACAGTTGATTTTGATCGTTTTTTGTGCAAAATCATTTCAAGGTTCCAGCTTTTTATACATGAAGATTTGCTTTTTTTTTTTCCTTTTTCCTTTTTTAAATTATTTTGTCAGTGATAATCGATTTTTAATTATTTCGATGGCTGGACTACAGATTGGACAGAGCATGCACTGAGAAGGTGATCTCGGTTATTATGACATATTACCATGTTGCTAAAATCATCGTCTCTACCAGCATACTGTGTCCTTAATGTCAGGCAACACAGCGCTCTCAAAATCAGCTTAACATTTCTAACAAGACAGATTCATGTGCTACAAAATCAACTCTGCCGAAACCACTTCACATTAAAACACAACCTGATCAATGTGTAAGTTTACGAGCTGCCATGTTACCAAATTCAAAACACAAGATCTGCAACACACTGTCACTAGAACATGACAGCATTAAAATCTAAATAATTTATATTTTCATATTTGATGTTTATAAAAGTAGTTGTAAATAGCCTTTATTTTAAACTCTAAGTTCTTGACAGGGGCAAAAATGCAAAATTTGTAGCTAGAACTTAAAATCTTCTATTATGGTTCAGAATACGATTCCAGTTTTTATGTCAATAAATTATTGATGAATCAGCTGTGAGGTCAAATCAGGTCACAGTGATGGAGACGTACAAGACAAGCAGGCAAGAAACAACTCAACAAACCTCAGACAGGAAAAAATAACATTAACCTTGAAAAGGATCACACACACACACGCACAGAGCTGGAAAAGATATCACATTTTGAAGCACAAATCATTACTGCCACTCTGTTGTGTGATATTTTTGTCCCAATTACGCAGTTACTTAAAAAAAAATTGACTTTAATTTATCATACAGAGTTCCAAAACACCAAAACAAAACATTGAATATATAATTGATTGTTATCGTAAACTTGAATCTGGTCTTAATGAAAAAGATTAAAAAGAAACAATATAAGAAACTACATAAACTGCATGTTGTTTTAAAAGTATGTCTTATATGTGATTACTTACACATGTACACGTTAGCCACCATTATCATCTGCTGGTTCCCACATGTACAGTGAACAGTTTCCAGCTGTTTTGTGTATTGATTAGTGATTGGAAAATGATTGGTTGTGGAAAGTAAACACAGAAGCACTCAGACGGTCATCAGGGAAACACAAGTCATTAAGTTTACAGCCATCATGATGTCTGTCAATACACACATGCACACGCACACACACACGTTTGTACAGCTATCTTTGTGGGACCTTTAACTGACTTCCATTCATTTGTACAGCCTAACCCAAACCCTTACCCTTACCCTAACCGTAACCTGACCTCAATTCATACTTTACCCATAAACTTAAGTCTTCACCCGAAAATTTAGAGTTAAAGTTGTGAGGTCCCAGATTTTGTCCCCACAAAAATTGTCAGACCCCACACCGTGAGTGAAAATACAGGTTTTGGACCCCACAAACATAAAAAAACAAAAACACACACAGAGGCACATCAGTGTGTGTTTATACACACAGGGAAATGAGGGAGTATGAGTGTCTCTGCAGAGTTGGAGCAGATTTCTAACTGCCTGCCCATGTTATTTTTTTTCCAGTGTGGACTGTGTTCAGTTGTTCAGACAACAGCTGTGAGGACAAAGTTATGCATGTAAATAAAGCCTGATTTCAGTGAAGCGACACAGTGACCTCTGGTGGCCAAACATGTCAGGACAACAGTGGCGGATAAAAAGTTATTCATCATTAATTTATTTTTATACATAAAAAAATATATAGAGAGAAAAAGAATAGAAATTTAAAAAAAAAAATTCAGACATGGGTGTTTATTGTGCTTTTCTCTTGGTTCTGCTTTTCTTGATTTGGGCTCCAGTGAAAGTTCCAATGAAATAAAACCTAAATTGAGACGGTACTATTGTCTATAAATTGAATATTTCTACTTTACACACATGTAAGGAAGAGGAGGCCCACAAATAGAAAACAATTGCCTTTATTTGTCACAAAATTCATGCAGCAGGCAACTTCATGCACTGGCAGAAAAGGACACAGTCTGGCCTCTGTACTTCCCCTTAAGGCGACTGTGCCTGAGAACCACCATGGGGCACTGCAACGGAACAATGCACTTCAGAGCAGAATGCACATTATTCATCACTCACATAACTCTTCACTGCAAACATCCGCGTGAAATCTGGGCGTACACACAGCTGCACCTGAGGATCTATTTAGCTCCCTCCGCTGTCTGACCCTCCACTGTGGCCCTGAACATACACGACACGCAACATAACGTTAGACTGAGAAACAATTAACACTCACTGAGTCTTTAAGAAAAAGAGCGTCACTCTCCTGGGGTTCAAGAACCCTCCCACATGATCTGAGCTTTGGCAGCTCAGAGTCTCACTCCCTCTTGCAGGTGCACTCACTTATTCTAACCGTCTCATTCAGCAATACTCATTCTCCCTGCCTTCCTTCCTCCCTCACACACACACACACACACACACAAGTTTGCACAGATATTCTTGTGAGGACTTCACATTCATTTGTGCAACCTAAGCCA
>JAQLOL010000020.1:2628268-2652901 GCA_029783665.1 Naso thynnoides | reverse complement strand
GTTACTGCTGAGTTAAAGAGGTCAACCGGAAATGGCTCCGTTACTACCAGTTGAAATAGTTACAGCGCCACCTATTGTACCGAGGTATGAAGTGTTTCAGCCAGTAAATCGATTTTCTCTCTGGCATGTATACTTGGATAATTGCTTTTCACGCCCTGAGGAGCATAGCCGGACTATAGCTATAATCCAGCTAAACTGTGCATGTAAACGTACTGAATGATATATTTCATCAGTCTGTTCCAGCATTACTGTGCAGCAGCCTGTATCTTTAGGGCCCAGGCACGCGGTGCGAGGACCCCGTTGTAACAAAAGGAATTATTATTATTTTCCTGGTCACATGATTTGCCATTTTGGCAGGCTGGTCAGTTGTGGTGAAAATTTATGTATTTCACTGGTTTTGCAAACTGGGGGTGAGGGGCAAAACGCTCGCTAAACTGCAGCAAGGCCCAGTGAAATTTGGTGGACGTATGTATCACACCCAGATGTACAAAAAAGTCCCCGACACCTTAGGCTAAACTCCACAGGATGTCGGCCATTTTGAATTGAACAGCCATTTTAAGCAATTTACAAGTTGCAAACTTTAATGAACTCCTCCTACAGATGTAATCTGAATGACTTGAAATGTGTTGACACTCCTCAGACCTCCGAAATAAAAACTTATCAAGATCCACACATGGAGCCCCATACTTTGAACAGGAAGTTAGCCTTGTGTTACAGTTACTGTATCATTTTTGTTTAACTGTCAGGTTTCTGCTCAGTGGTACTACGGGCTTTTAAGCCTGACTGCTGTGCTCCCGGACAGGTGCAGGAGTGTGAGGCCATTCAGTGCTGTTATGCCTGTTTTTTGCTGAGTGTCACATAAACAGCAGTTTTGTCTTGTAACCAACGCTCGCCTGTTTATCCTCTCCTATTTATTACCTCCTGAACTTACATGACAGATATGTATGTGAGGACCCACACATACACCAGCTCGGTCACGTACTGTAGGCATGAGAACAAAGCCGGTGGATTTAGTGTAACAGGAGTGCAAGTGAGTCTGAGACTGAGGGCTCTTTTGTCTGGGTTCATCCTAAAGGTCCCCTGCTGATCCCATCTGAATGTTTGGCTGCTATGCACTTGTTTCAGCAGCCCTGCGCACTGGAATGCTCCTCATGGCACAAAGGTCGGAACATAAAGTACTGCTACTGTGACTTTGAGGCATCGCTGAACACGTACATCACTGTTACATTAACATATTCTTTATTTTAGGCAGAGAAAGCCGAGGCCATTACATTTCTACTCACAGTTCTGAGAAAAAATTATATCAGCATGGCAAACATGATGACATTATGAGAGGAGAGCAGACAAAACTAGTTTCAGATCATCAGAGGGAAAAATAAGTGCGTGCGCAAATGTGTGTGTGTGTGTGTGTGTGTACCTGTCTCTGTAGGGTCAGCTCTTCTTCCATCTTGTGTATCTTGCACTGCAAATCCCATTTCATTCTCTCATACTTCTCTGTTTGCTTTTGAATTTCACCAACCATGGAGCTGCAATCAAGCCACACACACACACACACACACACACACACACACACACACACACACACACACACACACACACACACAAATGAGAATTGAATTTTAGTGTGCAAGTTAAAGTGCAAGAGTGCACTTAAATTTCATTTCTCATTTTAACGTTACGGCAGCTGCATCAGTGCTCGGTAATTTTCCGACATTGTTTAAATAAACTGGGAAGGAAATTTTTGAACTGTTTTACTCATTTTGTCGACTGAATTATCAACATAACACGATGTGATGTATTCAGACTATCCAGGTCGCACACAGCAACTTCTATTTCTGCTGCTTTTACATTTTCAGTGAACTCTGTGGAATAGTTCAATATGCATCATGTCACAATGTAATGTGACCCATGTATCGTGAAGTCCTTGCCAATATCCAGCCTCAATATTAACAGATTCTGCCCCCAAGGACCAAATCCAGCGGCACGTTCAATCAGCGTGCAAAAACAGTGCGCACTGTTTGTTTTGTTCAGATATTTTTGGGGGGCTTTGTGGCTTTATTCTTTTCGACAGGAGACTGAAGAGTAGCGAGAAAGAAAGAAGGAAATGCAGCAAAGAGCCACAGAGTGGCACCGAACTCGGGACGCTGCGGCGAGGACACAGCCCCGCCCTGCCGGGGTGTCCCGAACAGTGCGCACTGATTTGCTATGACTGAACTGATTTTTTCTTTAAAACAGTGTGCAGCGGTCTTTGAATTTCTCTCGTTTGCTCGTGTCAGAGATGTTACCCAATCAGCAGCGACGTGTAAATAAACCTGCCATGTAAAAAAACATCTTTACTCTTGAATATGCAACAGAGCGTTCAACGCTCCACTGTTCTGTTGACACGAGTGTTTTTATCGGGGTGGAATGTGCCACAGATCCCAACGAGCCGGCAGCACCTGCCCGTGTCATAGTTTGTTTCGGTGACTCACCTCTTGAGCTCATCCAGCTGCAGCTTGTGCTGCGCTGCACTTTGCCGACATTTACTGAGCTCCAGCCGACTCTCCTCAGTCTCTCTGGCTCTCTGCTCCTCCAGCTGTGTGAGCTGCACGCGGAGCTGGTTCCGCTTCTCCTGCCTGCAAATGACATCAGAGAGTCAGACAGACGTTATGTCGGCCGGAGCCATTACTGCTCTCCTTGTGCCCTGACTTTAATTCAATATGATGCACGAACGAGGTCAGCTCTGGTTTCACAAAGTCGCCTCGCCTGCATCAGCACACCGACACAAAGCTTTATTTCATGCTGAGGTGTATGAGGAAGCTTCAAAAAATGTACTTAGTAAACAAAGAAACACAGAAATTCAATTATTGCTTCTGACCTGTTGATTAACTGATTTGTCAATTCACAAAAAATCTATTTGATAATCTTGTAACAAAAAGAAGAAAAAGAGGAAGAAGAAAATGAGTGCTTAAAAAAAAAAAAAAAAAAGCCTGTCAATACCAAACACTTTCTGGGTCTTATCATAAGTCAGGATCAGCGGTTTGTTTGCTGTTTGTTTTTGTTTCCTTTGTTTTCTTTACTTTCATGTGTCTCTAAATCCAGAGTAGGCATGCCATGATATCAGATATAACTAGGTGGTTATTGTAGTCTACAGAATCCACGATAATGTTATTACGTTTTCTATCAATAGAAAATTTTGGGGAAAAAAAAGTCAAAATGATCTTTTTGTTTATTGTGAGTTTTGTCACACACAAAAATATTAAAGGGTTGTCCTCATGTGGTCTTGTCACTTTTATTTCTTCACATCTTTGTGAGAATTTGTTTTGTTTGTTTGTTTTTTACTGCCAATTTATATATTTACATTATATTTCAATCTACTCTAAAAGTGGCATGAAATGAAGTCTCCGTGAGTTTGGCTCAGGCGGGTCGGACGGGTCGTACCTGTGTTGTTCCACCGTCAGAGTTCTGGCAGTTATGACATCATATCTCTCCAGCTCTCTGTCTCGTTCATCCAGGACAGCCAGGTTGAACTGGAAATCCTCCTGCAGCTGCTGGTGGCGTTTTCTGACAAAGAGCGTTACAACATAATTCACCACTTGGCACTGTGGTTAAAAAGATATTTAAAGGGGGCAAACGAAGCAGGTTCAGTGAAAACTCAGAGTCTGTTCACCCTGACATGAGAGAAACTCTGGGTTTTCTGTTTCGTAAAGGGAGGTGAGTCAAACCTGAGAAAGATGAGGAACTCCAGCACGTTTCACAAAGAGAGGTAATTTACGCTCTGAGTCAGTTACTATGGCAACTGAGTCTGTCAAGTCAACCTGCCCGTTGGCAGGTTTTCTTCAACAGACCTGGAGTTTCTCTCTGTCTCCTCCCTCTTTCATTTATTCATTCATTCAGTCAGTCCGTGTATCACCACATTTTGTTTTGGAGTTTTACCGACTGGCAAAAAATCCCAGTTGGTTTAAATAGTCTGTCAGCTGTGCTGGATGAAGCACACTTCTTTTGTCGAGGATTTTACAGATGAAGAGGTCGAGTTACTGCACAGGGATTAACACACAGACGACGTCAGTAGATGATTTTGAGACTCAGCGTTTTATCGTGTCTAGATGTCGTGGTAACGTTTTTCTTTACAGTCTGTTGTATATCTGCACAACCTTAACCATCCTCTCATCCCCAGCATCGCTCAAATGTTCATCTATTTAGGCCCAATTAATTCACTAAACCGGATAAAGTTAAAAGGATGCGTGTGGGGAAAAAAGTCTGCTTTTCAGCCACAGGATGTCCGACATCAAAATGACTTTTAGGTTCGGTGTGAGTCAGTTTTTACCCGTAATATTAGCCTAAAACTGTGATGAAATATTAAATATATAAACTACATTCAAATTCAAATTCTCTCATCTTTGTGTGGCAGCCGTTGAACTTTTTCTCCTTCTAAAAATATGTTCATCCTCGCTGTGTGTGTGCATGATGGTTTCTAATTCCACAGGGGAGAAGTACACAGAACTTTTTGTCCACTGTTGCCATGGTGAATCGCAGTATTGGTGCTCCGGTCGTGGTGCGAGCGTAACTCAGAGTGAACTGAACCAACTCAAAATCAGGTTTTCTGGAAGCAGAAACTCTGAGTTTAATAACTGAGGATAAATTAACTCGGTGTTCAGGGTTGGACTCAGAGTTTGGTGACGCTCCTCTGTGAAACGGCCTCCTGGACACGGGTCACAGCTCAGGCGTTTGGATTCGCTGCTCTTCACGTCCACTCATCGCAGTGTCTTTGGGAACGGCCCTGATACTCAACTTGCTCGAAATGCTTTGAAGAGAATCCTGCATGCTGGCTTGTGCCTGAATGGGTGAATGAGAGCAATTTGGATGGGCATAAATTAAGGTTTCTTTAAACAGATCCTCTCCACTGTAAGCTCTGTGTGTACAGCCCCACCTCTCAAAAGATCAATGACTTCCTGACAGACAGGAAGCAGCAGTTGGGACCGAGAAAACAGTCAGTACTGGCGTCACCGTAGGAATGCATCCGCTCCCCGCTTCTTTTCTTCCTTCACACCAATGACTACACTTCAGCAGACATTATGTTCATGTCCTACATTTGCAGATAACACAGCAGTTTGTAAGTTTCTCTCAAGAATTTCTCTGCAGGATATCTACAAGCAGAACACACAACGGTATCAACAGTAAACAAACAAAATTCTAAATTTGGAAAAATTCTCTCAAAGCAATGAAGACAAAAGATGTAATTTGTTGCCAGCGTGGGATCACGCAGTTATCTCAGAAATGATCATGAGGAAATGTTTTCGTTCTTGTTATGCTCTGTCATGTTTGGCAACTTCCTTTCTCACTTTCTAAAGCATCACCGTCGTTTCCTGAGTGGCTGTTTGAACATCGTTGGATATGTAAGCACACAACTCAACAAATTCTACAACAAAAGGTCGAGTTGTTTTTCTACATTTTAATGAAGAAATCCTATAAATTTAAATCAGCTGTATTCTACTTTACACATACGTTTGTGCAAGTCGTTGTTTCATGACTTCCAGTGTTCTTGGAACTGTGTTCAGACTGAAAAGCCATGAACGCCATGAACGCCACGAGATTCTTACAAAGTCAATGTAAAGGTGCAATTAGGCGCAATGCCACTTCAGGTGGCGCAAATCACGCCATGTGGCGCCCATAGCATATAGTGTGTGAACGCCGTGGAGCTGCTACAACACGACTTCATACACCACAGGATTATCTTATGAACACGGACGCGGCGTCGTTCAGATCTCCACCGTTTCTGGGACTCCAACAACCAACTGATGCTGAGCAGAACACATGATTAACTCTTTGTTAACGACAGAAAATGTCAAGCCCCCCCCCTTCCTCCTGATGCTAGCAGCTAACGCTAACTGTGGCAGACATGGAGCTGTGTGACACAATTCAACAGGTTCTGGATGGTTTTATTACCCAGACCCGATGTTGTTAAGTTTTCCAACCCGTGTGGGAAAATGACGATTAAATCGGCTGTATTTAAAGACAGACAGTGGCCACATTTTACAACATTTTACACAGGAAAGTCCCAACCAAAAGTAAAAACGAGATATGTAAGGATTCTAATTTTTCCAGATTTTAGTGGGGTTTTTTTATTTCGGGGCACCTGGTGGCTCAGTCGGTAGAGCAGGCGCCCCATATACAGAGGCTGTGTTCTCGCACAGCGGACCCGGGTTTGATTCCACCTGTGGCCCTTTGCTGCATGTCATTCCCCCTCTCTCTGCCCTGTTTCCTGTCCACTGTCCTTTCCACTGTCCTGGAAATAAAGGCACAAAAAGCCCCCCCCCAAAATCTTTTGAAAAAAAAAAGGTGTGTGTGTGTGTTAAGGTGTGTGTTTGTGTTCATGCCAATGCAAACACTAACTGGATAACAGAAAAAAGACAAAGAATGTAATTTTAAGGCCAACAAAGGCATTTGTTGATCACTGCTAACTGCAGCAGATCTGTTGTGTGTGAGGGAAGCTTCCGCATAGGATGTTAACACAGGTCTGCAAATACTGCATGCTGTCACTGGTCTTGCCTCTCCCCACTGCACAAGCTTCAGATGGTGTGTGTGTAAATGCATGCGCACGTGAACACAGCTCTGCTCTCACATGCGAGGAGCTACAGTAAGCAGTGAGGCTAAAAACCTGCAGTATTTGGCCTGAAACAGTAAATCAGGTGTCATCTGGCTTATGATTAACCTTTCCGCTAAATCTTATGAAAATCTGTGAATCCATTTGGAAGTTATGCACCTTTTTCTTACAGGCCAGGTGTTCTTCGTTTTAACAAATAAGAGGCCAGAATGGTCGATTAAGTATCAACCATGTTAAAATGCGTCAGAATATAGGAAATGACATCATCTCTGTTAAAAATTTTCTGTGGGAGCCCCCCTCCACCCCCCTTATGCTTTTTCTGCTGAATAAAATTGTGACATTATAAGTGATTTGTCATTGAAGGGCACAAAGATTTAAATTCAGTGGCCTATGATGTTTGTAATGGATCTGAATGACCTAATAATAAGGTCCTTCATTGTAAGCATCTAAATCTTACTTTATACTTGTGTTATATTATCTAGCCTATGTAGTTAAAAAAATTGTTGGAAATCAAAGTCTTGATAACCAAGAACGCTATCAGTCTCTGCACTGCTATCACTGCTATGCTACTCAGGGCTGCCAAGCCCTGCTAGGATGACAAATGTGGCCGTCCGACAGAACAGCCTACAGAGCTGCTGGTTACAGCTAAAAACTTCCCCTGGTTCCCCCATCAGAATGAGGATGAAAAGATATTGAGTGAATTTTCAGTACTGGTTGTACTATCCCTTTAAGGCTTAATGTATTTTAGTCAAGTTCAAGGATCGTAACCTGGATTTTAGAAATGCTAAGATTATGAGTTACATGTGTAAATAAAAAATTAAGGTATTGGAATCGGTTTAAGAGGAATAAAATGGTACTGAAATTGGTATGTCACTAAACATAATATTGGCAGGCTGTTTCCACAAAAAAAACAAAACAAAAAAAAACCAACCTCATTATGCAAAACATCAGGATAATAACTTAAAATCCGTTCCAGCTGCAGCAGTTATTACCAATAAGCCTAGACAAACCCACTGTAACTACCTGCCCAGTAACAAACAGACACTGTTTAAAATTAGCTGGTGAGGAAAATGAAACATCTACTAGCAGCTGAAGAAACAGAAGTTTTTCTTGTTGTTGTGATTGTTGCTTGTAGCTGCTTTTCATCTATGCAGGTTGCTAAGCAGGTAAAAACAAACACTGTAACATACTGTTCTCCTACTTTGTCTAACTCTTTTAAAAAACCCTAAAAAGAAACACACCAAACCCAAACAGCTCTCGGTCCTTTCTTTGACAGTTGAGAAATGTTTCCTGCCAATCCTTGCTTCTTTTTTTTAACTTTAAGGTAAAAACCTGAATGCAGAAACCTTCACAGGCAAAGCTGTGGTATTCTTGCAAGTATTGTTATTATAGTCATTGTTATCGTTTGTGACAAGCGTTCACAGATGCAGCTTTGGTGGAATGGAGGTTTAAAGCACAACCACATGCTGGAATATTCATGTTTGTGGGGTAAAAAACAAGCAAGCTGAGAACTTAGAACATGGACAGAACAAGACTACAAACTTCATCTGACAAAAAGTCAAGATGGGTTCAGCCTCTGTAATTCTATTAGAAGCAAAACACCATAAAATTGTTTCTGGGGGAGATGTCTGCCGCACAGCAGCCCCATCATGTGTGGTGGAGCCTTTCTGAATTGGAACATATCAATCATTGTTCTGTCAGATGAGGAGCTGAGATTAAGGCTGAAAGCTGTGAGTGTGAAAAAAAGGCATAGGGTAGAACAGGACTCCTCTCACACACAAAACTGACAGGTGACCATTTCCACTGAGGATGGTGGAGCATGTCCCCTCACTTTCCAAAATCCTATTTTTATTCCCCTCACTTATAAATGCCTTAGGGTTTTTTTTAATTATTTGCCAAACGGGATGTCCTATCTTATTATTGGAGGTTGATGGGATACTACACTAGCCTGGGCCCAGACCAGAGACTCCACCCACTCCACTTAGTGGACTTGATTCTCTTGGTCCAACATTGCGCTTTGAACTGTGATTTCTCTGGTTGAAAAGGCAATTATCCAATGAGAGCTGGGGTTGAGGAGCCATGGGTGGGACTAAGCTGTCTGTCAAGAAATATCCAACATTCCAACTGACAAAGCCACGTTACAGGACCAAAAACAGAAATGTGGTTGGATGTGGTGTCTTTGATACAAATTTTTTAAAAAGCAGATTTTTTTACGTGGAAAAGTAGCTGTGACACATCTGTTTAAGCCAATGCTCCTTCATGTCAGCTGCTGCTGGTGGGGGGGCAGCATCTGTCCTGGTCTGTCATTGTCAGCGAAAGGCATGAAACACCGCTGTAGGTCCCGCTGTCTACTCACAGTGACCATGTGAAGTGATTTAAAGATGTAAAACATTTGTTTCTTTCCACAATGCATGGTGGGTCAGAATCTCAATCACAACACTATGACATCTACGCGATTATTTAACAGCTTGTGGAGATATTTTTGGATTTTGGTTGTCTTACTTAGCCAGACTTACAACATAATGACTGTACCCACGTATTAAACGTGAAAAAGCAATGACCAATGGGGAAAGGGTTAGAGAAAATCTAATTCCTCCCTCTACGAATCGCTCAAAAGCCCCGTTTCTGTTGAGCAGTACAGTTTGGTTTGGTATGGTACAGTATAAAATTGTTTGTGTTTCCACTGTCAAAAGAGTACCAAAAAACTGTACCATACCTGTTTCTGTCATCCTTTTGTTGGGGTGCCAAGTGATCCCAAAAGGATCCCAAGAGGATGGTAAAAAGCTGTTTTTAAGTCTTGTCATAGAACTGTTAACATATCACTTAAGTAAGTTTTATATTTTTCTTTGGAGAGAAACCATGTAGATTCCAAACATGTGCTCATCCAAATAACACCTGTTTGTAAATTTGTCATGAAGTTTTTGGACTAGGGAGGAGTCACAGCTCATGGATGAGACCTGCCAGTCTGCTCGCTGCAGCAGCCTGACTCCTTACTCTGTCACCCCAGGGAGACAATTAACTGATTAACTGATGATCTGTGTGGAGATTAAACACTCGCCATAATGTTTCCGTAGCATTTTAAAACATGATACAAAAACAAAAGGATGTTTTGCTGCCTTTTCACGTCGATTCCTTCCCATAAGTTTAATGTTACTGATGGAAATAAATATCATAATACAAATATTCAAATAAATATCACAATCAAGGTTTTTTTTAAAAACCCAACAACAATATTCAACACAATGCAATTCTTTCAACACAATAATATTGTACTCATATCAGTGATTCAGCCAGATTATTTGAACAGCTTTATTGGGAGGTAAAACTAAAAGTGAGCATGCCTGAAATGTTTGTAATAATCCCTCACTGCACCGGAGAACACTGTGCACATGCTTATCTCAGCAATTACCATTACGACACCTATTATTATTGATAGAAGTGAGGGTTAAATAATGAAAATAAGAACTACGTGGTACTAAAACTTAATTATTTCTGTTTAAACAATTTAATAATGTGTGCTTTCCTTACTTATTTCTTCATACATTTTCACTTTTTTCTCATAGACCATAAGATGTGTACTGCATTATTGATGTTTCACCAAGTCAGAAGAAAGAAGCATCTTTCTGTAACCAGCAGTCGACTTTGACAATGTCTTTTCAAGCTTCCTCTGGTGAGAAAACAGAATCCAAAACACACAGATTCTACATTTACACCTCTGCAAAACGCCCAAGAGAACACTGTATCACCTGTGTGTTTGTGTGCATGTGAATGTGTGAGTTTTCACATGATGATGGGATGGTCAGGTGAGGTGTAGGTAGACAGACAGATAAGCACTTACTGCTGACCAGTTGAAGGAGGGTCAGCAAGTCTCTGTGGCAGAGCTAAGTGCAGCAGACTGTGACCCCTGTGAGCTTTGTTTTTTACCTGGTTCACTGGTTTCACCGCCATCGCCTTCAGCAACGATCGACCTGCCTCCACCTACATGCAGTCAGCAAGAGAACAAGCATGTCAGTGACTGCATGGACTCCTCCTGTGTCTTATGAAGTCATAAAGACAGAAAATCTGCTAGAAGCCTAAAACGTAAGTCAATTAAACCCTCTGGACAGGTGAAATAACATAAATGAAAAGACTAAATAACAGTGATCAGTGATGGAGATGCCTCCAAACAGGGTTTGCCTAATCCTTTCTCAGGCCCTATTCACACATGCTAGCTCTCCCCATGTGTATACACAGCAACAATTACTGACAATTCCAGTCTGTTAAAAGCAGAATTGTTGCATGGTGGTCGTATGCCTCCACCAACCAATCAAATTTTAGTTTTTACATCCATGGTGGTCCATACTCATAAAGTGAATACTGAGAAGATGTTTAACTTAAGGTCACAGTGACCTTGACCTTTGACTTTTGTCCATCAAAATTTAAGAAATTCATCCTTGAGTCCAAGTGAAAGTTTGCTCTTTTTGAAAAGATTCTCTGACAGCGTTCTGAAGGCATCACAATCACAAGAATGGGACACAAATGATGTTACAACGACATTAGGCAACCAAAATCGAGTCCATCCTTGAGTCCAAGTTGACATTTGTGCTGAAATTAAAGAAATTCCCTAAAGGTATTCTTAAGGCCCGAACATACTTTCCACATTGCACGTCCGCGGGGGTTCACAGACTCGTCCAGTTGTGAGGACTGGGAAAGCAGTTTCATTCATACTGGAGACTACGGTCCACACCAACCTGGTAATTGGTGATATGCAGCACGCAGATGCAGCAGAATAAACAAAAGATGGCGAGGAAGTTCAGTTGCTACAACTTCTTTCTTTTATCTTTTTTAGAAAGACTACTAATGTTGCAGCTACAACTAAATCTGAGTCAACATGTACGAGATAACAGGGGAAAAAAAACAAAGGCAACTGCAGACATGAGGAATATACTTACCTGAAAGGGAGGAATTATGTTTTGTTTTTTTTAACAAAATGAGAAATCCTTCAGCTTGAAATGTCATATGCTGTGAATCAGTGTTTTCTACACTCAAACAAGTCAAGGCCAAACATTTCTCTGTTCATACATGTGAAAAAGTTGCTTTAAGAGGCTGTAAAAGAGTGCAAGCCTGACCTAAAAAGGACTGTTGACAACAAAGACTGACAGGCGTCACACTCATTAAATCTGTGTGGAAAAATACTTATAAAAAAAAGACTTGGAAAAAGTTAATGTTGCCGTAGCAATAACTGGACTGGGGTGTGGCACTACTGATTATACACTGGAGCATGCGCACTTGGCGCTCTTTCCACGCACAATTTTTGGGCTGTGCATGGACGTCCAGGAAGTCTGGGCGGACCCTCACGGACATGGATGGATGACGATTTTTACGTCACGCCTGCCGAAGCAGACACGCATGGACATGCGGAAGCAGAAAGTATGGATACACAGGTGTGGGATATGCTGATAACTCCTAGTGTGTTGGGTTTTGTTTGTTTTGGGTTTGTTTTTTTTTTATATTAACAGAGCATTATTTTACATTGCTTACATTCAAAAGCTGCAGGTTGTTACTTAATTCCATTTACAGCCATATCATTAAGAAACGCTGCTAAACTTACGTGCTTGAACCGTAGGCCTACAGACTTCCTGTAAAAATTGACCACGCCCACTCGGATGATGTCAGACCAATCCATACCAATGTTTCGTCACAAAAGCAAAAATTTAAGATCAGTTTTGGTGACTGGCCTTTGATTTTGCATATGCCAAATCTTTATAACGCTTATCTGTATATAAAGCCTGTATGTATGATTTTGTGAAGGAGTCCCAGAAGAAATATAACACAACCATGTTCCTAAAATATTAAATTTAGTCAATAGTGGATGAAAGACCATAAGACTATGGTGCTCCCGTAACTTATCGGCCTCTGTCCTTATCTGCCCCCATGGTAAAACATTCCTCAGAAAAATCTTTTATTTTGCTGTAAATCACCCAATGCAATGAGCCAAACCTATCAGGCCAAGTCAGCACTATGAGAGGACACATGCCCTAAAAATAGAGTCATTGTCTCATTCATTATGCATTGCTCACAGGACATTCTTCAGAAATAGAAAAACATCAGACCTCTTCTTCATTTCTCCCGCAGACACTTGCTGATAGTGTACTTTGTCCGGACGTCCCCCTCACAAGGTCACCGGCAGATATGAGACTGAAGCTACAGTTCGAGATATCTGCTTTAAAACCTACTGGGATCTGATTTTGTTTAGAAAGGATGATTAAACATTTCAGTTTACAGGGTGCAATTTCCCTGACAACTGTCATGGTAGGCTTATCTCTTCAAATAATAAAGAACCTGTCTGTTGCTATTTCATGGTGCCCCATTCACTTTATTCATCTATTAATTAAGACCTTTGTTGTCTGTGCTGTCAGTTTCGGGGCTGTTCTGTTTTAATGAGCTGAATGAGGGTTCTTTAAGGGTTCCAGGCGCCCAAATACACAAGTGGGAAAAAGTCAATGTCACTAATATTTTATCACAAGTTACTGCAATGTTAAATTATGTGTATATTAATGATCCTTCTTGTCTTATCCTAATAACTCTCTCTCTCTCACACACACACACACACACACATGCACACTAGGGGTCACATACCGACAAAGTCATTAACCACGTCTTTGACCAGGTGTCCAACTATCGCATAGGCCACCGCCACCACCACCAGCGCTGCCATGACCAGGTAGAGGACCGCTTTGGGCAGCGGGATGGAGTCTCGCGCAGGTGTCCGGTAGTCCGTGTACAGCAGGTCACTCTCCGAATAGGAGTACTGAAAGACGTGCTCCATGCCCGAGGTGTGATTGGAGTTGAGGGGCGGCTTACTTGCGCTCATGGCGTTGTCCGGCTGCAGAGCTGTCACCACGGTGGTCGTCACCTCCTCCGCTTTGTCCATGTTTACCAAGCCTGTAGTTTTATTCATTAGAGGCAATATCTGAGACAGGAAATAGCTCCAGTCTTTTATGGCACTCGTGTTACATAAAAACATTGTTTCTGACAGGTAATCACCACAGGAAGGCTTGAATTTGCAGGACAACAAAGACGCGAAAAAGACGCACCAGTATGACCGACAGACTCCCCAAACTTCGGGTCCCTAAAAATAATAAATAATGTTTAATGTAATCCAACAGGGTTGTTCAGATGCCCAAACCTCCGTCTGATAAAAGCTCATCGTGCTTCTGAAAACTTACCCAGCTTCCATTGACGAGACACACAACGCGTCGTTAACTGACGAGCTTTTACGCACGAACAAAGAATAATTTTCACGTCCATTCTTTGGTTTATTTCCAAAAGAGATTTACAAAACAATCCAGCAGCCGGGTTTGAAGGTCTATAATGTAATCCATGGAAAGAAACGTGCCATAAAATGTGTCAAAACTGTGATCCTGACGCTAAAAGCGCGTAAATGTTGGATGATGATATGATGACATGTGATTGTAGACGCAGCGTCCCCGCGGCTGTCACACACAGTGATTATGACATTTACAACGCTACATGAAAAATCCGTCTCGGACGGTTTTGTCGCGACGGCTCCTCCGCTGCTCTCAGAGGTTTCCGTAGCTGAATTGTGCGGCTGGTTGGAGAGCGGGGACACCGGGAGCCACTTGTTCGCCCTGCCTGTCGACTTCACGTGGGGCGACGATCCTCAAAGTCTGCAGCCTGAGGTGAGTTCGTGTCTTTTCTGATGGCTGGTGTTTCAGACCTCATGGCTTGTTTTTGTTGACAGTAACGCACAAATCCATCGATTACTGTAAATGTGACTTAAAATGAGTCCCATTGGTTAGAGATGCGTTCTTCGGTCGGGCAGGACCTTTTCTTTCAAACAGCTCGGTTAAAATCAGGTAGAGTCCATTGACACAACTTTCAAAAGAAGATTTGGTAAATAGAAAAATAAAACTAATGAATAGAATACTAAAATAATTCTAAAGTAGTTCCCCTTCAAGAAAAGTAAATAAATCAAAATAACATATAGGCTCAAAAACACCTAAAAAAATAAAAAACAATGATAATGGTTAATGCAGGTTTTTTTTGTTTGTTTGTTTTAAATAAAAATACTTCCTCTGGCACACAGAATCCATTTCCTCCAATCTTTGACTGAAGTCAAGATGGCAAACACACAGACGCAACCACACAAAGCATGCTTAAAGGTGTGTCCTCATCCTTCAGATTAGCCAAAAGAGATGAAACTGTACACTGAGGAAAATATTTTTCAAAGCATAATTTCTGGAAGTGTCCTCAAAAATTCAAACAAAAATGTTTATTACAAAAGATGATAATTTTACTTCGATTTTCCCTACATGCTTCAATTTTTTAAAATCTATTTCTGCGATATGACTGTGAGTCAAATGAAATCAAGAGAGCAAAAGTCCTAAATGTGAAAAACTGTAGAAAGTAAAGAGTAAAACTGATTTTATGTCCTTATAGCTCTTTCTTTGCTTTTTTCACCACAGGAAACCACAAAATAAATGAAAGACTGGAGAAACCACGGTCAGCAGCATTGCTTTCAAATAAATGCTGGCCTCAGCATGCTATGATCACCACAGCCAACAGGTTTCCTTCTCTGGGAAACGTACCACAAACCAAATCTTGTCCACAGACATCCTGCAAACTGGAAATATTTCATTGTAAACACTGACCTGCAGGTGGTCCTTGAAAAAAAAAAGAGGACCACAAAGTCACTGGGATTGATCCTCTGGAGACCATGCTCACTACATATTTTCATGCAATCCAATTTAATAGTCTTCAGAGACATTTCCATGTGAAACGATGTGGTTGACCTACCTACATTTTAATCCCTAGATCCCCACTGCCACTGCGGCTACAAACACAGACAGTAATCATCTGTCACAGACAGCAGACTGTACAGGCGTCATTCGAAAATCTGCATTAGAGATTTGATGTTTCTTCTGTCATCTTACAAGAGTAGAACAATATATATACATATATACATAATTAATGTTGTCTTTCATTTGGTACACCGAAAGGACAGTGAATGATAAAAGATATCCTAAAACTTTTGTTTGCCTCAGTTTCCTCTGTGACATTCCCTGAATGTCTGGAACTTGAACACCGTGTGTTTCTCCCTTCCTTCTCTGGCAAGATGAACTAGACTCAATTAAGATCACATCAGTCGTTTCAAAGATCAGCTCAGAGGAAATGTATTAGACCCACTGACCCTTAAATCAATCATGGGGAATCCAGTGAGTCACTGCGGACGCCATCATGGCCTTCAGAGGTTCAGCTGTCACAAACTGAAGGAACCATTTAAGATTTTCAACTTCGTCCATCAGCAGTCTTAAAGTGGAGACCATGTTTTGCTGGGTCGCCAGCACAACTGCAGTAATAAATGTGACAGAAGTACAAGAATGAACCATGTCAAGGCATGTACATGAACAAATTTTTCGGAGATTAAATCTCTAAATTCATATTCACCATGAACCAGGATCAGTCTGCATGAAATTTTGCAGCTTACAATGAGATTCTGATCTTGGTACCTGCTGTGACTAACTGAGACGTGTCAGATTACTATATGTTAAACCCTGAACAATCACAGCTTGTGATCTCCTGCATAAAAGTATAGAGCAGAGTGACTGAGGCACTTTATTCATAGTTTTCATGTAACATTACAGTCATAGAGAAACGCCTGCCTGCCCACCTTGGAAAAACAAGGTTTCCTTAGGCTGCCTGACAGCTTTTTTGTGTGTGTACCAGGTTCGTTTAGCCCAAATGCCGAATAGTTGCCATGCAGTCAGACGCACAAACTAACAAGGGGACAGCCTGGATTGTGCTTTTAGAGAATCCTGTCTAAGAAAGAGAAACCAGTTGCTACTTGGCAGGGATATTAATATAGAAAAGTGCATAATAATGTAAAATCACATATGAAGACTTACTTCAGTATCTTCCTTGAAGAAACACAGAACTATAATTAAACAATATTAGTGATATTAAGTTGATCAGATAAAAAACTTTCAACTTAAGTGATACATTTTTTTTAATTTCACTTTGGCGCTATGAGTGGCTCTACGACATTTCCCATAAACCTCAGCAGGCTAGCAAGAGCTATGTATGGTTCTGGCATGCTGCTGTAATCAGAAACAAACCAACAAATAAACTTCACTGAAGAACCCGGACATTTTTTCATCATACTTCTTTCTGTGATTAAAATTAAACATCAGTGTAAAATCTCAAATGTAAAATTCGGGATTACATCCACAGCACAAGCTGACCTCATGTTCACTTGAAGCTTCTTATCTCTGTTCTGGGCTTTCATCTGCAGTAAAGCAGCTTTATTTCACTACCAAAAACTTTCTGAACCTTTCTGCAAAACACAACTTTGCTGCTCTAATCAGGAACAGATCACTGTGTTAAAGCTGTTGAAGTAATTTCATTGTATTTAAGCAAGCAGCAGTGACAGAAATTAAAGATCTCTGATAAGGAAGTTTCTTCATTGCTGTGCTCTTGGAGTAAGGTGACCAGACGTCCCCGATTCCCATTTTGGGTGACCTGTCCCCGCCTTAAGATGTCCCTGGAAATGTCCACGATTTAAACTGAGGATTTTAAAAACACATAGTGAAAGCAGTTGCAGCTGTGATTCTGGTTGAGTATTGACTAAAGCAGTGCCACCCTCGACCACAGTGTGGGTTGCAACAGCAGAGTGGCGCTGTCCCTGTTTTCACTCGTTTACTCCACAGACAGAAGAAGAAACAAATCAACGTTATTTTATGAGGGCAGAAGAAACAAGTCAAGGTTATTCAAGTTATGAGGCAACCTGAAGACCTGTTTCACTGTTTCTGTGTTACTGTTGAGTGGCTGTAGTATAGTTTATGGTTAAGACTGCAATGACGTAGCATTACAATGTTTTATGATGTGGCTCTGCTTTGGGGGAAGACTTATAGATAGAAGGAAGAGTGAAGGAGACAGGAGGGAAAGAGCAGGAGAAGAACGTGAGAAGTAAAAATTAATGGAGTAAACGAGTCAAGTGAGGAGAGTGAGGTGAAAAGGAAAGGAAAGGAAGAGAGAAGGACAAAGGGTGAGGAAATAAGGAGAGAAAACGTTAAGAGGGTAAGAAGAGTGACAAGAGGAGATATGACTCTTTTAAAATAGAAAAAATGTCATTTTGATGTCAAGGTTTTAAAAAAAACAACAACAACAACAACAAAAAACATTTGTCCAACCCTCTTACCCAGATCAAGATGACACAGTCGGTCCACTGCACGCTGTGCTAATCGTCAAAATACTGTAAATGAAACCATAATTGTCCCCATTTTTTATTTCACAGTGATAATAAAGCTGCTCTACATCAATTCTCAGTAATTTATCAAGTGATCTGTATCTGCTGCTTGTAGCTGCTCATTAGCTCTGTTAGCCATGTAGCTAACTGGAAGCACTGGATATTAGCTGGCTAGTTCAGTTGTTGACCTCCTTGTTTTTGATCCTGAAACAATTCAGACTTTTAACCAGTTAATGTTAGCAGCATATTGTTTGTAGTTCAGGTTACGTTAGTGTGAAATTTTGACGTTCTGAGTTGTGTGCAGCCTTGTACAAACTTTGACTGCCATATTTTTTTATTTGTTTCTTCTTTTGAAGTTTTCAGGACATAACATTGTTATGACAAATTCTGTTTATAGGACAGTATTATAACGGACAACATCGTTACAATGCATTGATTCCTTTGGCTTTTAAACAATGAAATGGACTCTAACCCTAACCCAGAGTATTGCTTAACAGATGTTTGCTGCTGAAGGTATTTTCGTTTGATAATCAACTGGAAATGTGACAATGGTTTATGCCCCTGAAAAGTTTACAATTTGTCTCTGGGGCCTTGTTGTACATCTGGCTGGTGTGTGCACAAGACAGCCAAAAAAATACCAGACATAATTTTTATGAAGAGTGAATTGCACTTATGACAGCATAAATTAGGTTGTAGATAGATACAGAGGTGAATATGCAGGTTTTAAGCAATTAACCCACTGTAGCCTGGTAAACCAGACCCATAATTCACTTAACAAATAAATTCACCTCATGGTATGGGTCTTGCTACGCTCCATTAGGGATTCTTTCCAGAATTGGAATCCTATAGGCGTGGTATTGGGTAAAGTGTAAAACTATTGGAGCAGCATTAAACAAATCAGCAGTGGCCAATGTGGGCCCGGCTATTCGGCTAAACAGACAGATGAGTGGGAAGGCTAAATGTCACAAAATCACATAAATGCTGTTATATTGTGTGGTCATTGAGATTCTGACCTGACATGCATTGAGGAAAGACACAATCAGATGTTTTTCACTTGAATTAAAATCACGTTATCACCGAATGGATGCAGCCAGAGGCCACAGCTAACCGCTAACAGCGGAAGCCTCGGCAAACATCAGTAGCCTGCAGGCTACAGACAAGACAAGTGGGAAGGTTAACATTAGTTTTCCACAAGTTGTAAAATAATTGCATGGATGTTGTTATTGTGTTGATACTGGCTGTTTTTGTCAGTTTTAGTGCTTTAGTACAGTGTTTTTTTTTTTTTTAACGTATTGTGTTGTGTTGTATCTGAGGCTGTTTGAGTCTCGTGTCCGCACCGGATAAATCAGCAGAAAGACTCTTACTAAAAGCTCCTATTCATACTTACATGTCGTAATCACCAGAAGCAAAAAAGAGAGAGACCACTGTCAGCTCCAGCAGCACAGTATTTAACATTACTCAATGGTAACGTGATATTATCTCATGCGAAAAAATGTCTAATTGTCTTTTTTCACCATGTATAATGGGTCAGAATCACAGTCACAACACAATATAACATCATCTATGGGATACTTTTACAGCTCAATTCCAGGGTACACAGGCTGGAGCTGCTGGCTCTTCGGCGATCCTCAACGAGTCATCGTATAACAGAAAAGAGAAGGATTGGCCTGTCAAGTTTCCATAAAGGTGGAAGTCAGTATGAATGGGAGTGGGCCCAGACCAAATTTCACGAAGAGAATTTATTCGCAAAGTGAATTATGGGTCTAGTTTACCAGGCTCTCATGAGACTGGAAGCAACTTCGCTGCAGCTCTCCTACCTGTTTTTGCTCTGGCTAGCGTTTTATTTCGTTGGTGGTCACTCTCTCGTTTAAGTCTAGTTTGTACCAAAAATTCACAAGGAGAAATAACGGTTGCAGGGAGAGTTATATCAGAGTAAACTTAATACTTAGTAATTGCCATTTCAACAGCCAATCAGCTCATAGTGACATCACCTGTCGCTAAGAGGCACAGAGTAGAGCAGCAAATAGAAACACACGCACTCTGAAATTACTGTGAGTGGCCGAAAATACACCATCACGGTCTGAGTACAGAATCAGAGAGGGGTGCAGAAATCTAGTGTTTTTTCCGACCACTTTAATTACAATATTCTGAAAGGTTATTATGGAATTTAAGCGCCATGACACTAAAGATAAACTGCCTACCCTAACTTTAAGTTCCTTGTTTTTTGGCTGGCTGCCTGCAATATTTCAATCACTATTTTATTGACTTTTGCATAATGAGATTTCCATTCTCAATCTGGCCCTCAAAGCCTTTGGTGAGTAGCTTGTTTTTTCAGCAAGGTAAACAACCGTAACTGAGCATGACACTGAACCTGCTTGATTGTCGAAATGGATTCAGAGGTCTCAATACCCCACTAAATTTGACAGCAGGATTTATTGTTAATTTGAGATAAAGAAATGCGCAATTCAAGGGTAGAAATTACTAAACTAAGAGAAGAACATTGAGCAGACAAATCAATTTAAAGGAATAGTTCTCTATTTGAGGGAACAATTTATCAGAAATGTATCCCCTTGACACCTACTTGGCTTTGTATGATAAAGAGAGACACATGGGAGAGTAAAAAGGAAAAAAGAGAAGGGGATTGGATAGAAAGAGAACTGGAACAGAGCATCCTCTCTATTCCTGAGTTAATCAGCAGGGATTGTGGAGGCAGCGGAGGACACACGACTGTGATCGGGTCCTGCTGAATAACAAAAAATCTCTGTCTGTGCAGCTCTGGCTTATCCGGCTTCCTGATGAAAATTACCCCTCATACTGGATTCATATACTTTAATCAGATATGACCCAAGCCTGACAAATGCTCAATTCTACCTCTCCACTCATCCATTCTCTGTATCCTCCGTCCCCTCCCTTCATCCTGCTGGCTGAATTAAGCCCTCTTGTGTCACTCATCCCTCCTCATCCTCACAGCCAGCATGGAAGAAAAGTCATTTTCTCTCTCTAAAACCATCAAGGTCACAATCTCCCTCTCTCATGTCAAATCCTGATCCTCAGAAACCCTTAGGTGAGCTGAGTCTCAGGAAGTGGATTCACTTTTGCACTCACTCTTCTATCCTCAACCCTGCACTCTTTACACTGCATTACATTTTTCTTAAAATAATGTCTTAAATCTTGGTGGATCTGCTGTTTCATACATTTCATTTTTTAACTTTCTCTTTTACACATAGAGCAAAGGTTTTACATGTAATTTAACCTGGACAGAATGTGAATTAAACCAGAAGCGGGCTTTAATGTAGAATATCCACCCATCCATCCATCTGTGAAAGTAAAACTGCTAATTAATTTTGTTGACCTATGTTCATCTCAATTATAGTGAGAGTATGTGCAGGCGTTCATGCCCTGAGGCTGCTCATGAAAGATGGATTAGATCACAAAATGCTCATAATTTAATATAATCTTGGGCAGAAAATATATAATGAAGAAAAAAGGAAAACCACAAACTCAAAATTAAAATTTCAACTACCTTAGAAAAATGAAATACAGTATGTCCACACAGCTAATTTTTAAAACTGGAGGTGTTTGTGGCAAGTTATCAGTGGTGTAAAATCGCAGATTTGTACTTTTTGTACTTTACTGGTCACATATTGTTCAGTGAAATGTGTTCTCTGCATTTAACCCATCCCTGAGGAGCACTGGGCAGCCACAGTGCAGCGCCCAGGAATCAACTCCAGATTCTGAGCAGGTACCTCGGTCAAGGGTACTGACTGGACATAGACCTAACAAACATGATTTGATGGTAGGGGGAACTGGAGGAAACCCCCACAAACAGAGGGAGAACATGCAAACTCCACACAGAAAGGCCCTACCCCAGCTGGGAATCAAACCCAAGACCTTCTTGCCATGAGGCCACAGTGCTAACCACTGAGTGTCTTTTCTCCTTCAAAATTAGTCTAGACATTTGTCAAATTGAAGCATAAACACTTATTTTTCCTTATATTTTTCTTCATAGTGGCGCCATCTTCACAATAAAATATCTTGAATTTAAAATGTCACGCATAAAATATTAATGACTAAAAAAGCAAGAAAGTTAAAGGCTGGTAAAGAAAAAAATGTTTGAGACTGTATTTTTGGTAGAGGTTCAACAGTCAAAAAGTCTACTCTGCTTCCTCAGGACAGTGTGCTTTAACTAGATTTGACAGTCACCTGGTAAAGTATGTAGATTTCTCGCATACTGGCAAGTCACCAGTTTGTCTCAAAGGTGTTCACAATTTGTATAATATAATCCCTCTGTCCTTCAACTTGTCAAATTTATGAAATAAAAACTAAAATGTATTAAAGCATTTTGACTTTATGTCCAGAAGAAACATCAGTTAATAAAATCATGCAATACTGCTGTGTATCAAATTAAAAATACACTGAATGCAAAACAGTACCAGCAGATGAGCTGAATTAGTCTGGATGTATGAGCAGCATCGCAGAAAACCAATTCCACATGTCTGGCACAGACTGTTTATAAATCATATGTAAGAATGGAGTCCAAATCCCATTAGTTCAGCCTCTGAAGTTATTGTCAATAACTTAATTTTAAACCATTCAAACTTTCAAATAAGCACTGCATCTTGTCAAAGTTTTATTTTTAAAACCAGCTTTGCAGCTTGTTGCCTCCTGAAGCAACGTTCATCTACTCCTCCATTCCTCCTTGGATATTCTGAAGGTAAATAGGACACTGGGATATTGATTTTCCACCAACAGAATGAAATTGGCTTGATATATTTTGAGGCCCTCCATAAAATCCATGGCATCCTTTTCAGACTGTAGTTCAAAGGGACGTTTGCCTAACTCACATTTACACTAAAGCCTGTTCTATAATTTGACCGGTAAAATGTACAAGCACAGTGAAATAAGGCGAATTATCCAGGATGACATTTTTCTGAATTTTGTGTTGGGTTTTGTTTGTTATAGTCGAACATCAAAGTTCTCCGCCAAAGGATTTATCAGAGTTCATGTATGGCTGTCTGGCTACTTGTTTGCTGCTAGAAAGAACAAAACAGAATTTGCTGTTCTTTCCCCCAGTCTTCAGTCATCCTGATTTGTGCAGAGTTTATCAGTTATCCCTCACTCCACATATAAATTTAGCTTTAGCAATTTGAAGGCATAGGTCCGACTTTTGGTAATGGGCTTGTATGAGGTCATTATCGACAGTGTACTTTCTTTTTGGAAGAAGCAGCAAGTGTGCGGGGGCAGGAGGCTAACGCCTTGTTTCTACTTATGTATGTAACTGGTGGCCATAGATCCGGATAATACCCCTGGTGTTCAACGCAAGGAAACGCATTTAAATACAGAGGGATAGAATTGTAACAGTAGCAGAATCAGATTCACGATTTGTTAAAACTGTAACCTCACTCTTTCTAACCATACAAACTCACTTACGAATCCAAATAAGCAACTGAATTTAAGAAAACAGCCTGTTAGCGATAGCAGGTTGTTAGATAAGCTAGCACACTGCCATATGGTCTCTCCATATCCACCACCAAAAGTTACTTTTTTTTTAAATTACTAGAGGCAAATTTCAGACCGAAATAATATGGAGGGGAGGAGTTTCGCAGGTACATCAGATTTTGTGGAGATTCTTGCAGGAATTAATAGATTTCCGGATGCTCGCCTTCTTACACATAGGCTATGTAAGTAGAAATGAGGTATAAGCAATGAACTGCTGTGGATGTGGATGGCAACAAAACACACTTTTGGCCAGCCATTATTAGATCATATTTAATACTATCTAATAATATGTAGAGTGTTTTCTCTGTTTTACCTTGCTGTCAGACAATCCCTTTTAATGGAAAACTGAGCCAATTACATTGTGGAGCAAATGGTATGGCCATCCTCCAACTGTAGTCATCACTTTCCAATAACTCTAAACAGTCATGTCTGCTTGCTGTGACTTGTTTTGTTTTTTTTACCACGATATGTTATTTTTTTGACTCAAATTAGCACTTTATGTAATTTTAGAATCAAATATGTATCTGAAGTAAACAGCAGGGTACATGCGCAAACCACCGCGGATGTGCCTGTAAGTAGCTCAAAAAAACAAAACCTCTACTAAAAAAATTTAAATTACATAAAGTGCTAATCTTAGTCTAAAAATAACTTAGCGTACGTAAACAAGTCACAGCAAGCACATAGGACCATTTAGAGTTGTCAAAAAAATTTAGCTGATTGGCAGAAGCAGGCTAGCACTTCCAATCAATTACCAGTGTTTGAGCTAAGCTAATTAGCAGTGGGTGGGTCCATCTCTGCCTTGTAACTGCATGAGACATACACAAGTGACACACTCTGGTTGCCATCGGAGTCCCATTCAAGTTATACTAGTAAGAATTGGTTCACATTGTTAATATGGACTTAGAAAATGTTGTGAAATGCCAAATGATAGAATTTTAAACCTGCAATAAAAGATGCGATTAACTATTGAAATTCAGCAATTTATGGCAACTTAAAAAATTTAGCATTGACAGCCCTAGTTCTTATATTGTGTTGGATAAACACACACACAAAAAAAAAAAATTAAAAAATAGATACAGTTATTTCCTGTAATCTGCCAATAGATTCTCTGAAATGCTTGAGAAAGAATTATTGGACACAAATATAATATATGCCCCTGAGTGCCAGATGAGTCATCAATGTTTTTAAAACATTTTCCAGCAAATGCTTAACTGTAAAATTAAGGTAATCAAAACTGCAAAACTACTTTTTGGTAATGGTTGGGCCAAATATTGTAATGGGCAAGGATAGGAGCAACACATAT
>JAQLOL010000020.1:2596848-2623353 GCA_029783665.1 Naso thynnoides | reverse complement strand
AGCCTTCCTCCAAGTTTCATGGGAATTGGCCCAGTAGTTTTTCCGTAATCCTGCTCACTACCACACAAACAGACAGTACCAAAAACAATACCTTCTTAGCGAAGGTAATAATTGTGGTGTTAATAGTGTTGGGTATGCTAAACACTTGGCAAAGCTTACGTAAAGGAGGTGGTGGCGGTCAATAAAACATGCTAATTAAAGATCTGTTACAAGATGCAAACTCCAGTCTCCACATTAATGTGACGACCACACATGTCCATCAGTCCAACCTCCACACTCATATTTTCTGCCTCTATTAAGTCATAAGCACAAAAATGTGGCAACAGACTAGGTAAGTCTTTATTTTTAGCTGATTGCTGTAACTGCTTTTTGCTATGTTTCCCTCAGAGAAAAAAAATAAGCTGTGGACAGAAAAAAACACACACACACACACACACACACACACAGAGATACATGCATGATCCCCATGATCTCTTCCATTCAGGCTTATGCCTGGTGGAAATAAAGGTGTTACTATGGAAATGTTATATCAGAAGTATTTCAGATGGTTTGACACAAAGCTGCAAAATAAAATCAAACATGTTGTTTGATGACGAGTGATTTTATTCTACTCATAATTTAAACTGCTAACAGACATTTTAAGGTGAATAATTTTACATCCACTCACTTCTCTTTCTCTCAGTGTCTGAGAGGTGGACACACAAGGTAAAGTCAGAATGAGTGACTGCGACCTTTCTGTTCGTCTCAGCTGATAATGTCGTTGTGATCAATACGGCATTAATGCATTCCCCTCATGCCTTCTCCTTCTACTGGACTCCAAGGGTACCTGTCTCTGCCCGTTAAGCAAAGTCACTCTTTACTTCCTTAGTTGCCATCGTTGTGAATCATTAATCAGTCCATCTCTTCTGCTGCAGCATCCAAAACATGTCGGGGGGTTTCCCTGACATCAGCGAGTCAAATCAGTTTAAAACTACAAGATAGTGATTTTTTGGTAGGTTTGACATGATATCCTTATTTTTCTTGGTGTTAAGTCTTTTTTTTTAAATCCTAACTGGCATGAAATGAGATCAAGACTAAGTTTACAACTTGAAGCTAAAATTAAATGCAATGCAAATCTTGAAAATGTCAACAGAGGAAACACAAGTATATAGTAAAGAAAAAATAAGAACATAAACTCTAATTAGAATTAGTATGTAAGAAACTTTAGCATTTTCTGCAGAACATCTTTATTGCTTCTTGCAATTTTGCTTCAGTAAAGATTTATTTTGTGATCCTCCCTCCCCTCCTGGTGTCCTCCATCTCAGATGTGATAATGGAAACCTTTGGCAAATGGAATTGTTTTGAAAAGCCTTTCCCGGCTGTCTTTTCCATGATGAAACACATTTGTTTCTGCCGCTTTCCCTCCTCAGACGTCCTCATAGGGAAAATGGTCTTTTCACAGCTTCCTTTTAACGTGTCAGAAAGACAAAATCGGCTCTCTGAAAATTGAATTATTACAAATGGTGAGCTGGAGGAGCCAGGGCTTGCACAGACAGGGCCGCGCTGCTTCAGTTAGAGAGGGAGATTCCCCAAATCTCAATACACGGGCATCACACTGAACCACATCAGCCCACTTAGTCTGAGGTTTTCTACCAGCGGGATGAGTGAAGTATTAATAATAGCAGGTCTGTAGTTTATCCAGCTGTAGACTTCTGTCCCATAGTTCTCAGTGTTGATAAGAAACACATGCTTATGTCGATCATGAGGTCCAGTGTGAAGGATTTAGGGCAATCTATGTGTAGAAAATGGCAGAAACTGGTAGTATTTGTTGGTATGTTTTTATTGGTGTAAAATAACCTGACAGTAAGAATCCTGCTTTTATTTGACTAAGAATGAGTCTTTTACAATCAACGTAGGGAGCATGTCTGTCAGTATTCAATGAGAGTCCTGCGTCCCACGTTAACCGTCAATGAGTAATTTATTTACCAGTTAAGTTAGCTGGAGTGCTGTTGGCAGCTAACATTATGCTAATGTTTTTACTCGGCATTACCGATCAAGCCACCACAAGTTGAAGTTATAAAACCGGCCGTCACTGGCACCAGAACCGGCTAGCGCTAGCCACACTGCAATCATGATTTAGTTTTAAATCATTAGATGAGATCTAGACCATCAAACTATGACAATGACGTGAATAAACAAGATGCAGTTGTCATACTTTATCCTAAATAAACTTACAACAACAACAACAAACTCAGGTTGTGACTTGGTTTGTACAAGTGGTGTAGCCGCAGCTTCCTGTCCACTACGGTGGCCATTTTCGTGCATTTTGCCACAAGACTCACATCAGGTACTGACAGGGTCCTCTTCCACAGAGTTTACCTTGTTGCACCGCCATGTTTCTACAGTAGCCCAGAAGGGACGAACCAAATACTGGCTCCAGAAAGGGCTTTTATTTATTTATTTTTTTTGTAGGTTGCCTTTTTAGATTCAGACAGCAAGTTCGATTAACGCAAAGGACTGGCAAATTCAACCTCCAGCAATTATATAGAGATAATAATAGAATGTCATTACTTTTAATGGCTGTACTGGAAAGTGTCAAACATGTTGTTTGATATAATGCAGGTCTTAAAAAAATTCCAATCATCTTTTTCTAACCTGAGCTACGTAGTGTTAGTTGCCTAAAACCAGTTGAAACCAGTTGCTTTAACCATTGAACATCACATCACTAAACAATCAGTTTATAATGAAAGGCACTAACCCACCATCTATATTGTCGGTGTGGAGTACATCACATTACGCCTGCATCTCTTTTTAACCAACGTCATAAAAAAAAATAACTATACATAAGCTTTTAGAAGAAACAGAAACTTTTATTGACCGTCCTCGGGAGAGAGGTGAGCTGAAGAGGAGCTCACAACATTTTCAGTTAAAAATTAGAGAAGCATTTTTTCCTCCCACAATGTGACTCCAACTCGTTCTGTATAATGATTCCATTCATTAGTGTCTGCAGCATAAGGACTGTTCTTGTTGTTTGTGTGTTTTCCATATAACTGCGGTAACTGCAGCAGTTTAATCTCACAGCAGTTTAGATTTATGTGGATGAACGTCTAACCTTCCCGTGGTCTTCATTGTCATCACGTGTCACTCAGACGGGTTCCCTTGAGGTGAACACTCAGCTCCTCTGAGGCCATGATTTGTCTCCTGCCATTTACTGTCCCATTGCTGCAGACTGATGCAGGATAACAATTGCGAGGAACTAAAACAGCAAGTGCCCACAGACCAGGATGTCAGAACAGTAAAAATTTATGTTCAGTAATGTGGATTTACTCTCGGCAATCACATTGGTTTAATGTCATTACAGGGTCTCTAATGGAAACAGCTGGCAGCCTGCATAAAAATTTCACTGACCTCGCAACCAGAAATATTACCAAAATTGGATCTCTTGCTCTCTTCTTGAGCTAGAGAAACAAAAAAACCCCACCCAATAAATACTATTTTAATTAGATGTATTTGGTATTGAGATGGTCAGTGTGTGTAATTGTGTATGTCAGTGTTTGTAATCCAGAGCTGTGCACCAATAGAAGGAGATGACCCCATTGCAAGATGTTAACTATCTGTTAGCTGACTGAAATGCCACAATATTAAACTCTATAAAATATAAAACTGAGAGAAGTGGTGGCAAATCAAGACCAGGACTAAATTCTCTTCCTATGTTAAAGTAATAAACTGTCATCATGTGATCATCGTATTGATTTCCTTGTGATATTTTACCTTTAGTTGCTGAACTATAGTGTTTTACCATGAGCTTGAAAAATTGTTTGATGGCTGACAGATGTCAAAATGTTGATGGAGACACTGTCAAACATACCAACACACTGTTTTTTGTGAAATAACGGAAATTTAGTCTGCAAGGTTTGTGTACATCGACACAAATTTCAAATGTCTTTCTTGACTCTCAGTCACTGTACTATTATGTCTATTTGTTTCATGCCAGCACTATATTTTATGACTGACTGATGCACTATGTTTATTAACAGCAAAGGACGAGCGCTGTGCAACCTGCTGAACTGCAGGGTTCCACTCCCATCTGTAACAAAAATAGTTTGGTTAAGCTTACAGAAAGATTGTTGTGCTGACTGTCACGAAAAGTGTGTGTGTTGTTAAGCTGGGCTTGGTAACTTTAAAAAACGAGCATGAGAGAGCAATTTGGATAGAGATTTCAAACACAACCATCTGAAACTCTCCCGTCCTGTTCCCTTTTGCGTGGAGGAGCATATTGAGAGTGATGAAGTCGACCATCAGGGTTTGGCAGGGCCTGGGAGCGCTATCTCACTCTGACAAGGCCTTCAATGTCTGCTTGTCCGAAGGTTTTTTGCTTTTAATTTTCTTCCTCTGCGATCCTACAGGGACAAAGTAAAGCGGCCACAACCAACATCAACAGAGATTTTGATTTTGTTATTGCGTGTCTTTGTGTTTGACTTAAGCTACTTTGTGGAACAAATTTGGTGGGATGTTTGAGTCAGTATTCAGGGTTGGGTTAGAGTAAAGTCGACAGAAAAATAATGCAAGTCTGTAATTTCTGTGTGTGTGTGTTTGTGTGTGTGTGTCTATGTGTCTGTGTGTCTGTGTGTTACCCTTCACTGGCTGGCTGGCTGGCAACATTAACTGCAACCAAAACATTTTTGTACTGCACATACATCATACACGCTCGAATATACAATGACTCACTGAAATCGACTGAGTGTATACATTATAGTGCTTATTATCCTGATAAACCACAGCTGCCTTGCTTCCATTACAGACCAGTCGTGGCACAATGGCAGTGGTGTAGATGTTCGAGCCAAAGGAGGGCTTGTTTGGGGTCCTCGAGAGTTTAAGCATTAATTAACCAACAGATAGCATAAACTGCACACAGAGGTGTTTTGTGGAAGTGGTGTCACTTATCGATCCGTATTAGTTTTATGTCAGCCACAAAAAGAACCGCTGTGCTTGAGCTTCAAGTTTTGCTTGGGGGAATGTCACTTACCACAGACAGGGGTAAATAAAATTTAGCAACTAAAAAGGTATTTTTGTTTCAGAGGATAGTGCCGCCACCACCATAATGAAAAAAGTAGTTAAGCCAATAACTGCCTCTCCTGGAACACACAAACATTACGCGGGTATTGTAATAATCGTAGCTTTAACGTTGCAGCGGATGTCATGCACACATGGTGTTACTAACATTTGCCATTTGTACAACACATTGAAAAGCGTCTTAAACGATGATACACTTAGAGTTCAACAAGATAATCTTTATAGACTCTGAGATTTTTTTTATTCTTCACAAGAATTTCATTTTTTAAAGCCATAATGTGCAGAAATGTTTATATGTGGCGCAGTAATCTATGAATTTGGATTTATCATAACTTCTTACAATGACAATTTAAAAAATCAGTGTTACCTTTGACAAGATACCAAAATTATGCATGCTATCTATTAATTCAGTTTGGTCACATCACTTCAGTGCCTGCTTGGCTTAAAAAGGTCAGTCTCAGTGCTAATAGTAACAATATGGCATACCATTGCTACTATGTGCATCTCAAACTCAAATGCATGTCTCAGTGGCTGACAGATCCAGTGACAGGACAGCAGTATAAAAGATCCAGATAGTTAATTAAAAAGCTCTGAAGCCATGGTGAGTAGCACAGCAGCAAGGAGCAGGTTTATACATAAAACTGAGGGGCTGATGAAGGGTTCAGGAGCACAGAAGGGTGTGGAGGTCAGAAGACGATGAGAGGTGGAAAACACGCAGGGCAACAGCGGGGGCAAGATGACAGCAGGCCGAACAGAGGACAAAAGTTCTGTATTAATGATTATAAATATAATAAGAAATTACTGTTGCCATGGCTGAATACTTGGGCTTTATTATTAAGTTTAGACAGAAATCCATGTGCCTAAAAGTGAAAAAAAAAAAAAAAAAATTGTTTTGTATTTTCAAAGTAGTCTCAGGTTCTGTTAAAACTATTGCTTTCCATATGATTGATTTTATTTCTTAACAAAAAACAGCCAAGTTAACTACATTGGGTCTCTGGTATGACTGCCATTTATCCGAAAAATAAAACCGAGAACGATTTAAAATATGGTTTGTTGTTACACTACAAGATCCTTCAAATGTTTCACAATAAATCTTGAAATGAAGGCATTCTCGGCACAATCAGGCGTGTGAGAGCTTTTATTTTGAAAGACATACACCAGAATTGCTGAAACTATTGCTGGTATGATGTCAATGTGACTGTCAACAGGGTATTTCTCTTGTCAGTACTCGAAGTGAGTCACACGTGTCCAAAGAGGTCCGCCATCTTGGACAGCTAGCTACAGCTACATCACTTGGACAAATCACACATGGTTACTAAATGCTAATGTTAAATATTATTGAATAAATCTTATACTGTTTCCAACCTTATATTTAGGGTTAGGATTACAATGTGAATTAGTGACAAAGGCATGGTTTGTTGTAAACTGGACGATAACTGTCAGTGAGTAATTTATTATCCAGTTATGTTAGCTGGAGTATTGTTAGTGGTTAACGCTGTGCTAATGTCTTTGCTAGCAACTAGCTACAGGTTACACTGTTTGTTGTTGTGTGTGAATGTGTTTGTTTGTGTGTTTTTAATCTCTGTGGAAGCCGTGTCAAAGACAAATTTCTGGTTTTTACTAAAGAACGGACAATAAAGTTTCTATTCTATTCTTCTACTACAAGTTGAAATTATAAAACAGGCTGTACGAGCGCTGTGTCTCGTGGAAAAAACTGGCGAGCCCCCTGAGCTGAAGTGTAACGTCGCTGCCGACGTAGATGAGACATACGTCTGCTGTGCCTCTCCTGTGTACTGCTCTAATCTGTTTCAATGGGCGTCAAAAAAATAAGCAAATGTGCTGCGGACGCGACACAGATGCAGGATGTGTGTTCCAGGCGTTAGTTCTGAAAAAAAAAAGGCGGCTTGCCAGTTTGGAAATATTTCAGGTTAAAATCAGGAGAAAACAGCAGCCACATGATTCAAATGAGGCTATAAGTCGTCCTTGCCATAAGCAGGTAATTTATTACAAGTATGCATCGATGCAGTGGACAGCATATCAGCCTCTCAGTCCCTCCCCCCAGGGGGTGGGACAGTTTTGTGATATTAAATTTTGGATATCGTCCAAGCCTTAAGAAAATCACAGAATCCCTTTCCTTCTTTTTATTTATAGACGTGGTGAGTGAGGATACCAGAGGGAAAGCACCAGATAAAAAGGTGCTCCTGATGATAATCAGTTCTTCCAAGGAAGGTGAGCAGTCTCGTTATACTGACAGTGCTGAAGGAGAAATGGAGGCGCTGCTCCTCCTGCCTGGCTCTGAGCCACCGGCTCACAGCTCTGGAATGCAGTAAAATTGAGTTAATGGTTATAATGTTACTGGAGACCTCCTCGCATGTGCTTCATTGACTCTCCAACACAGTCTTAAAGTCACTTTCACTGAGGCAAATCACTAAATACTGGTGTGCTGAAGAGAATGAAAAAAATCCCACTAATGAAAAAGAGGAAAAGGGCCATGCTGATGGCGGTGGAAAAACTAGAGTGAACTTCAGACAGGTATTTACTCTATGGAGAGAGCTAAGGGAAAGAAAAAACTTAAAAACTGATACTCATTTGGTGTGCTTTCTACTGGATCAGTAACTAACAGAAACAAACCTGTCTACCAAATGTTTTACTTTGCCTTTATCATAGCACTGCAAATTCATTTACCTTTTCAGTGGACATGCTTATTTCTTTCATTGTGGTGTTTGTTGACTTATCAGGGAGCTGCAAAGGGATTTGGTTGGCTTTGCCACAAAATACTGACGAAGTGTTAGTGTCGAAGAGATGGGGAAGTTGGACCAAGATTCATGGTGAGGCACAAGATGGTCAAACCTGCATTCACTTGGAATCAGACAGACGGTAGACGGCAACCCCAATGTCTTTTACGTAGATAAAAGCGGGACAGTGAAATTTGACAAGGTCAGCAAAGGTAATGGTAGACAGCATTACCGTCCAAAGTTAATATATTTTAACTTTTTGCCATCCTCTGCGACAGAATTTGCAACTGGATGTTATGTAACTCCTCAAATGCCTCAGGCAATGAGATAATATGTCTGAACTCCACAGTGAGAAGCTCATTATTCTGGAGCAAAAATACCCGAAGTTGTATTTACTACAGCCTGAAAACCTACTAAAATGTCACATGAAAATCTGACATATGGAACGCAATCGGCACAAAGCTGGTTTTCCTCCAGACATAATGTTTTGGAGGGAATTTAACTTTTATTTTAAGTTTACAATAGAAAATTAAGAGAAAGCTGCATTTTACAGCTACATGCATAACTAGAATAGTGACATGAAATAATAGTCACAAAATAATTTAATCAAATAAATTTTATTTCATCCTTTGTAAACAATATGACATCACCATAGTAACACATCATCATGCGTGTTTTGTTTCGCCTTACTTTCATTCAGTTTAATTTTTGCCGTTCACGTCTCCCACCGTCTGCCATCTGCCGTCTGGCCGATTCCACGTGAATGCTGCAAAAGGTGTATGAGCCTCCTGATGTTCAATATAGGTCACCAGTGTCCTCACAAGTACAGTTAGTTTTGTGTGTGTGTGTGTGTGAGACAACAAAGAGTGTAGGGTCCCTACTTTACAGATAGATCAGACGTGAGTGTTACTAATCCATTTCAGACTCACTGGTCCAATTAATAAATACACGACATCAGATCACTGAAGTGATGAGCAGCCTGAAACTCGCTGCACTGATAACTGACAAAACACAAGACTATATGTGGGATGGATGAGGACACAGCATCTGGCCCTTTCACGCCTCATTGAGTTGATGGAATACTAATAAAAGCCATATGACAACAGCATACTAAGTGTGCAATTAATATTTTAAAATATTCCTGCGCTGCGTGAGGCAGAGCCCTTTTCGAGCGAAGTGATGGCGCTGTCTCTCCGGTAAAGAGATGGTGTCCTTATTAACCTTTTTCCCTGAGCTGTTCCTTTGACAAACCAGCAGGCTCTGCTGGACGCTCAGAGTACACAGGGCCGCCGTTTGTTGTCCTGTCGCCTGACAACCATCCTGACAGCAGATAAATAATCCCTTCCGTAGCCTTTTCTCCTCTGAGCTGAATGGCCGGAAGGAGCCAATTGATTGATTTGGAGATAAATCAAAGTTTAAAGTAAACAAATGTCATTCCTCGGTCATATGTACACATTTTTTGAAAACTTGTGTCAGATGATAAAAATATGTCCTTTCAGTTTTAAGTCAAGAAATGTGTTGTCCACCACAATAACGAGGAGGACGTCTGTATCCTCTTTGTCAAGTGGCGACCACTGAAGGCAGAGTGGCATCGTTGGTCCTCATTAGAAGAAAATGATCCATTTGTGCTCACTATCACAGACAGAAGCAGCATCTTAGGGCAGGAGTTGTTTATTTAACCATGATGTCAGTTTTTCTATAAATTAAGTGATTTTAGTTGCCCCAACTTACATTAAGGCGTTAAGTGGGTCCACGCGCTAAACCCGTTTTCAGATAAAGACCGGCGCTTACAGACCAGAACCACAAAAACATCAAAAAGAGAAAAACGACTGGAGCTCAACGGATCACCTTTAAAAAGTTTTTATTTAGGTGCAAGCACTAACGTTTCGACACACGTGGTCTTCTTCTGGTCTTCACATGGTAATCACTCTGAAGAAGACCATGTGTGTTGAGGCTTTAGCGAATGCTTGCACCTAAATAAAAACTTTTTTAAGACGATCCATTGAGCACCAGTCATTTCCCCTTTTTACATTAAGAAGTGTCATGCACAAAACATGATGTTTTTATATCAATTGTAACAAATTTTTGGAGGGCATCAGTGTCCCATTTTGAGTGACTTGTCGTAGCAAATATTAAGCATGGTCTTCACATTGGATTTTGACATAATTCACATTCCCAGGACTATTTTAAGGGACATCACATATAGACCTGTATACCTGTTAGTATCTTAACATGTGAATGTGTTAAATTTCATTTCTTTGTCACGGTTTTAATTTCCCCTCTACTCTGAATTTCCTGTCATCATTCCTCTTCTCTGCAACACCGGACTGCGGCTCTTGAGGCAGTTGCAGAGAAATAGTATCTGAAGACACACACACACACACACTCATTCAGCACTCACACATGTATTATATGTCTGTCTCCTGGGTATCCACACAGATAAGAGGCAGCAGAAAAAGTGCAGAAAGGCCCTCTGCTGCAGCTGATTGTCGGTTCCAGAAATTCGGAACAGATTTACATCAGTCTGCTGTGAACAGCAGCCATCCTCTGGGTTCACCCCCCTAACATGTTGTGTGAGTTCAATATTTCATTATGCAAGCTCCCTGTATTCATCTGAGGAAGGTGACTTTATTAGTGCAGCGACTGTTCGACATTCAGCAGATAAACACTTTGAGCCTGCATGCTTTAACAGCACTATGATAACTATGTATTATATTTGTAAAAGAAAAAAATAATTTATGCAAAAAAAACTAAGATGAAATGAACTGGAGAAAAGAAATTTTAAAAGTAAATCAACAAAACTTGACCTTAAGAAAATATGCATAGTTGGTTGCGTCTTGCACATTGAGTGTGTAGGCATTGATTTTCTAAATCAAAGAAATAGTTCAACATTTAAGAGGATGTCTTTTTCCTTTTTTCCTCAGAGAAGATAGCATGCTCATGTCTGCACCCTATAAGGCCACAGCCAACAGAGTAGAATAAAGACTGGAAACAGAGGAAAGCAGTTGGCCTGTTTTGTGTTTAGAGGCAAAAATGCACAGATCTGCACCTGCGAAGGTTACAAATTCACACATTATATCTTGGGATTTTTTAAATCTGTACAAAAACAAATACACATGAAGTATAAATTCAAAAATTCACTATTTTCCAGGGGTCATGGTCTTTAAATGACTGTTTTCAGCTCATGTGCCAGGCTAAGCTAATTGGCTACTGACTATATTTTTATATCTATCATGAAGGCACAACAATGTGAATGTCAAAAGTGAATATCATCCAAACTGTTTTTTTAAGAACCTTCTGACATAATGTGAATGTTTTAATGTATTTTTCAACTATTGATTGGACTCAACATGTATGTATCATTTTCAAAACCTGTTATAATAAATTACTTGAGCTCAAAAGCCAGCAGAGCATGGCAGGATCTCTCAGCAGGTCAAGACTACAACTCCTCCACATGAAAAGCTTTAATAAGCTGCTTTCATCTTCTGTTTGTGAAGGGCTCCTAGAATGTCCCGCTTGTTTCCAGGACTTTGATTTTAAAAAATCTATAAAAGAGATTACAAAAAAATGAGTCGTTAAAAATAATGATTAAAACAAAGCAGTCTTTGAACATGCTGCCATCAATCCAGCAGCTATGCCTACTTGTCTTTCAGGGTCCCAGACTGAAGTCAATCCCAGCAGTCATTGTGCAAACTGGACAAGTCACTAGTCAATCAATCATAGAGACAGACGGCCTTTACCACTCACATTCACACCGACTTGCAGTTGCTAGGTAACCTAAACTGTGGGAGGAGAGGATTCGATGCTTTGTTAGTCTTAAAAACATCATGACAAGTTTAAATTTTGAGAGCTTACATATTTATGAAAGATTTAGTGCTCACAACATGTTGTTATGACCTTTGAAACGCTATCAAAAAGATTCGCCCTTCATTGTATTAATATTTTTTGTTCAGTGATGTTGATGTACTTGAGACATAAGAACTGAAACAATTTTTCCAAAATGTTGAAATACCAACTTTCAATGTATTCAGGCAAAAAAAAAAAATAAAGGAAAGATTCAAAATGCCTTAATCGTGCAGCACATTGCATGCACAAAACTATTGCAGGTCAGAGCCCCTCAGTTCTTTTCAGGATATATTGGTAACATGTATATATAGACAAATAATGTTACATCCACCTAGTCCTTAGAATAATGCAGAAGAAAAGTATTGCTTTTCTCCCAAAAAATTACAATTGTGAATCATTAAAAAAATTCTGATGGGTCCACAATAATCGTTTGCTTATCTGTGTATAAGATGGCAGAACGCTTGACATCTCTGTGTCTTCAGTAACCAAGATTCTCTCCGGTGATGGTTTGAAGTTTTAAAGTTCTCTATAGAAACTAGTGATAAGCAAGTACAGCATTATCTGTATCTTAATCAGTTCATCTGGGCGTGGCTTAAATCAGAAGTTACCTATTTACACCTCAAATTAATGTGATTCAATAATAAATAGCAACATTTAGAAAACTGTTTATAAAGCGGCATCAGAATTGAGCTTCAGATGTGTAATTTTTTTTTAATTATTTTTTTTAAAAATATATAAAATTTCGTTTCTCCACATTTCTAAGTGTGACGCCCCATTATGTTTTCTTTCTGGCAGGACATCTCCTTTTTTTCTACACAAAATAAAAGTGTTAATTATGTGGTGTGTGTGTGTGTGTGTGTGAGAGAGAGAGAGAGAGAGATAGAGAGTGTGTGTGTATGCAGTCAAACACCTGGGCTATGTAATGATAAAAAATGCTACTTACCCACCCAAAGTGTCAGTAGCCTATTTCAGTATCTGAGAATGAGACTCATCAATCAACCACGTTTTTCCAAAATCACATACTGCATCTTTAATGATTACATATGAAGCTTTAATATATAGGCTAATATTTATTATCACTATTTATTAATAAGCTAACATTTATTTTAATGAGCTATAAACTGTTACAAATAAAATAACAATGAATTTTACCTTATAGATCAGCAAAAAAAATTAAGACAGAAAGAATATGTGTGTGTGTGGAGATAGTTTAGGTCCTTACTCTTGTTTTATTGTATATATAATAAATGATATATTTAACATAAACTGATGATGTGAATTTTTGTGCTCTCTGCAAACAGACATTTAGCCGTGCTGCCAGCACCCCGGCTGAGTGAAGATATTTTACAAATCACTCCTTGAAACAGCCGATGACACAGTCAGCAGCTCCAGTTAATGAGCTGCACTCCAGGTTCTTTAACGAGCTGTACTGACTGCACCGCAGACAATACAAGGGAGATTCTGTGGATAACTCAGCTGAGTTAAGAGGAGAGTCGTGTTGTTGTTAATCACTGGAGGCTGTGACAACAGGTCGACTGTTGCTCTGTTTGAAACTGTCCATTATCACAGAAACATCGCTCTATATGACGTGTTCCCCATTTTGTAGTGGTGTTTATGTTCATAACAGTTAATTTCATTTACTATATAGCACACTATAAAATGCACACAAATTTGAGTGTACATACATTTTATTCCTGCATACCACAATGCAATGCGGATGTGTACTAGGTACTGTTAGTTAGTTAACAGTACTGCCACATTGTAGAAACGACCATAGCAGCAAAATCAAGTGTCTTAATGGCAGAAAACGTGTCAGAAGCACATTACCTGGAGATTTAATGAGGTAGTCATGTATGTCAGGATGTGATACCTCCGACCATTGCATGGGGTCGTTGGCCCAATTTAATGGACATAGGTTGAAAGGACACTCACCAACCCCTATTTCCTTCGTTTTTTCAACATAATGATGCCAATCATTGATTGACAAAGACATTAGCCTACATAACAGTTAGATTGGCTGACCATCAGTATGTGTGCTCCTAATACCCAAAAGAAATGCAGTATTCTTATTTAAGGCAATTAAATTCGCATTGTCAGATATTTTGAATTTACCGCCCGTCAGCAAGGAGGGTCTGTTTTCACCCAAGGAGGGGCGTGGCCATGAAAGCGTTGCTCTCATCTATACTGCTCATGAGGACCTGAGAGGAAGAGCCAGGGGATGAACCCAATAGCAACAGCTATTAGAGGGCAAAGTCTGTAAGAAATAGAACATTATATTTCCAATTCTGCCATATTCCGGGATTGTCATTAGTTCTGCATTAGATTATCAACCACAATGTTAGACAAATGACATGTTCATTAGACATCTTTAAAATCATCACCATGGAGAATTCTGATCACTGGCCACAGACATACACATGGTACCAACATTGTTTTACTATTGGCTAAGCCTTTGGCCGTCTTAGACAGAGGTAAACAATCATTTTGGACCCAACGGTTTTTGAAAAAAAAAAAAAAAATTCACAATCATAGTGATTTTTTGGGAAAAGCAATACTTTTATTCCGCACCTTTCTAAAAATTCTATGGATGTATTATTAAAAAGAATAAATAAAAATAATATGTCTACATACAAATGTTACCAATATATCCTTTATCCTCCTAAGCACTAGAGTCCCCCAATAGGAGGGCCTGTGGGAAAGTTCCACAACAAGGAGCATAAACAATGCACTAGTTATTTAAGAATATAGTCATATTGCATACCAAAATAAACAGGAAAAACTTGGTTACAAGCACATATGAGCCATTTTTACACTCGCCATACAGAACTCTGACACCAAGCAAATTAATTATCAAAGATCAAAATCTGTGTAGCGCCACCTAGTCAACGCACTCGCCACATTTCCACCGTAGCGCTGCGCTACTCCATGCTACACACACAAGCAAGGGCTCATAAGATAGCTGAGACTCCGACGAGTACATTGATATCACTTGTGTCACTGTATCACCAAAAGTTGCTTGACCAGCAGCCGAGTTTGTCTTACTTTGCTGCTTTGGGATGAAACCTCGTATCTTGAGAACAGTAAACGCTGGTTTTGATTAGTCCAACAAAGTTCCTTAGCTTAGATATCGTGAGTTCATCACAGTGGTATGTTTCGATGGGGGAGGGGTTTTGTTAGTATTGCGGAAGCAACCTTTAAGCGACCTTTGATTGGCTCACACTGCATTCACTTCCCTATAATTAGGCAATGGTACTGTTGATCTGCAGTTGGGCACTGCCCTTCGATTCTATTGGCTCTGACGATTCGATAGAGGTGTCAGTCACATGTCTACCATTTTGCAATGCAGAGTTACAGCGAGAAGATGGTGCCACCATGTGGACAACATGCATTTAAATGGATTTAAAGGGCCATTCCACCTGATTAATTTGTACTAAAACGTCTGTAACTTTGCTTCACCTTAATCTGCATCAAACTTGGCAGAGATAATGTTTAGATTTTTTAATGTGTTTTTTGTAAGAATTTGAAAGGGGATATTCATTCTTAGAGTGTATTTTTTGTTTGGGTATACCTATAAAAAAAAAATATATATATATATATTTACTGATACTTGAATGTATAAACAAATTTCACAAGTATTCCCTTTATTATGACACCAAAATTATTAAAATAGACCTTGTAGTTGCAGAGATATACTCTATTCATTATGGGCATGTAACTTTCGAGCAGAGGCTTAAAAAAGGGGCTGGTTCAGAAGAGGCACGTTACCTGTGACCTTACGTATAATTTCCATTAACAAAACTCCACCTGATGGGTGATATGTGCTGCATGTGCTTACATTCAAAAGCAAATACCCAATTAAAAGCAAGAAAAAAGAAAAGCTCCAACAGAGTTTAACGATCACAGTCAACTTCTGCTGATGAAGGACTGTGATGACTGTGCTGTCGAAGCTCCTTGGGCGAAAAGTAAGCAGATCCTGCACCCAGCCATTGGTGAAATGTCCATGAGCTTCAAGGCATTTAAAGTTTCTGAACTGTTCACAGGTGTACCATTACACATTTATACCGGAAACAAGAAAGTTGGAATTATCTGGGGACGAAGTTGGACAGAGCGACGCAGCATCTGTTTGCTCATATGGATCCTTGTTATTAATAGACAACTTAGCTAAACATCTGTCCCTGACATCCTTGTTGAGTTTGTCTCAGTGTGGCTTTGGCTTATTTTTCTACTCCTCCTTCAGTTTGGCGATCTTGATAACTCAAAACAACTTCACCAAAGTGATTCTTCTGCAAGAGAGAGCAGCTGCTGTCTGTTGTTTACCTCCGGTGTACAACCAAAATGGCGTGTCAACGAAAACAGACATGTGACTGACAAAGACCGATAGTATGAGACGACATATTTCACTGAACAGTTTCACAAAAACTAAGTGGTAACTATCTTTGTGACAAACTATGACTTTATGGATTTTTAAAGTTTTCTTTTAAAATGACAAAATGGGACTGGAAGAAATTTCTTTGTCCATTTGCTACAGTACGCCTTTAAATATTTTCCAAAACAAGGTCCATTGGATTGAAAGCAGAAGGACAGACTAGGCAATTTATTGTTGTAGAATGTATACACCCAAAACACAATTCGAATATCAAAAACAAGACGATGCGATCACAGATTTTTGAAAGACTAAACATAGCATTTAAGCAAAATATAGCATACAATTATACTGAGGCCTTTTACTGCTTTTTACTGTTATCATGCTAAAGCTACAGCAGCAGACCTAGCTATAGTTGCTAATACAGACAAACCTATAGAGTCTTATCGTGTCATAGCTATGTAGAGTGCTCTAACATATCAGCTCTTTGTTTTGGTTTTCTGGCTCACAACTTTATTGCTTTGGTTTAGTCTAATTACTCCCATCAGCATCATTTATGGCCACAGCAGACAGACAAAGTCACCAACTAGCTAGCACACACAGTGGAGCATTTAGCGGCTAAAAAGCTAAAACAGAGCTGAAAGGAAATGAATGCAGTGTTGCTGGATGAATAAATAAGCAACTGTTCTTACTTAAAAAAAAATATATTGCCTTATAAAATGAAGAAATGTCAATGTGGTGTTTACAGTTCATATCTGCTGACTCCACATGCCCAAATTATTCCCGAATTTGACTTAGTTTGTTGATCTTAAATCTGTCCAGTATATTACAGTTTATGAGAGAGCGTAAGTACGGAACACCAGAGCTAATGATCTACGGGGGACTCATGATTCGGGATTTCATGTGCATATTGTGAGTTATGTGGTTGTATTACGGCTGATTGTCAATAAAAATGTCATTTTCTATGTTTTATGATACAAAAGAGGGTGAGGGTGATCATTAGTAGCAGTAAAAGAAATAGTTTATTATGTTAATAAAAGTAGTTAATAATAGTTATTATCAAAAAGCCTCCACATTTCAAATCCACTTGTCCTTCCATGTGGATTACTGAGAAAAATGTGGGTTATTCCAGCAACTTGTGTCGCTCTTTGCCACAATCTTCCACACTGACGCCGACAAAGACACAAATAACACATTTACGTGTATTATATGTTTACACAACACCAATAAAATTGTGGGGCTACATATTATTTAGTGAACATACGCAAGACTTACATTGATGTGTGTCAAGTAAGTAGCACAAAGCATAGTTTGGTCATAAAAGCAAAGATTTAGCTCCCTAAAATCCTGCACTCAAATCCCCTCCATCACATATAGTAAACACACACACACACACACACACACACACACACACACACACACAGTAGGATTTGAGTCTATGGCATAAGTGGCTAATGTAACAGAGGCAGTTGGATCCGGCTTGGGCTTGTTTCCTGCATTGTTAGACGTTGGAGTGCGATAAGTCAGAGTTGGACTGCTCAGAGTGGGACGGTCCTCTGCTGTTTCATGCCCTCAGTCGTGCATTAACTCTCTCCTGCCATTTGAGTACTACATCCAACAACAATAACACCCCTTCTCTGGCTTTAGGGGGAAGGCACAAGAAATGCATGGCTCCATAAAGCAGGCTTGATGGCATTTTAATATTTGGAGCCATCAGACCAAGGCCTTACACCAGCTTCACTGTAGGTAATATTAAAAGCAAGAGTCTTCGACAAATCAGAGCTAAATGAGTGCAGTACTCTGTTCTCGCTTTCCTCTCGACCCATGTTGAGTAAGAGACATATTCCTGATAATAATGGCTTTTCAGACTGAGTTTTTTTTTTCTCCAATGTTGATGAACACTTTTTATGGTGAATACGTGCAGAATTTCTATATATCCCAGTGCAGTATATACATATATTTCTGATATACTCTCACTGAACAGCTGTGCATGCTTGTCAGTGGTTCTTTGTTGTCTTTTGTTTGTAAAATGTCAAAAAAGGTTATTGTGTTGTGTTTAATAAATGACCACAAACATGTTGCAGGATAACCTGTCACAGGCTCCACCTGGCGTGCAACGGGCTAAGAAGTGACATAAAAAAGATATCATGACCTACCAAGATTTTGGACATTACACTGAAATTTTCTACACATCATTGCATCAGTAGATGTGCTGGATGTTCATGTGACGCAAGTGGGTACACCCAACATCACATAAACAAACCGAGCCATCAGCGTTGAATGTTATTTTTTTATAAAATGTTAAATCACAAATAAATCGCTGATATTTCAGTGATGTGGAAATTTGGTTTTGTCAGATATGATCATTTGTCCTGATTGCAGCCTGTAATAGCCAGTGATCAGTTTAGTTCACAAACGGATGAGCTAACACCATTGCTTGCAAGCTAATGGCTAATTTAGCTATCACTGACTTAAGTTGTTAAATTATAATACCTCTGAATGTTTTGCTGCTTTAGGTTTAGCTTTTGCTTCTAGGCACAGATGGAAATGAAGGCAAACTCGCCTCAGCCATCTAATAAGACGTCTTTTAAGATGCTGACCAACTTCTATTAGCTAAAATGCTAGCTAACGTAAGCAAACTCCTAACGCTTTCTGGCTGCTTCTTCTTCTCCTTCAGAAATACAAGACCACATTGCATTATGATATATGGGAGTAAAATGTAGGTTACATCACATGTACACCTAACCTTGCAGTGCATTGTGGGTATTTTTTGTGCTCTATATAGTGGTTGATTTTAACCACTGAGAATTTGAACACTATTAGGCTATAAAATGGCGAATACACAATATAGTCCACTATTTCCGCAATAGGGAACAGTTTTGAATGCAGCTAAGAAGTGACAACAGATGTCTGTCTCTGTGAATTCTTACCCTCCCAAGTGTGGACCTGTGGGCCTTTCATTTTGGGGACTTGAGCCCTGGTCAGGCTGTGCATTAAAACAACTGAAACTGATTTATACACTTCAGGACGTGCTCATATTGTTTGGACTGTGTATAAATGAAATTTTTAGAATCGACTTAGAGCTATTTTGTCTTGCAAGAGTTGTGTGATGATCAGTGACATACAATAAATGTAGCTACAACAACATTCTTGCAGTAAGAACAGAGGGCTGAAAAACAAAGGAAGTTAAACCTACCCAGATACAAGTCGAAGTTACGAAGGAATGCCAGTTTTAAATATAAGTACGTCCATGAACGTCGATTAGTTGATTTCGTGTCAACTTCATTGCTGTTTATGCGGGCTTACATGGGAGCAGCTTGTTCTGCAACCCAGACTTTTTTCATCATGATCCATTGTATTTTCCCCTAGAATACACAGTGATGAAGCCGGGACACAATGAGTTTAATTAAAAAAAGAGTTAATAAGCAAATCCAACACCACGGCTGCTAGCAAAGCCAGGAAGGCTTGTCGACAGAGCAATGACCAGAGATTAAATTCATGAGTAACAGTTGAGTGTTCTAATTCTATATATGTTATTTTGATCTATGGACTCTAGTTTTATTTGTAATAAGGTACATCATCATATTTGGGCCATTGTAGGTTTAAAAAAAGGGGCCAAGGAAGAAAAGTAAAATTCCAATGAAAGATGCAAAATTTGCAACATTAAAATGGTAAATTTACAAATGAGGTTTGCTGGGTCACCCTTATTACACAACATATACTGCTGCTTTCTTTGTATTATGCCTGCAATGGATGGTCTAATCTGTATTAATTTTTTTACATTCAGCAATTTCTAGAAAGGAAGTACTCATAATTTTAGCTCACAAATACCGTGTTGTTATGAGCTTACAGTGTTTCAGGAAACAGCAGTTCCTCATGCTTACAAAGCAAAACGTAACATGAACCAGTTTGGACTGATGCTCATCTCATCCTCAGCTGTTCCTCAGTGTGTCCTCAAGTGGCCCCAAATAGAGACTTTTTCTTTGTGTGCAGAAAAAAATATGTGAAATTGGTGAGGGAGTCATCTTCAATTTATGAGAAATAGTTGCATGCTGCCAAACATAAACAAACTTGTCATGTCTGTTGACCAAACTACTGTTGATGCCTGCATTGCTCAACAACCATAATGAGTGTGTGTACAGCCTGTTGGCTCAGTGCTATGTTGGTAGCAAAAGAAGGGCTTATGTAAACATGAGGTGACTAGAGGAGATGATCTGAGCTTGTCTGTACAAATCACAGCCTTGTCCAAACTACTACACTGAACACAAACGAAGCATACAGTCAGTCACAGTGTGTGCCTATGGCTATACTCTTTGATACAAAATTCAAAATTAATTGTTTTATAACAGTGATGTATGATGAGAAAGTCTGTAATCCCTGTATGATATTCACAAACACAGATGTACATTGCAAGTCATAAAAATAAGTTGTAGCAAGCTGCCCTGCAGTCTGCTAGGATTGTAAATTGAGATATTTCTTTCAAAGAAAAAACTGATTAGTATTAGTAGTATGATATAGAGTATGAGGACGCAGCATCACATAAAAACTTTCACTGAGCTACAACTCTTTACTGTTTTCATTGCAGAGATGGCAAATTATCCTCTTTACTTTAACATTAATAAATATTTGATTTTTAAAACTTCCAAATACGTTTTCAGTCTAATAAGAGAAACATGTAAGGGCATTCTTCTCGTATTAAATGGGAAGAAAATCATCTTTTGGAGTTCAGTTCAACTTTGCTATCCACCAGACTGCAAAAATCTTACTGTGTAACCAATGATAATAAATCAATGTTCAACTCTCTTGGTTATTTTCTCAGTGTATTCCGAGAAGTTAGTGAGTTTCGTTTCAGGTTATCTCCAAATGATTTCACATCTTACAGTCAAATGTGGATCTTGTTAAATGAAATGATAAATATTAAACTGATCAACACTTATGAATGGTTAAGATTTCTTTTAAAGTTATGTAAAAGCAAATCTAACCAATGTAACACAAGATACTCCACTGTGCGCTGTGCCAGTGGTGTAAAATGGTACATACACTTCCTGTCTCCCAAGTGGGGGGGGGTCACATCTTCCATAGAGACAATTAGGGATCAACCATCTCACTGCCTTGTCTGGAAGTGTTACAAACATTGTGTAAATGGATAAAAACAGATGGACTTTGCACTGCATGAAATTTGCTTGATGTAAGACAATTTAATTTTCCATTTTTATTCACTGAAAGCGAGGTGGGAAGCACCAGTTCCCAGATCTTGAGTGTTTTGCCTAGAAAGAGACAGATCTTGAACAAAGTTAATTTTTTTCCTAATGTGCGTGTCTGAAAAATGCCATTTTTGGGTCCGAACGGGGTGAAGGAATTGGTCATAGTCTGTGATCACGTTTATCTCTAACGTGAGAATAAATGGACTCAAGACTCGAGACTTCCTGTCTCCTAAATGGGCGGGGCCATGGCAAAACCCATGTGACACTGATACAGGAGAAGAACGATCAGTGGAGGGTCTCTGTTCCAATTAACTATCTCTGGCAGAAGTGAAAACACTGTCAAACTCCTTTGTCGTGTAAAGGAAGTCGAGGAGAAAAATGGCTGCAAGCTGTTCAACAATTGCACAAAAACTCCAATTTAATATAAAAGCAGATTCTATGTATCTTTTACTTTCTGGCATTACTTGATACAAATGTAGCTTCAACATGTGCAAAAGAGCGCCAGCTGTTTAAACACAAAGATGTTCTCTGTTATGAAACAGAAGTTCAGTTGATACCTAATTTGTCAGTGCCTAACGTGAGTTTAAACTGTGACTTTGATTCTTCAGTCTACATTTTTTCTGATAATTTCAGAATTAAAGCACAGAAGGACATTACACACAGACTGTGTGCTTTCTGTGCTGGGTTATGTGGGGACACACAGCATTGAAACAGCTTCATGCTTCCTCTCAAACCCTGATTGTGTTACTGTTTCCAGTCTGAATCCACTTGTTATATTTCCTGTAGTTTCTTGCTGCCAGCTGTGTGTGTGGAGCAGTGTTGTTGCATATTTAGCATTATAATGACTGAAGGAATGAAATGGCAGAGTTACTTCAATTTGTGCATGATGTCCACAGCAGGCCTCAAATTTTGATGTGTCCTTTTGAATTTTGTTTTTGTAGTAAAGATAGTTCTGTCAGCTGTAAGAACATTTCTGTAAATATAAATTTTGGAAATTTGGAGCATTTGGTTTATCAGACATGTGCGTATAAAGACCTCATAATCTAGAATAATGAAAAAAGAAAAATCAGGAAATGGAGATGGTGTCTCTGTTATTGATGTCACCGTTAATTTGTCCTTTACACATATTTTTAGCTTTTAAGAAGAACTTTATACCATTTTATGTCAATGACAAAACCAGTTCTATTGACTTGAAATGAGAACCACTATTTATTTTTACTAAATATACAGTAGATACAGCTGAAGGATCCATTCAATCCGATGATGCATGGACATCGAAGGACCACTGCATTATGCAGACGGGTCATTGCTTCAGTTTCTAATTGATGATAGTACTGCAGGAAATAAAAAAGTGAACTGTCTTCATCTCTTTATGCTTTGAAGGAAACCATCTGCCACAGTGGCATTTTTGTTTCGCAAGAGGTAACATGAGTCAGTGAGGAGGTTCAGGTCATATCCCACCATGGAGGTTCCTTTCTCTTTCCTCTGACCCGAGACTCTCCTCTTTCTGATCTCCGTATGCCTTGGCAAGATCCTCAAAGCTTCCCCTGGCACATAGCTACTATCTCCTCTATTCCTGGGATGAAAAGGAAAAACCTCTCACCCAGCGAGCATCCTGGAAGGCTCTGCAAATGCTCCTCCTCTTGTTTCTTGTCTTTGAAGTGCTCACTTCCTGTCTACAGCAAAGAGCAGGTTAAAGAGAAATTCTAAAAGACAATGTAAAAATGCTGCTCAATGGGCTCTTTCATTCAGCGGGTTGGAGCATAAACATACAGCAACTTTGTGGCATTGCATCCCAACTGTTAAAGAGATCCTTCAACGGAAACGTCCTTGCTTCGTCAGAATTAGATTTTTAAAAAAGTATAAAGTATTTTTATCATTTTAATGTATGATCAAGACTAAAAACAAACAATACTCCTTGTTATTTTTGACAATACCCAAGAAAAAAAGAGAATATCTAGTAAGAATATCAGCAAAGTCTCAATATGGACACAGTGAAACCTGAGAATTGTTAATGCTAGAAAAAATTTGGATCAAGGTATTTTACCAGGAGTCAAGCAAGTATCAGCCATCACAGCTGAATGTGAAAAAATAACCTTATCTGTCAAGCAGCATAAACTGAAAGAAAAAAATAACTTGCCTATGCAAGACTTTTACCATGAAACAAGACTGGTAGAAATTGGTTGTTTTAAATTACTTGTACACTAGTGCATCGGTTACAGTCCCACTGTGGTTTGGGAGACCATTCTTGGTGTATATTTTATTATATTTTATAAATTATTTGAATTGACTTAGACGTCAATGAAAATTGACAAGACAATCATGGTTGACAGATCGGTCAACACTGCAACACAATAAGGACAATTCCTAGTGAGAAATTTGGGGGTTTCACATTTGACTGGACCCATTTAGCAGATGCCTAATTAAAAAATAACAGGAAAAAAACAACACAGTGCATTGGTGCATGAGATGGCTGCAACCTTTTTTTCAGTTTTACAGGCAGTGTGAACGTAAAACTGTAATGCATTAAAATAGTAGTGAATTCGGTTGCTAATAAAGCCGCAAAGATTAAAGCTGCGATACGCAACATTTGGAAATCAAGCTAGCTGTAGCGTGAGACTCCCACGAAAGCAACTGTACTGCACCCTACCCTCCCTGTTTTTGCTTTGGCTTGCGTTTTATTTCGTTTGTCATCTCTCTTTGAATGCCAGTTTGCACCGAAGATTCACAATGAGACGAAACGGTTGCAGGGAAAGCTGCAGCGGTGTAAACCAGTCCGTCTCAGCTCGACTCAAGTCGGCTGATGGTGTCGCCTGCAGACACTGTAGTTCTTTAGACGCCAGTTTTAGATAAGGCACGTCACTTGTCTGAACAGCCAATCAGCTCGTCAACTGTTGCGGGGAAGCACAGCGTAGAGCAGCCAATAGGAACACACACTCTTTGAAATGACCTGTGATTAACCGAAAGTTCCTTCATGGTCTTGAATATTTACGTGATGAACCCAAAGATAAACTGCCTACCTCAGCTTTAAATTTATGTGTGCAGTTGTCCACTGAGTAGATATACAACAGTATATTTAGTATAAGTATAAAACACTGTATTTTCTATGTGCATCACTGCAATAGGAAGAACTTGATGATTGTTAGATAACAGTTGCAAACTCTTCTCTTCTGAGGTAGTGTTGAGTTTTCTGGATCAGGTCTTCAGGAAGGTCGTCCAAAAACTAACTCAGTTATATCATGTCACTTTAAGTCAGCAGTAATGGGTAAAGAGGACTCCTTTTTGCTCTTTAAAAGATGGTATCATCTTACCTGAAACTTTTAGTGAACTGTACTTTCTGTTTTACAACTCACTGTACTAAATGTGACTTCACTTAAAACATTTTTCAACCTAAAGAAGTTTAAATCACTGTGTTCTAGAGCTACAGACAGAGGTAACATACATCTTTCTTTGGGAAAAATGGCTTCTGAGTGTATATGGACATAAAACTTTAGCTAAATGAAAATAAGGGTGGGTATTGTTGTGTAATAGACTGACTGCGGCCAAAGTACTGCAAAAATAGAAACATAATGTGATCCACCGGTGTTACACAACTGGTTATGGGTAGGGGACTCTTGACATACAGTATGTTATTAAGTTTTGTAAGGCTGCCATGTCCAGCTACGTGCTTTGCTGCTGTTCAGTTTGACGTCAAAGGAGGAAGGAGGGGAGTGGGGGGAGTAAGGATGGGGGAGAAAAGAGAAAAGAGAGATTTCAGTTGCAGTACAAAAAAAACTAATGACAGCAAAGAACAAGATACAGCCTGTTTTAATTTCCCCTCCTTCTTTCTGTCACTCTGTTTTGTCATGTGTATTAATAGCTTATTATTTGTGTACCTGCATTTATGGATCAGTGATGTTTAGTGAGTGTGTGTGTGTTATGAATTGTCCCGTATGGTTTCCATTAGTTGACTAATGCACCATAAAAGTACCTGCATGTTTCTGCTTATCTATTTATTTTATTATTTCAGAGCTTGTGATCATGAATACGGGATTACGAGGCATGATTTCTTGTGATAATGCTATAATTTAATGTGTTATAATGAGATAACAAACAACAAGTTGGGTCACACAGTGAGGCAGGCCAGTCTCACGAAAACAGCATGACATAAATAATGTTTGTATAATATAGGCTTTATTTGAGCAGCTGCTGGAAGTTGGTCAACATCTTTGATTATCATAAACATGAATTTTTTTTCTTACGATTATGACTGTTCAGTTATGAATCTTCTCGTACAACAGCAGTAATGGTTAAGGGCCAAATCTGTGTGTCAGTGAACCATAATTATCCAGTGATGCTATGAAGGTTCATTAATGTGTGATAACCAGATACTCTATATCCCGTTATCTTGTGATAATGAGATGATTATTTTGTGATCCCAAGATAATAGACGGACAAAAGGTAGTACTGACCAAGGCCGCTCTCAGCTTTCTTAAGTTGATTTGGTTTGACAGCCCACAACTTTACTGTATGGTTCTCACTTACTGCGGTAATTGATTTTGTTTCCAGCAGACAGCCTTTTATTAAGTACATACTTGAGTACAAGTAAAGATCCCTCATTGGAAAATGACTTTGATAAAAGTGAAAGTCACCTATTAGAAAAAGACTTAAGTAAAAGTCTTAAAGTAGCTGGTACTGTGCTTAAGTATCAAAAGCACAGTGAAAATAAATCTAATTAAGGACTGAAAGTGAAAGCACAAGTAAAAAATACATTTAAAAAGCAGTCAACTTTAACTTTTAAAAATTGTTTATTTTTCATTTAAGTCGCGTCTTGTCTTGACGGAATCGCTGTCTAAAACAAAATGCAAATTAAGTGATTATTAAAAAGTGCTTTCACAAAGTTTTTCTAAACTCCTATGGGCCTGATTTAAACACAATAGGCATAAGTTTAGCTCAAGCTAAATCTGCAACTGTGCAGATGCTACTACATTATTAACAAAATAATTTAAAATCAAACAAGAAAAATGTGACAACAGCAACACCAAAAGTAAAATCCCAGTCATTTCTTGGACCACAACTTAGAGGCACTTGTGTGCACTTCCACCTAACCAATATTCCAACTTCTCGAAGTCTGTGATCCAACATTATTGGCTACCAAAACGAAACAAAACAATATCAATGGCAAGAACCCTACAAAGGTTCTTCTGATTTTGTTTAGTAACAAGTCACTAAGATGGTTATGGGAAATGTTATGAAGTCAACAGAAATAGAAATAATAAAGTACAGGTGTTAAAAAAACCTACTTAAGTACAGAAACAAAGTATTT
>JAQLOL010000020.1:2557852-2575468 GCA_029783665.1 Naso thynnoides | reverse complement strand
GCTTCGGCAAAAGTTTATAACATACGTAATGACCAAGCAGTAGCGATTGGTCGAAGTTGAAAATGTCCCGCCCACCATGATGCAAACGTTTCTCAGTGGAGAGTGGCCAGACGCTTCTCACAAAGTGAAACCATGTGGAAGTGGATGGTTAACCAGGCTATTAAATTTATTATATAAATTATAATTAAATTACTATAAATTTATTATTTGGAGTTTTTCTGACATTTCTCCCTTAAACCTTTATTTAGAACAAAACAAAACAAAAAATGAAAGGACATTTCATTCTGAATTCATTTTGATTTTGAAGAGAAATGAACATTAGACAAGAAACTTGAAACACAGAACCTTCATAAAAGCAGAAACAACTAATTTAATGATAAACTTCTTATTAAAAAATAAATAAATACAGATTCAAAAGTTCGGAGATCAGTTATAAACTATGAACTGCAAATAAATTCAGTTGTATTTTCGGGTAACACTTTTTATGAACCCTGTCTCTGCAATGCGATAAAACACATTATGAACACACTTAAAACACGTTACATGTGGTTATGGTAAGGGTTCATTTTAACCTTGTTTATATTCATGATTATACAACACTAAAGGTGCATTATAATGCATTATAAGTATGTTTATAATGCATTATATTACATTATAGATGGATGCTTTAAGTAAAGCGTTACCATATTTTCCTTACATTGATCTACTTTGGCAAAAGATTATCTCTGAATAAAGACAGTCTTTTGCTCATAGGCTGCTTTTAATTGAACATCACACCTCTCAGACTAGTACAATGCAGTGTTAAACAGATTACTGACAAACTGACAGTACAAATATAGTGCAAATAGTAACAGATTAATTAGCATGACGTAAAAAGACTTAAAAGTGAAACAGAAATGGCCATCCAGCTGCTCTCATGCAGAACAGAACAATAAACTGAAGCGAAACTGAGCCTTTGGCTGAAGAAAAACAGAGGAAATTCTGCCCCCTGTGCCGTCAGGACTGCAGCTGTGACATAAATGTGAAAATGTGCACCTTTCGTTATGTGTGAAATGAATTCAGTTGAAATTATTGACGTGTCATGATAACGTGTAGTTCATCCCTCATGGCAAAAATAAAAACATGTTAACAAACATCAACACAGTTCACAGAAAAGTGTAGGTTCAAGTATTTCTGTGCGTAGGTTTTGAGTGTAAATAACCAGCATGATGTGTAATGCTGTTCCTTTTAAACAGAGTTATACTACTAAGAGACAGTGAGAACTCCAAAAACAGAAAATAATAAGGGGTGGGCAGCGACATTCAGGCCAGTCACTCTGCTCTTTTTTTTTCAAAAGTCACACTGACATGGAAATGATTTTGAACAAGTGAATTGTATTTTGAGATAAAGCCTTTAAAGACAGAACAGTACAGAAATGAAAAAAAAAAAATTCATTCCACTATGGGTCTTAAAATTTGTGTAATCACTCATCTATCAGATGATGTAACTCAAACTTTGTGCAAGATTCTACTTTTGAGTAAATCCAGTTTTCAAGTGGGTTATTTTTTTTTTCGCCTTCGACAGTGCAGGCGCATGAGTTATGCGTCACCTACTACAGATCCATCAGCCAATGATATCAGGATCCGTCATCTGTCAATCAAATCACTTCATGGCAGCGCTATAAATCTCCGAGGAATAGCAGGAAGCTTTGTGGGAGTAGTGGTATTTGCCGGAGTTAGTGGTTTGGAGTTGTAGTTAGCAGTTTAGTGAGTTTTGAGAGAGTTATTAGCCAGTGTGTGCAGTGTGAGAGTGAGTGAGTGTAGTGTAGTAGGAGTAGCCTAGCGTACGCTAGCCAGGATGGCTAGAGGAGGATCAAATAGGTGTTTGCTTGGGTGTCCGTCCACCCATGTTAATTTGTTCAGCTTCCCTTCGGATGCAGGGATACGAGCCAGCTGGCTTGAATTCCTCCACTTCCACGAGAGCGGGCTGTCAGCGAGATCCAGGGTGTGTGAAAGCCATAATTAGCCATAATTTAGCTTACTAGCTAACAGTTAGCTTCAAAACACACTGAGCTGGACAACATCCAATCAAATTCCTTTGAAACAAGTGTCCCGCCCCAAACATTGAATATCCTGCTCGCTGGATAACGCCCAATCAAATTCATTTTCCTTACTTGTGTAAACTCGTGCTTTCACTCGGGTAAAGTCGGGGAAGGAGACGCTACAAACGGCCATTTCTGAACGTCTTTAAATTCATGTAGACAGCAGCAAACAATGTCCACATAAAAAGCAGTGGAAAAATCTGCAGCTGTCTTGTAGAGCGCAGGAACCCGAGAACAATTTAAAAATGTTATTAAAAGATGAAAAAAAAGGGTTAAAATACGGGTTGTGCTTTGTAGATCAGGTAGCTCAAGCATGCTCGGGCGCAGTAAGACTGGAGCAATGTGACTGTGGGACACACATTGCTCCAGTCTAACTGCCTCAGCACGGTACAGGACAACAGGGCCAAGTGTGAGGGCGCCCTTTGTCTTTGTATATTTTAGAGGGTTAATACTTGATTTTCTTTGAAAAAAATATTTTTCAGTTTCAAATGGGAGTTTAAATCATTTGAGAGTATAACAAACAGACTGTCTATATATTCTGCTAAATAAATGAAATCTGTATTCAAAGCACCAATATATAACTTGACTGCAACCCGCAGCTTCCAAAATGACACTTAACAATGCAAGTTAATATGCCACACAAACAGCAATTTTAGTCAAACCAGGTCATATTTTACTGTCTGCTGCCTTTTATTTAGTGGAGCTGTCCCCAACAAGTACCTGGTGCTACAACTGCAGCTTTGATCTAAAGGCAGCCTACGTGTTGCTTTCAGGAACTTCTGTGAATCACAGAATTGAGGCAGAGCAGTCATAGGACATCAGAGGGAAAACCAGAGGACATTTTCTCCATAAAATATTACCTGGTTTCATCGAAATTCATGTTTTGTGTGACATATTGAAGTGCATCATTAAGTTTTGTTTTCAGAGCCACACATCGGTCAAGTTACACATTGCTGCTTTAAAATTAAGAAACATGAAAGACAGAATCCAAACAGATGGAACCACCAAAGTTCACCAAGTGAATACCTGACTTGACTACAGTGCCATTTCCCATGAGTGACCCAGGTTGTGCCAAGTGGTTATGCCAGTGTCCTTCCCGTCCAGGCCCGCTAATGCCAAGCTGCCTCCCAGAGGGCTGGGCAAAGATGATGCTGGGGTCGTTCAGGTTCATAGGGCTGTGGTTCCCCCCTGAACCAGTGGGACTCCCATTCCCCGACGCCGAACGCAGCGCAAATTTTAGGCCGGGTGGGGAGGGGGTGGTGGAAGAGGACGTGCTAAGGACTGGTCCGTGGATGGGCCAGGAGGTGGAAGGGATGTGGACTGGGTGATGAGGCTGCCCCTGGGAGTGGTGAGACTGGTGCTGGTGGGAGGGAAGAAACCCCAGTGCGGTGAGTGTCCCCGGGTGGTACTTGCCTGGATGGGAGGTTGGAAAGCTGAAGAGAGACAGGGGAACCTGGGGGTGAGCAGGCTGCTTTGGAGGACCAGCAGAACTGGTCTTACTGTGGGAGGTCTGAGGGGAACAGGAAGACTGGGAGGAACCTTGGGAGACAGCTGTCGGCTGTGGGGAGTAGGGTGGAGTCTGTCGACTGTCGGACTATTGAGAAAAGCAAAAAAATGAGTTATAAATCAACAGTGAAAATTAAGTTGCACTTTTATTTATATATTCAAACATTCATTCTTTCAACATGGAAAATACAATTAAGTTTAGATCAATGGAGGTTTAAAGGGCCAGTTCATCCAAATTAATTTTGATTTATTTCCACACATTCTTCCAAGGACTATAATAAATGTTAGTCCAATGACAAGTAGTGTTGTAAAGGCTTAAACCACACTTAACCACATGTGCTTACATTATTACAGTTTTTATCAAACACGGCCAGCGTCGTTTTATCAGGCAGACCAAAACACCCTTGTTATTGAAAACTATGCAATATTAAATAAAAGGAATGTTCCCTCGCAACAGGTAAAAATTTTGGCGACCTGGCAAGTACTATTTTTTGTGATTACTACATGTAGGGAAGAGCAGGAGCCTTTAGTAGTCGTAGAGTCTCTCTACCGCTGTTTGCACTAGGGACCATAATTTATCCACAGAGCACGTTAACATAACGTAGGTTCGACTTAGGTACGTGCAGCTTGACGGAGACAGCCACTCCCCTGTTGTGGCTTCAGTCCAAGATTATTGCGCGAAAACTGAGTGTGACACAATCTCCGTGGAATGACTCGTTTCACTATTTCACTATTTCCACGCAATTTGGAAAGTATAGAGAAGCCTCATGATTACAAGATTCAAAAGAAGCAGCTGGGTAGATTACGTTAGCACAATCACCATGCCCTAAGCTTGCTTTCCATTGTTGAAGTTTTCTGGGGGGTACTTCACGTATGTGAATTTGGTTTCATGTTGCGTTATCAGTCTTAATACATTATACTGTGTATTGTCCATACCATTCTGTGCACCTCAATCATCAGGTGTATACTGTAAGGTTCGATACAAATTGATGTATTAGAGAGAGAGACTGTGGAAAACTGTGGCAAAATGCCACCTCCATTATTTTCTATGAATAGACCCCACACTAACAGCGGATAGACGCACAGCGGCACACCGTCCTGCAACCCTTTGTGCCACTGCCCTATTTCCAGTGCCGTGATCCCTGAAAAGGTGTCTTTTTCCTCAGAGGAAAAACACATTCACTAGCAACTCATTTTTCTCTGCATCTGTGGCAGATCGTCAGCCTCTAACAATACTTCCCTTTTGCTGTCACCATCTGTCGTTTACAACTTTGATATTATTATTATTATTATTATTATTATTATTATTATTTAACATTTAGGGATGCACCAAAATCAAATTTCACACACACTTCACCAGAAACCAAATACAAAAGCAGAACACAGGTTTTCTTTCATTTTATCTTTTTTTCTTCACCATTGCATAAATTAAATAAATGTGCTTCAGTCATGCATTTCAATGAAAAAAAAATCTACAAAATTAAGATTATCCTTTGCTTTGGCACTGTCACTGGCAAACCTTTTTGCCTTTTAAAGGGATAATCCGGCGTAAAATGATCCCTGGGTCTTTTTCTGAACGGACAATCATCAAAGAAGACATCCAGAGAGTTTTTTCGCTCATCGACCTGTATCGGGTTTGGAGGAAAAGGAAGGAGCCCGGTTGAAGATTTCTACAAACTATTTTACAAACTATTCACTACGTGGTTGGAAGTAATACCAGCTTATACTGGACCAAAGTGCCACAAACAACAAACTCTTTGGAAGAAATCTTCAACCGGGCTCCTTCTTTTTGGATTAATTCGGGGATCGACTAGTATGGGCTTTCATACGAGAGGAGCGAGGGCGACGATAGGTAAGTCTTCTGAGTTTTTAATAACCTCCCGGTATGCTAAATAAGTTGTTGATGCTTGGTTTTGGTGGAGAGTGGAGTAACTAGAGCAAGCAATACTAGAGCATGCACAGTCAATGCGGTCACAAATTTGGGGCCGTGCGCGGACATCCGTGCAAGGATCCGTGCGGACGTGGGAGGATGATGATTTTTATGTCACGCATACCAAAACAGACCCCTGTGGACTTGAATGAATAGACCCGAAGAGTTTTCTAAAGTTCACAGGGGGACAATGAAGCTTTGATTTAAGGTGGTGTAAAAAGTGAAATAAAGTAGATTATTAACAGTCAGTATCTCAGCATGTAATGCATTTTTGATGAGTTAAAACAAATTAAATTGTTAAATTGGTCTGACTCCACTCAGCTCAAAGTGTCAATGGGAAAGCCCTGATGGGATTTCTCACACACTAAACTGGGGTTAATTTCCTGTAAACTGGGTTACCTGCTTTCCTCAATGTTTTGAATGTTTTGTGTGCCTTCAGTGTCGTTGCCTGTTACATCTTAGACCAGTCTAGTTTTTCTTCTTTTTTATTTACTTCTTGTAAGTTACCCTGAAGAAGGATTGTGTGCCGTAACATTCAGACCAAATCAGGTGATCCAGTGAAATAAAGCAGGGTATTCCAGCGGGGAAAATGTCTTAATTTTCATATCAGGATCCACTGTGTGACTTCAAGTTGTGTACTCTATTTCTTCCCCAATCCAAGGGTGGAGGTCGATTGCTGGAGGACAGCTTCTTTACCTAAATGGCTGCAGCAGCGTGACGTAGGGCTGCATTTCTCCTAAAGTTTTTGTGGATCAGACCACTGCAGCCAAAACAAACAAGCCCCATTTAAATGAATGAGAAAACCAGATCACCTGATTTAGTCTAATATTTGCTATGCATTTGCCACACCAACAAAAGCTTTTTAATTGTTCCCCATCAATAGTGCCTTGGTTGTTTTCTTCTTTTTTGATTTCATTGTTTAGATGACAAGCTAACCAGCACACTAAACATTCATGAACATGCTAATATGGCCAGTAGCAGCTGTTTGCCTGTAATGTATTTCATTAAAGCTAAACTGAAGATGACCAAAAGCCCTCTGGGCTAATCAAAAAAGGCTCAGTAAAACTGGTTAGTGCCAGCTTCCTTTCCAAAAGGGGTCAACATCTTCAGAAGTAGTCAATGCTGAGAACTTTCACATCAGAGTTGAACTTGGCACAGATTTACTTTGACATCACAACTGAGAGAACTGAGTGCAGCAACTTCATTGAAAAAAGTGGATTTTTCCATGAAATCAAGCCGTTATAAATGTTTGTGTCACCAGGTTTCAAATAATTTTTGGTCCCAACAAACAACATTTGTTTGTGTGCAGAATTCTATAAAATAATTGCAGTGAAACTATGTAAAAAACAGTTGCCCTTCAATATTTTATCCAAATTCAGCCAGAGATTTAAAACAATGGAGGGTTCTTTGCAATGTGTGTATGTATCTCTAGTTTTGTGTTCTTGTCTCTAGATGAGGAAACAGGGCTGGAGGTCCACCAGATCAGCCGTCCTCCAGGCCTCAATATGGAGCGTCGTCGCAGTCGGGCCGTCCTCTACCAGCTGTCCGGACATCTTCAAAAACAGAGCAAAACCAAGAGCAAGCTTAAGATCAACAATGTAAGACAAGGAAGTTGTCTTTGGTGCCTTTTTTTGACTTAGGATTTGACCTAGAGTACCAGTCAAAAGATGTACACATCTTATTTTTTAATGTGTAGATCGAGTTTTGAGTACTGTAATTGTGACAGTTTTTTCAAGCAAAGCAGGACAAAGATCCAGTTGCACAAAGAGGAACAGATAGAAAAATCCCCAGACGATATGACCCTTTTGATCGTAACCCACCAATGTTTTTTTTTACTTTTTTTACATGTAGGACTTCAGGAATTGCAAAAGTGTTAGTATATTGTTTGTTCCTCCAAACACTTTAGCAAACCCGGGGTTTACTGAACATTGCAGCCTTGAGAGGTAACAAGCAAGACTTAAGATTTTCTATCTCAAATTGATTTTATGGTTGAAGGGGAGGTTCACATCATTACAGCATACTAATATTACAGCTTGCATGCTCGTAAAGAGCCAGTTTATATATCCAGCATTGTTTTCAAAAGCTATGTTTGCAACACAGCTTAATTTGCATTACTTTCTAAGTTATTAAGATGAAAACTTGTACATTACAGCAACAAGGTTGAGACAGAATGTGCAAAACTCTCCTTTCGGTGTGATCTTAATGACTCAGGACCTTGGAGGTGAGAGTTTTGCTTAAAAACTCTCATTACTCATTTGAATTCACTGTGAGGTTTGCTGATCAGATATCCTGGTTAAAGTGTTTCCTCCTGTTGCATCAGCTGTTAACTTAATGCTTGGTGAAACCACGAGGGACACATTGTATTTTTTCCCTTACTTTCTACATGAAAATATGCACCAACGTGGGGTATTGTGCCTTTTAGGATCTCCCATACAATGCTTTTTATACCTTTGTGGTGTTTGATGAATTATTGTATGGTGTCTAATTTTGGACTACTGGTTTGACATTGACTCTGAATAACAGAGAATTTACACTGTATTTTGCTTCACCTGAGACCTTGAATAATACTACTGTACTAGCAGTAGCAGCTTTAATAGTCATAAAATATTTATGCTAACTGGTGAAGATACAGGACTCCATTGGGGCTGCTGTGTCTGAAGAGGTAGACCAGCTTACCTGACGGCTGGTGGTTCGATCCCCAGCTTCCCAGTCTGAATGTCTAACTGTCCTAGGGCAGTATACTGAACCCAAAATTGCTCTTGATGACTCCTCCATTAGTGTGTTTGTGCGCGCGCTTTTTCTTGCGAGTAGGTTTGCACTTTGAAAGGATGCAGCTTATATCAGTGTATGGATGTGTGAGAATGTCGGCATGCAGTTTCAAGTGTTTTGAGTGGTCCATAGACTAGAAAAGCAAAATATAAATGCAGGTATTTTCCATTTCTATAGAAAATGAGACAATCAAGTTTACAATTAAGTTTATATTGAAGAGATCTAATCCCATCTATCCAGTATGTCCTTATTATTTTTGTTTGTTTGCTTTCTATCCACCCTACCAAGAGGGTTCTTGGAGCCAATGCAAACCCAATCCCGGAGTACAAGGTGGCGGACATCCAGAAGTCCCGTTTCATCCTCCTTCACTATGGTGCGTTCAAGGCTGGCTGGGATTGGCTAATCTTGTTGGCCACCTTCTATGTAGCCATCACCGTTCCTTATAACGTCTGCTTCACTGCGGTGGAGAACAGGGAAGACGGCGGTTCAGCAGCACGTAACCCTCCAAGTGTTAGTGATATCTTGGTGGAGATTCTCTTTATTATCGGTAAGACTGATTGAGCATGTTTTATACGATTTGTTGTACATTTTTTGCTTTGAATCCCAGTGTTCTCTATTCTTGAGATGACTTTTCGAGATGAGTCTTGAATATACTTTTCTAAAAAAAAGTCCTATTTTACTAAAATAGCTGAGCAAGTTTTGACTATTTTTACTCAAGCAACAGTAAATGGTGCTTTTTTTTAGGTATTTTTTCAGCTGCAGACTTAGTGCTCTCTTGTGAGTGTAACTGACAGCAACACAGTGTAATAAATAACAATAAAATAACATGTCTCATTGATGTGGTTTTGATGGTTTTTAGACAAGAATGGAGCTCTGTGGCTCAGAGGAATAAGATATACCCAGGCTTTAGACAATACAGACAATACTTGTTAGTTTAATCAATTCAGTGTTGGTTTATCTTTTTTATGCCATTGCTGACAATAAGAATACGGAATATCGTTTTCTTATAAGTCATGCCTCTTGGCTCCTGTCTATTTATATATTTTTCCTCTTTCTTCCTATCAGTTTAAAGGGCATAGTCCAGTGAAGCAGGTGTAAATCAGCCACTACCTCTCTCTTAATTGGCAGCACTGTGTGCTTACTGAATCTCCTAAACCATCTCCATGCTTTCTCTGCTGTATCTCAACATGCTGTCTCCCTTCTGGAAACCAAATACCACTAATCCCACTTGAGGAAGGCTTGTAAAAGGAAATGTTTTTACAGCCTGGATCTTATTGTCAGAGAGTTTGCAGGTGTATGTCTGATAGCACTTGCTTATTAGAGTCCTTCAGTGTTTTGCTACAAACAGCTTTACAGCAGAACTAAACAAACCTCTGCAGTTCTCACAGTAACTTTAAAATATAAAATAAACATAGGCTACAATGATCTTATGAAACATGATACACTGTAATCTATGACTGTTTGATATCAGGCAGTAATGTACAGTAAGTACATTGGTTTGTATTTTATAGCTTTTCATCTAATTGTCTCATCATCAGTACACATGTGACAGCTGTGAATTCAGCACTCCATAATGTTATTGTAAGAACTGATATAATAAAGGTAAACATGGTTTTGTCACAGCATCCCATAGCCAAATTGTTTGCTAATCTTTAAAAATCCTCAAAGTGTAAAGATATTTGGACAGCCTGTTAGCTTAGATTAGCATAAAAACAAGGCATAGGAAAGCAACTATCCTGACTCCGTATGAAGATTACAAAAATGGCAAATTGTTCTCATTTTTTGTTCTTTTCATGCTTTTTCTTTTGCTCTAAAACAAAAAGACATTCTCTTTTATTTAGGGAGCTTTAAAGATGCGAGCAAGTCAATTTTGTCGCTATTTTTTATGTTAGGTAAACTGTTTGCTTCTGATTCCCAATTTTGTACTAAGCTAACAAAGGCTAACTTGTAGCTAGCGGTGAAGACATGACATATTTTTGTTGCCCAACCAGGAAATTAACATTGCACTGGTTCCCTCTCCAAAAACATTTTGGGATTATTAAATGGGATTATGGATTTTCCTATTGCCAAAAATTAAGCTCCTTGACAAACACAAGTTTATGATAATAACCCTAAAAAAACTCTGTAGTCTCATTTAGACACTTGTTAGCAACTGCCTTAAAATGCATAAAACCTTCAACATAAAACCTTCAAAGTTCAAAAACCAGGTATATATTGGCATATTTTATGTTGTAGAACAAAACATCTAAACAAATTATCTCTTTTACCTCTTTTCAACACAGACCTTATTTCATGTATTTAACCAAAAAGACATTTAAAAGACTTTAAAACAAGGGAGCTGGAAGTGCAAAAAAAGCTAACTGACTTTCAGGTTTTAGGACTCATTACTTCATCACTTTATGTACTTACAAAACAGATGTGAAACATGGTAATAGTCTAATTGCTAGCTATAGATTTCATCTAACATGTGAAGTACCTTTTCACTAGAATACAGCCATGATGCATTTTGATGACAAAAGTAAAACTAAGACTAAAGTGTAGGTGTTGAGCCAATAGCACGGTTTAACCAAGCCTCCACTCATGATGTTGTATTGTTACCAAGCAGCACTAGTGTGTTAAGTTGTATGTTGTCGTGTGCCAGATATCGTGCTGAACTTCCTAACCACCTACGTGAGCACGTCCGGTCAGGTTGTGTATGACCCTCGCTCCATCTGCATTCACTACGTCACATCCTGGCTGTTTGTGGATCTGATCGCCGCCCTGCCCTTTGATCTGCTCTATGCCTTCAATGTCAGCGTGGTGGGTCTCTTACACACACACACTCACACACACACACACACACAGGCACACACACACACACACACACAGGCACACACACACACACACACACACACACACGAATACTATGTAGCTACAGCTACACCGTGCAGCTTTGATTTATTATGTAATGTGAGTGTAAGGAAAGTGCCTATAAATTACACACGTTGACTTGTTGTTGGGCTTTTGTTAGTCTTTGTGTGCGATTTATGTGCATTTATGTGTATGTGTGATGTATAGACAGAGGCTCTCCAGGTCCAGTCTGTAGTTACATTTATCATTTTTTATCAATAGCCCTCTCCTGCTTCATTAACGAACACAGAGGCACAACACACCACAGACACATACCCAGAAAACCTCTTCTCTGCCGCAAACATGTGAGAAAGGACACAAAGAGCTAACTTTTTTAATACGAAAAAAACTGAAAGAAGCTAAAAGCAACGACTGAAAAGTTTTTATTTAATATTTTTAAAATCCTGCTCCTACTTGCTGCTGAGGCTTCCAGGAAGGAAAACTGAGAATATGAGCTTCATCAAGAAACTCATTATTAGGTAACTGATCATTAAGCTGATAAATGGGTAGGCTGGCGTCAAATTACAAGCGGAGGCAAGTAAATTAACCAGGTGATGCATGCAGGGCCTTTTATCGGTAGGGCAATAGATATTGGATTACTGTGCTACGCAGCAGAGGAATCTGAAGAGTAGCAAGATGATTAAATCATAGTAAGAGCAAGGAAAATGTTTCTCTGAAACAAAAATATGTTAATCATTTGCTTCATATTTCTACTTTCCTGGAAAAAAAACCTTAAAATAAACAATGTGAGAGTGAAAAATCACGCTTATGTTGAACTGCTTACTGCTCATGTCCATGATAATAGTAACTTCTACAGAAACTACAGTTTCAATGAAGTTTAATATTAGGCTATCTCTCACTCATCCATAAAAGTCCACCAGTAATTTATTTAAGTCATTATTTCAATTTCGATTTGTAATCTCTTGTCTAGTAAATATTAATGTCATTTAGCTTCGCTGTTCATTTTTGATGCTTTGCTTTCAACATGCCTCTTCAGTCTAGCTATTGATGTTAACCAGGAACAGTTTCTTGGGATTTATGGGAAATGTTGTTCATTAAAGAGTGCAAAAAACAAAAAACAAAACTAACAACACAACACTGAAAAAACAACCATCCAGTATATTTTTAAAATCGCACTGACCCTTGGCAGGATGATTTTGTTTCAAAGTTAGACTTTTTGTCTTTTTTTCATGCCAATCAAAGGACTGGAGAAAATTTTTAGTCCACAAATGCTGCTGGAATTGAATAAGGATGGTGTCAGTTATATTTTTAGAAACAAATCGGCATGTCAAGGCTTAAGAAAAAATTGATAATTCTGGATGAGTAGTATGGAAGCACCGATGGTTTGGAAACTGGTCACCATTTCCTTACTTGTGGGATGACTGCAACGCCTTTTTTCCCTGAAACTCCAGCAGCGTTTTGTGAACTAATAAACTTCACCCAACCTTCCGGCATGAGGGTAACAACTTAATTTTCATATATAGGCGAACTATCCTTTTAAATCTCTGGTTCTATTTGCTTCAAATCCCAATATTGGTCTCAATATTTACTGTATGATCTAAATGCAAGTTCATACTGTATTCTAGCTTAAATATGGGAGGTGGTCCATATTGGGAAACATGCTCCACAAACACACTTATAGAACATAGTTACAGGAAGACAACAAGCTGCCTGGATGAAAAGTTCAGCTGTAACTTAGATGACGACAGGTCATATGATGAGCTTGCAGTCGTTTTACGTTGCTGTGTGGGTTTCAGGTAGAGCTGCATGTTGGTGTGGTGGTTTTCACCAGGACACAGAATTCTGAGCCGCAATAAACTGTAAATTATGTGGTGTTTTTTCTGGACTGATTTCTATCTGGACTACTGAATGTGTTGAGAACCAGGATTAGACCCAAGAGCAGGAATCAAAGCAGGATGCTTGAAAGAGAGTTGTTATATGTTTTTATTTAGTCAGATGAGGTAAGGGAATCTAGAGTAGCTGCGATGAATGGTGGAACTAAACAGTGATGTTGGCATGAATGGAGGTGTGGCAGGCAGTCAGTGCATGGCTTGCAGGCTGATGAGCAGGTGAGGATGATCTTGAAGATGAAGGAGAAACAGGTTAGCACACAAGAGAAACAAAAGAAGCAAGACTACACAAAGATTCAAGTGGGCCTGAAGCGTAGAGACCACTAGGGTGACACAACAATCTGGTGATGGGTGGTTGGAAAGCCGACATATCTATGCTGCAGATAGATTTGCTGATGACAGGCAGGTGCGTAGACTGGGCAAAGTGATGAGCAGATTGCAGGCAGGTGTGAGCACTTAACAGAGCCAGCAGCCAGGAGACTGGAGAGCCAGGAGAGCCACGCCTACACCCGGACTCCCACATAAACACAGAACAAAACCAAGGGAGACAGACAGACAGGGGAGCAGTGGAAACACACAGAAACAGAAGAAATCTGCAGCTGGCTCAGCTGCAGCCACAGCAGAATGAGCTTAGAAACAGCAGGGGGTTTTTGTTTGTGACAAACACCAGCAGAAGGCAGAAATTGTCTACACCAGTGTATTGTGTACAGAAGTGAACATTCCAAAATTGATCTATATCCAAATATCTAGAGCAGGAGTTTAATGTTAATTTTTAACAACCTCAAAAAATATTGTAGTGAAAGAGGAGGGTCTCCTACTTGCCCAGACCACAGACCATGATGCTAACCAATCAGCAACAGGATTCATCCCTTTGGCTTAGGGCCAAGGCGTCATGTCTTTCCAGGGTTGTTATGAATATGTTTTGCCAACAAAACACTGTCTCTTGAAAGCTTTCTTTTTCCGCAAGAAAAAGTCTTTTGACTTGCTCTGACGTTAGGAATGTGTCAACTCAAGGTTTCTGTCTAATTGCTTCATTTCTACGATCTCATTACCGAATACCTTCCCTTATAAAAAAAACCTCGAGGCCTCGTCTCTGCATTTTAAAACTTTGATGAAGCCAACGTTTGTAAGCTCTTCCTGCATTTTCTTGTAAGCCATTGAGAGTTGCACACCATATTACCATTGCGAGTTCAGGTTTGAAGTAAGGAGGCGATGTAAAGCATGTGAGCTAACACACCAGGGTAGCAAAAAAACGTTTTTTTTTTTTAATTATAAAAATAATTTTACATACCTGCCTTGTTATGCATTTAAAGTGGCTACTGACTTTTTTTTTTGTTTTTGTTTTCATTTTAAAGCTTATATAGGCAACACATGGCAATCAAGCTGTACAATGAGACCCCTTGGGTAGCAACTTGACTGCACCCTCCCCTCTGTGTTTGTCCAGCTTGCTTTTATTTCGTTTGTTGATGTTCTCTCTTTTAAGTCCAGTTTGCACCAAAAGATTCACGACAAGACGAAACAGTTGCAGGAAAAGTTGCAGCGGAGTAAACTGTTCCGTCTCAGCTCGACTCAAGTCCAGTGACAGTAATTCATTAGAAGCCGTTCTGAAGCAAACGCTTTTTCAATTAACAGACCCTTTGTTGGGCACTGGGAAACGAGTAGGGAGTTGCAACTGGGGTTTACATGGAGATAAAGCAAAAAATCAATAAAGAATAGAAAGTGGCTGATGAGGTCATTTTTACCCCAGGACCACAGGAATTTTTCCAGTAGAATGAATGGCTGAATGGCTTCTCTGCTTAAAGCTACAACTAAAATGAAATTACCTCTAAGTTTATCTTGACACTGAAGTCCGAGCAACAGCAACAAGGTTCAAACAACCTGTGAAGTCATTTTTGACCGTTTTTTTTCTTTGCTGACTGATTAAAATTCTCAGTCTGCATGGGTAATTTCTAATTACAAGCCTCCCTTAGCTCCAGTTGGAAAACTAGCAGTTCTAATTTATGTCACAGAAGGGAGTCTCTTGTGTCTATCCAGGAGTAACTAATCCCATCCCACTATTTATATCCCATGTTAGATTAGATTTTATGTTTGTCTTCTCTTCCATGACACTTTCTCTCCCAGAACTTTGGGGTTCACCTGCTGAAGACGGTGCGTCTCCTCCGCCTCTTGCGCCTCCTACAGAAGCTGGATCGTTACTCCCAGTACAGCGCCGTGGTCCTCACACTGCTCATGTCCACGTTCGCCCTGCTGGCCCATTGGATGGCCTGTGTCTGGTACTTTATCGGACGCAGTGAGATTGAAAGTAACAGCCCTGCCTCTTGGGATATAGGTTTGTGTCTCTGTGTTGTGAAATCTGTGTGCTGTACAGGGATTTAAATGGTTTAATTTAATTATAGGTTATTGTTATATGTTATTGTCATTTTAACACTATGAGGTTTAAAACTTCAAAGGTACACTATGTAAGTGATTATTACAGTAAAATAACCAATTAGAAGTAGGTAAAGACTTACAAATAACTCTTACACTTCAGAAATATATGTATTATAAAAAGAATTATTACAGCAGAGTAGTCCATGTGACTGTAAGAAGATACTTCAACCAAAATGTATCCACCAACTCCCCCTCAGTAGGCTTGAAAAGTGGCCTGTAGGTTGTTTTTTTCCATTCTTTAAATAGAACAGCACCTGGTCAGCTTTGATTCATGGCCAGTAACACTGTACTTTCATGATAACGTGTTTTCACAGTGTAAATAAAGTACCAAAACATCCATCAAGACTTCCTCAACCAATCCTGAAGTGTAATCAATTTCTCCAAGGTCTGCTTGCATTCTTAATAAGTTCCTTAGTGTAGGAAAATACAATACATACAAGACAAGTCTGTCACAAGAAGTGTTGATGGCCTGCCTTCTCCTCTCCCACCGGATCACCTGCAGTAATACTTAGAAAAAAAAGAGCATGTATACCTGACCCATGTCTTGACAAATTTTTTAAAATGATGCTGGACATCTGGCCGGGTTCAGTCCCTGCTGCTGACATGGTGCTTTACTTTTTTTTCTTTTTCATTTCTTTGTTTATAAGGCAAACACACATTAATCAGCATTTCTGTAAATGTACCAGTGTTAGTCAGCTTGATAATTTTCAAAAGTCTCCAATAGTAATAAAATAAACAAAACAAAGACACTAGGGCGTTACTAAGAATGCAACTGTGACAAAAACAGAGACATTTTTGAGACAAAACATAAGCCATTCAAAGCAACAGTAGCAAGCAGAAATGGTACAGTAACACAGCAACAAAAGCACAGGGCAACAGGAAGCAGCAGTCATGAAATATTGACCATAAACTCTCTCTGATACATGCAAACATGCAGCGCAGCAATAAGCAGTAGACAGATAAAATGCAGTAGCCCTTTACCTCAATAAAATGTAACCCCCCCAAAAAAGGCAGTTGTATTGTTAGTGTTATCACAAGCATTGAATTGTAAAATAAAGCCTAACAAATAAGTCATGCAACACAGGGTTAAAGGTTAACTGGTAATAAAAAAGGTCAAACAGGTTAGTAAAATGATAATATGAACCTAACACATAAGCTATGCAATAGATATGTTACGACAGCTATGGTAGAACATACCTGAGTGTTGATAAAATAAAAAAATCTTTAATGCATACCCAGTCCATGCAAAACTGGTCACCTGGTATCATGCAAAAGACACGTGGGAGAAGTTAAGTAATTTGAGTGAAAATTTGATTCAAAAATATGCTAAAGCCCTATTGTGCTTTAAGATAATTTACCAAAATATAGTGTAAAATACATAATTATACCATAAAAGCATTTGATATTACGTGATAACACCTGACTGAAACACAGGGGTAATTTGTTACTTTCCAAGCGGCAATCATGCATGTCTTTTAAATATGTATGCATGCTTGGGTTGGGTTTGGACGTGAAAAACAGAACGCTTGTTTGGTGTGGGTTAAGCTCGGTTAAAACTCTCTGGGACTCGGTTGAGTTCAGCCTCGAGTCCAGAGGCCTCACTCTGTAACAGACCACAAATCACATGACCTTCTAAACTTACTGACAGCTTCAGGGTTAAGATGAGTCAGTTAAAAATGTTTAGGTTGCTTTTAAACTATGGTTATGGTTGAGTAAATATTATGGTCATTGTTAACATAAGGTTCCATTAAGTGTTTGCCTCAAATCCCAAAGGCATAATTTGCCAAAATGCTTAAATTTTTAATTTGAAGTAAAATGCTGCCACTTTGCACAGTTTCCAGGCTAACAATGCTTTGAGCCAGATGTTAAAATTAGCATGCTAACATACAGTGAAAATGCTAACATGCTACTTTGGCAGGTATATATTAACCAATTTAGTTTTTGCTAATAATAAACACAAAGCATGTACAGAAATGTCACTATAGCAGGTATATAATCTTAAAAAGCATGGTGCAGGTTGGAGACCCCGGTCACTCAATGTAAAGGAAAGTAATGTGGAAACTAGATTTTAATAATGATATGCTTATACAGTGCCTTGCATAAGTATTCATACCCCTTGAACTTTTCCGCATTTTGCTACATTACAACCAGAAACATTAATA
>JAQLOL010000020.1:2532546-2554947 GCA_029783665.1 Naso thynnoides | reverse complement strand
ATTAATGTTTCTGGTCGTAATGTAGCAAAATGCGGAATAGTTCAAGGGGTATGAATACTTATGCAAGGCACTGTACATTACTATTGTGAAAATCTTAGCTTTCTATATTATCTGCCCAGGCAACTATGGTATGGTTAAAGTTGGGAAATAACATGGTTATGGCAGTCAACTAACAGTGATATTGATAATATAGTTTATGTAATTAAGTATTATATGACATTGTGGCTGGAGTTTATATAAAGGTAAAGGTTACTGAAAAGTTTGTGATGGGACACTACACTTTACTATTTAGACAGCACATAATCTGAAAGCAGGGTGAGGTGCGAGGGATAAAGGGGTTGGATTTGGACATTGCTATTGAGATGACAAAGGCAATTGGTTACAGAAGCACTTAAGCACTGAGGAAAAGGTTCACCTCATGTGTAAGGTGAAAGCGTGTGAGCGTATCATCTCCCAAGCAGCACCGGGAAAATATCTTTCACCAAAGATCCCTGCAGATAAAGCACGCATGGGATGAGAATATCTTGTGTTCTGGCATCACCAGAATGGTATCACAGTTCCAAAAGAGGTATACTAATGTCATGAGACAAGGAAAGTAAAAGCTTTAATGCATACGAGTAATGCACTAATGGGCTATTTAAGTTACTATGATGAGTCTTATTGTGTGTCCCCATGTGTCACAAGCAGAGTGGACACCTCTTAGCAACACGCTTGTGTTGACATATCCAAATAGTGCACCCTGCAAATAACAGGACAACACTGCCATAGACATTTAATGGAGCATAGCATTAGTTCTGGCAGGCCACATAGTCAAGCTTGCTCAGCTCCTGCTCATCAGCTGATGTGGGCCGGCCACATCGGACAGACCCACATCAGCTGATGGACCATGTCAGGCCAGCCCATGTCAGCTGACCAAATTTGGCACGCTATTTAAACTGTTTCAGATTGCCTGCTTTTGCTGCTTCCTCTGCATGCTGCCTCACAAACTCTTGGCATCTAATGAAAACATCCTAACTGTTGTCCGTGCTGCGTCTCACCTTGCTGCTCATCATGCCGATCCCTGTCCTTGATGATGATCCATGGCAAGGCGACTGCATCTTGGAGACTCAGTCCCAGCCATCCAAAGCGGAGGAAGCCTCTTGTGAAAGGAGCCCTGTCGCCACCCGAAACAACGCTTGTCTGGCAAGTAAAAATCCAACTACTCCCATCATTAGTGAATGGTCAGTGCCCAGGCTTCTGGAAGTCTTATTTAAAAATCAAGTTCTGGCTCCAACTGGTGCTTCTCATGAAGAACTTTTTGCATTGTACATGGAAAATGTCCACTCTGAACCCCCACCTGCAGACCTGTCATCCTCTGTTCCCAGGAAAGAGGAAGAGAAAAAACGTCTCCTACAACTCCGCTGCGACTCCCATCCCGACTGCTAAATGGGCATGAGCCCCAGCAAACAGCTCCCCTGGGCGGGAGCCCAACCTCTTCTTGTTTGCTCTGTCCAACATCCAGTCATCAGTCGACAGCGTGAACTCCAGGATCCAGGCTCTGGAATCCAGCTACACATCTCTGGCAGTCACCTTTTTCCTGAGTTCAGCTGGTCGCTTCCTCCTTGGTTCACGAATGGGTCCTGGCTTCAAGTTAAACCACAGGACCAAAGGTAGTGCAGGTCAATGACGTCACTCCTGCACATGTCGACGGCATCACAGTCCTGCGGAGGACACTGGGATGTGCAGTCCCTGTTTCCTCCAGCATCCCATTCTTCCCTCCTGCTGCTGCAATCTCTCCCAGTCTGAGAAGCCAGATTCTTGCAGGTAACGGCATTAATCTTACAATCCTGCTGTGTTCAAGCTCTCCAATAGGCGTATCGTGAATTGTGGAGACATGTCAGTCTTACTGAAGGATAGTGACCCCCACTTGTCAAAAACTCTGACTCTGGCTGAGCACTGTCGCATTTGGTGTATTCCAAGATGTTATATGTGAGGTCTACCCATCTCATAGAGTGGAGCTTGATACATATTTAGCCATCATCTCAGACCTGGCCATGACCTTTGGAGGAACTTTATTTAATGAATACCATAAGTCATTTTCTGCAAAAGCCGCCAAGTACATTTAAAGGTTCAATCAAAGACTGTACTGGTCAGTAGTCGACCTGGGCTTCATCAGCAGATATTTCACGGGGCATCAGGCCTTCTCCTGTTCAATCTGTGGCTCTTTTTCTCACTCTTCAAACTGTGCTCAAAAACTGTAAATAATGTCCATCCACCCAAGTCCATCTCAGACCCACTACAGGGAGAGTCCAAAATAACACTGCTCATGACTCTTCTGTGTCATAATTTCAATGAGTGTCTGTAAATTCTATAATTGTAAATATTTTCATGCTTGTAGCTACTGCGGAGACGGGCACCCAAAATCTGTGTGCCCATGACGAACCCGCTTCATTAGAAAAGAAAAGAAAAAAGTAGGGAGTGTTGATTTTCCCACAGATCTGCACATACAATCTATATGGTCTATTATTTCCGGGACAAGCACAAGTCTCACTTCATATGCACATGAAAATCAGTTGTACAACCAACACCAATCACAAATCATACCCCCTTTAAATAAATATCTTCTCTACTCACCACTTACTAGAGCTGCAGTTGGCATATCCCAGAGTTGAACTTCTTCATTACTGCTTCTTTCCATTCAGTGGCAAATCTTTTGGTTAAGTCTCTTTCAAAGGCCAGCTGCACTAAATGCGCTTTTCATTGGTGCAGCATGCTGAGTCTATTGTCTGTGGGAACACTTTTTAAAGTAGAAAAAGAATTCTCACACATGGCTGTTGATGCTCCAAACGTCAGAGCATGTTTAAAGGCCGTCATCACACTTGGCATAGCCTCCAGTGCACCATGGAATGTCTTGATAATCCGTGATATTGTCCAGGTTTCACCGTTGGTGGTCATGTTTGTTTTGAGGAAGTGGCGAGCAACAACAAACTCTGCTTCAATGATTTCAGTGCTTGATAAAGTCAGAATGGGCTTTACATGTTTGACATCAAGGAAAGTTTCACTGTTTAGGTCCAGAGATTAAAGTGTGGTCATTAGCTCACTGCTGCGTTCACTGAAACGCTTGCTTATTTCTTCCCCCACAGCGTTCAGGGTGCTGTAGAATAATCTCAGCAGTTCAGTGTCACCCTCGTCAGTATCACCGTGCTGCGGGCCAATGGTCTCTTCAACAGCATATGATTGGAGACTTTTGTTAACCATCCTCTTCCTCTTTTGCGGTCTTTCTGTCTCTTTACATTGTCCAATGATGTTGTTAAAATCACTTTCTGAGCACAGTTGTGCAACACATTCATTTTCACTAATCTCATCCCGGAGAGCAAATCCATTTGTTCTGACTGAAGCATTTTGTTGGGGGCATCAAGCAGCTGCAAGATCTTCTGCACAAAGCGTCCAATGAATTCAAAGCTTGGCTCTGAAACAGCCCGAATCAGACCTGCTGCCTCAATTTGTAAGTCAGTTCCAAAGGCACGATTGCTGTCAATCTCTGACAACAGAGAGAAAATGTCATCAAATGACTTGAGCACAACTGTGACAGTAGCTAGATGGCCAGTCCAGCGCTGTTCGAGTAAACGTTTTAGTGTCTCCTTTATAGTGGACTGCAACAGTGGGTTTCTTAGTGAATTTGTAGAGAGACCCACAAACTCCAAAAAAGTCCTCAATTGTTTCCTCACTCGACATTGCATTTATCACCACTAGGTGGAGCTGATGATTAAAACAATGGACGTAGGGTATCTCTCTGGCGAGCGTGTCCTGCAGTATCTTCTGAACTCCCCCATGCTTTCCAGACATGACAGATGCTCCGTCATACACCTGACTTAGAATTTTAGATGTAGGCTACTTAAACCAACTCTGCGCAGCTCTGTCAGCGTCAGCACGTCACTTGCCGCAGCACGTATGCGTCACGTGACACAAGCCGAGAGTCATATCTGCCGTAATGAATAAAATTATATTAAAATATTTTTTTGTATTTTAAATTTTACTGATTTAAGTTAACTAAATATGAATTAATACAATTTGACACACAAAACAAATAATGACTCATTCCAAAAAAAAATCAGCAGGAAAAAAACACTCATCACCCCTGTGACAGCCAATGGGGGGGCAAGGAGACATGGTTGATTGACCCCCTGACGCCGGGGCTGCCAACACCCCACAAGAAGCAGTCAAGATGATGTTAGTTTGCGCAGAGCATTTTTCACATGACAGCTACTACGAAAAACTGGAATTCAGAACCCAATCAAAGACTTTTCCTGAAGGACATGGCCATCCCTTCACTTGGTGTCACACAGACAGTAAACGAGGTAAGTACTTGTGTTTTGTTTTCACTTTGTAACGCTTAGCACGGCACATTGTTATAATCCGTAATACCAATCTTCTTCTACTCGTTAACAGAGGCTTTGTTTTGTTGACCTACTAACAAGCACATCCGCGGTGGTTTGCACATGGCGCCCTACAGTTATATGTCTTTCTCTCTAAAATTACAGAAAGTGATAATCTTAGTCTAAAAATAGATAACATAACATAACATAACATAACATAACGCGAAGAAAAACGAGTCACAACAAGCACACCAGACCATTTAGAGTAGCTGGAAATGACTGTAGGCAGAGGCAGGCTAATGCTACCGATACACTCTCAGCAATTGAGCTAAGCTAATTAGCGGTGGGCGAGCTCTGATCGTCTCTTCCTTGTTACTGCACGCACTGTCAAAAAAAGTGTCTATCTGCTTGTCATGGACTCGGGAGTGAGGCATGACACGAAAACAAAAAAAATGTTGACGTATCCCTTTAAGCTTCAGCAGTTTGGTAAGTAATTCTGATTATTGCAGGCCTACTCTTTTCTACTCAACCACCATTTGTCTTTGCTTAAAGCTCCACTGTTGTCTGTTCTTTGTTCCCACCACTGGAGGATGTTTTGTCTTGTATATTTCATATCTTTTGAAAAGTGTTGCTGATAGTTTATGGTCTCTTTTTTCATGTTTCATGTTTGGGTCACTGTGTTGATGTTTTCCAGAAGAATACTGACAGCAGAATACTGATGGCTTAAAATAAAAATATCCTTTGTTAATTTTAGCTACTGTTCAAGGATGTTGCTGTGAAAGAAGGCATGATTTTAATCAAAACACATTTTCATTATATGTGTTACAAATCTCATTCTAAAGCACAAAATGAAGTCACAAAGTGAAAAAAATTGCCTGACAAAAAAGTCACTTTTTCATTACTTCTTTTTTGGGAGGGGGGGGATTTTTTTTCGCCTTTATCAATAGAACACCTGAAGGATCGAACAGGAAATGGTGGAAAGAGAGGGAGTGACATGTCGCCAAGGGCCACAGGATGGAATCGAACCCAGGGTCGCTGCAGCAAGGACACAGCCTCTGTATATGAAGTGTCCGCTCTACCAAATGAACCACCAGGCCCATTGTCATGACTTCTTAAAGGTTGACTGCAGCACCTCCTAAAACCAAGTATTATAAAATCTATCAATAGTTAAAAAATATATATAGAACTTTAGTGTTGGAACTGTAGAGTTTTCCCCTTTTTTACTGAGATGTAGACTATACATGAGCTGAACAATTATTTGTGAAAGGGAAAATAATTTGCTTTGTTCTTCGATTATTTATCATTTGTATTTTTTATGTATTAGTCCATTATTAGATAACTTGTGCTGCTGTCCATCACACACAAACACTGAGGTGTGTTGGGGCAGCTCGGGCCTCAATGGTAAACGTGCAGAAAATACAACCAAATATGTATTGAGGATGTGGTTAAATGACTTGTGCTGAACCTTTGGTCTTTGTAATTTTGAATAGCCACTCCTTGTATTTTATAACATACCACTGATTACAAAAAACAGGGCATATTTGCAAGTTGCACTGGTGCTTCTGGGTACAAAACTTTGTCCCACTGTCTCCACAAATGGTCTCAAAATGTGACAGAATGGCTGCAGTTTTAAGCCCTGTATACTGAAGAGAGAAAAAAAAAACAGAAGTAAAGCTGAATGAATTTCTAACATATTTATTACTTCTCATAAGCTTCTTTTAATTTTTTTTGGAAATCTACTGAAGTCAGAGAAATCTTTCCATTTAGGAAGAGGGGACAACCTGCGTCTCTTTGGACAGTCCTTCATGTAATGTCCGATCTTTCCGCAGATCCTGCAGCACCTGTCATTGGGTGCCAACTCACCATCTGTCAACACCTTTGAGTCAAAGAAGTAGTCCTGTGGAAGAATTCCAGCAGAAAGAGCACATAATTTAGTCACTTTCCTCAAGAAACACAGCAGAAAGCATTCAAATTCGTAACCTCTGTGTCCAGTTTGGCAGAGTCATAAGTGACTTACCACTTCAGTGCCAGGGTTTGGGTAGAACGGCGTTCCAAACAACTTTCTCCCATTTATAAATGCCTTCATTATGAAGTTTGTCACTGAAGGAAATGAAGACACATTTCATTTTCACAGGTTCAGAGATGGCTGAAATCACAGAATGAGCACCAGAGTGCACAGAATAGCTCTTTTTACATTGCCTTTTTAAGACAGGTTGTGTGCGCCTTTTCCCTGCCTCACTGTCTGTATTAAAGTTCCAGAGGCTGTTTTGAGGGTCAGTTTTGATCCTCCTCTAATCCGCCTCCAGAAGAAGTATTAAAGGCGCATTAGGGGCAAGTCCGAGTTTGTCTAAATGGGTAAGCTGGCAGGCTGGGTCGGGGGGGGGGTTATCAGTTATGAGTGGCATTGTTGGGTGAGCACATAGTGGGATATAGTGTTCCTATGGATATTTGAGACAATGTTAATAAGTAAGACAATGTAGAGGAATCAGCTCTGGATGAACTGCAGGAAAGGAGTCTAGATGTTATGGCATGAGATGAGATTGTCTTTCAGGGTTGATGTGAGATTTTCCAGGTTTCAAGTGGTCTGTTAACAGGTTGAGCCAATTGTTAAATGATAATTTTGTTCTGCCTTTCCAGTTGAGGAGTGTTATTTTCTTGGCCATGGTTAAAGCTATTAGAATAAAAGTTCGAAGATGTTGAGAAATAAAGGCAAGAGAGTGGGCCAGAAATGTCTATAGAATTCTACTGGGTAACTATTTAAACCTGGGGATTTGCTGTTGGACATGAGCAGTGGTGCTTTCTTCAGTTCATCTATGGAGAGCAGTTTCAGCAGTTCCAAATTCTCTGCCTGTGTTGTAGAAAGTTTTGTTAAGGAGACATTCTTCAGAAAATCATCCGCTTCGTGAAATTGCGGGAGTTAGATTTTAATACGATGTTGGATTCTAATATTCTATGTGTGAGTGAGCTGCTGATCAGAAAATAGTCAATGTAGGAGTACGTTTTGGGTTATGAGGAGTGGTATGAGTACTCTCTGTTGTTAGGATTGTGCAGTCTCCAGATAGCCACCAGTCCACAATCTAACATATATTGTTTGATTGTGGATGAGGAATGGAAGGGCTTATGGTGGACTGAGGTAGAGGAGCGGTCAAAGTTAGCATACAATACAGAGTTAAAATCACCTCTAAGAATGATATGGGAATGAAAAAAGTTGGCTAGTTCTAAGAGGAGGATGTGAAAGAAGGTGGGGGAGTCTGAGTTGGGGCCATGGATACTAGCTATATTGTTAAGGTGTCTTTCTCAGTGTTGCCGTTAAAACGTCATGCCGGATCTGACTCCGTTGAATTATGAGAAAAAGGTGTGTTTTTACTAAACAAAATGGAGACATGACCAATCAATTTACCCTGAGTTTCCAAGAGATTCTGAGAGGTGGGTTTCTTGTAGAAGGCAAATGTCTGATTTCAGTTCTTGAATACGATTCAATACCTTGGTCCTTTTTGCAGGGGAGCTGATTCCTCTTATGTTCCAAGATATCATATTTAGTGCTAATGATGTTGTTGCAAGTGTTGATAATGAAAAAATAGTTGTCTTTGAGGGGGGGGGGGAAGGGTATATGTACATAAACAAATATCTGGAGCTCCAAAGATTCAGTGTGGGTATGGGTCACATTATTATTCAGACTATGATAACTTTATATTATGTAACCTGATAATTTATAATATTCATAAAATCGTATAAAATCACATAATACTTCAATATTGCAGCATATAGTATAATATAATATAATATAATATAATATAATAGAATAGAATAGAATATAATAGAATAGAATAGAATATAATGATGCCATATATACAGTACATGAAGAGGTGGATGAAGAGGATAAACAGTTTCAGGGGAGAAGAGAGAAATATACATATGCACATACATACATATCTGCACACATAACCATATATACATGGGGCGAGGTGTGGGTGGGGGAAATATAGTGTTAAACGGCTGTCTGGTGGCAAACTAAAGTGGTGAAAAAAATCATAAATTTTGCATACAATTGAACATTTTTTAGGCAAGCATTTAAATATGTTGCAGGGCTGCAGAATAACTTTTTTTTAAAACTAAGAGCCCCTCACTGAAAATTTTCAGAAGCGCAGGCAGAAAATTTAGGGGCTTCACCTTAAATTGACCTGCAACACAATTTTCTACTTTCTGCATTTATCAGAAATAGTTTTCTTTCCATAAGTTGTTACTTTGCATGTGAACTGTTATGGATTCTGATTTTTTAATGGAAAAAAGTCAGAGACAGTAGGTGGATCTGTTTGCCAGTAAAAAAAAAAAAAGAAAAAAAAAGTCACTTGAATGGCTGACAATTGAGCCTTGACAAAAGTGACCAAATCTAAATTTTCTAATAAATCAAAAATATAAACGTTTTCGGTAAAAATTATTTGTGTGCCTCTGCTTAAAGTGCACAGCTTAAATACAGCATGCAGCTTTTTATTCAGTGCAGATGTTTACTTATCAGGTAACATTACAGAAAGGTAAACTCTGATAACTGTGTGCCTAATATTACAGTACAGATGTGCCCACACAAACAGCTGTTGAAATGACTGACAGCTGATCAAGATGTGATCAACTGTCATCTTTGACGCGCATATAAGTTTAAAAAAATACATATCTTCAGATGCTCAAAAACGAAGAGTCACCGAGTCAATGTCACTTCACAGCCTCCCACTCCCACAGCGCTGGTGCTGAGCTCCCGCAGACGTTACCCCACTTTTTTAAAGGGGATCTGGCTTAGACCAAGGGGGACAGGACTGAATGCCACCTCTCAAAAACTTCACCCCTTCATAACCGATGGCTCCAGAGTTACAGCCCCAACAGGACCGCCAGCTGCTCCCAGCTTTTTTTTCTCCACATGTGCTCAGATGGCGTTTTTGGAGCAGCTGCGCCAAGTGACACGCGTTTTAGCGTGATCCCATTCATAAGCCTGCACCGCCAGACTCCCTCCCTCTTTTTTTTTTAACATGGAAAAAATGGAATGTCAACAAGTTTGCAGGCCGTTGTGCGACCATTTTTTTCAAAAAAAATGGTCGCACGTGACCATTTGGCCACAGTCTGGAGCCCTGTGTTTGCTAAAAAACATTTTTCTGCTGACCCTGTCTGCAACAGTACAATGCTGTCTTCAGAGGCAGCGATTCCTTACCCCTTCTTTTGGCATCTGACTTGACTGACTATGCGTAAGTGCCTTATATAACCCCACTTCAAAAATACAAAACTATCCCTACAAAGCCAACGCCACTCAGTTCAGTGTAAGTTAACAACAGTGGATAACTGGCAAACTTTAAATGTGGCACTTATGTGGAGTCTCTGTGTAAAAAGGGTTAATTTTATCTCTAAAACAAGAAGTGAAAATAAGAAACCTCTTTTTTTGCTTTTTCATTCAATATCAAACAGTCAAACTGCAGAGAGCAGATGCTGGCAGCACAAAGGAAAACATCACTAACCCTAACAGTTATTGGCTCAATTTTAAACTCTTTTGTTTAAATAAAGAAATCCCTTTAGAACAACAACAACATATTTCCGCTTATGGTTAGGTGTGCTGAACAAAGGAACTTACTTTTGCGAGAAACTCCAGCACCAAGATTATGATTCAAATCAAAGGGATCTGAGGAAAAGAGGAGATGAGTGAGTACAAAAGAAGGCATTGACCTTAACATTAGGATGCAGTTAACGACAAAATGGATTAGAGCACCTTCAATAGCGATGCATTTGCTGGTCCATTGTTTCTCAAAGGTGGTGAGGCGCTTCCTTTGGCGGATGCTGATGACATGCTCTTTGAAGTCAAATTCTTCTGTGTAAAAGCGCAGCAGTCCCAACCACAGCTCTCCCACTGACTCTGTGTTCGGCTGCAGCTCTGACAGTAGCCGACGCTGTGTAAAAAAAGAAACAAACACACAGTAATTATTCATTTCTATAAAGAGGAAAAAATATGTGAAAGGAACATCATTTGGACAACATTTAGATTATGTCAAATAATGCAGTACTGTCCCAAGTTAAAGAAGAAGAAGAGGAGTTTCTTTAAACTCACCAGATCATCAAGGTCATCACAAAAGAAAGCATTCCAGCCATCGACCATCCGCTGGGGAACAGTTGTCCCGTCAAAAATCTATAGAGACATCATACAGAGCTATACTTTTTATTTCATTCAAAGTTAACACCCCTTTATTTTTTAGGCAGATCAAGCTTATTTTTCTGAGTTTAAAGGGTTTAGACACTAATCATTAGGCCTTTTCGGACCACAGAAACCATTCATAGTTCTAAGATCTTAGTTTTAAGAACCTCCCATTTTATTGCATCCACACTGCCGGAACTATTATAGTTCTTAGAACAATGCTTTTAGGAACTTTTGTAGCTCCAACTCCATAGTAGGTACTTTTGCAGCACAGGAGGAACTATAGTGAAATAAGTGCACGTTGATTGGTTGAACTCAGGAGCCAGCGTTGGCAACCACCGTTTTAAAAACCTGACAGCTGTATTAACAAGACGACGAGATCGCCTTTTTCTTTATATCATTGTATCTTTTCTAGGATTTAATGGTGTTCCGTACAAGATTCATGGTACGTTATCAACACATACTGGAGTGGTAATGCAGTAACATTAGCTTTCATTTGTTGTCGTTGTAAAGTTGCGTTGTACGTCACATAGAAGTGACATTGGTGTACCAACTGTCAGCCATTTTACGTAGCTTACGTAGAGGGTTCCTATTTGCGGTGCGAATGCCACAGATAAAAAGCCCTTGAAGGTATTCAGTTCCCCAGGAACTCCTCAGTGGACAGTTCCTCTCAAAAAGTCTCTAAACTGTTTGGTATGAAAAAGCCTTTTGACTGGTACCTCCTGCAGGACAGGGATGACAGGTGGCTGCCTCTGCTGCAGGAAGTACAGCACCATCAGGATGTAAGCATAAGATGAGAGGCTTCCTCTAGACGCATCCCCAATGTCGCAGCGCTGTGAGAATGAAGGGAGGTTAGTTAGATAGCAAGAAGCAACAAAGAAACACTTTGGTTCCTTCAAGTAGTCCTCAAAAATATCCTATTAGGTACAGTATAATGTAATAGACATAAATAAATCAACATCATTTTTTACCAGAAAAAAGGCAGCAGTTCTCAAAGATATAGCTCGAGACTATATTTTCTCACTTGTGGCACTGGTGCTCCAAACTGAAAATTTTGGGAGCACCAACAAATGGACAATTAACAGAAACAATAATGTGCTGTTAGTGTTAAAACTGTAATGTTTTCCTTGTCCTACTTGGATACAGGCTTATGTGTAGGTCTGTGATATATAGGTATCCTGTATGAATAGATGCATCCTCACTATGGTACACTTTTATGAACTATGGATCACTCAGGCAATGTCTCATTACCTCTTCCTCTCTTAACAGCAAGACCTGATCAGCAGCAACAAACACGTAAAAAAGAGCAATTGGAGTCAAACTGGCCAAACCATACTATACAGGGACAAAGTTATCTTTACAGGGGATTGCCAGTTATAAGACTGATAAATCCCTTGATCATTCTGAAACTCTTATTTTATAAAGTTTTTTCTAAAGGTTGTGATAGCACAGTGATGTCCATGTTTCTGTTATTACCTGTTCTCTAATTCGCTACTGCCAAAGTTTCAAAGCATATAATTTAGAATGACATTCATGAGGTCTGGCTGTTTAACAAATGTGCTTAGTGGTGCAAACTTATTTAATCAAGCAGTGGTTTGAAGACCTTAGTGGAAACTTTACATATAAAGTAAATTTAAAGATAAAGATAAATTAACACATTGCTAGTGCCACCCAATTCCAATACACATGGTGTCAAGAAGGTGTTTTCATTGGATATTTAGCCAAAGCATGTAAATGTCAACTAAATTCTAATCGATTCTTTCTAACAAACCTCCTGGAGGAAAGGAGAGCGCAAAACACAGTAAACTGAACCATCTAACCACTTAGGAGTTACTGCATTTGTTTGTCAATTTTAGCATACCTTTGCAAAGACTTTCATTGTGTATCCCAGGAACTGAACACGTGGATCCAGAGCTGCATATGTAGCCAGCATTCTGGTGTTGTGTTGAGCCTACAGCGATGACCAGGCCAAAGTAATTCAATCAGCACTTTCAGTAAACAAAGACACGTACTTTCAATAACAGTGAGGGCAGGTTTTGGTATGTGAGCCTCGTTTACTCACCAGGGTGTTATACAGGCTAATATCTCCTTCTAGACCACTCTGTCTATGCTCAAACTTCACAATAGGCACTTTGGCTGTTGTAATAGGCAAGATGTTCCTCAGACCTGTTATGTTGGGAAAATGGGGAATCACAACCAGTCAGAATCAGTCCTTAACACAAAGATGAATAAGAAAAAATGTAGTAACTTTGATTCACCTGCATGCTTCTTTAGCACTTTTGCAAGGCCTTCAATGATCTCTTTGCAGTTCAGCTTCTGTCCCAACAGATCAAACATTACATGCAACAGTGAAAGAATATAAAGGTCACTAGATGTCAGTTCTACTGTTGGGACGTGTGTGTGCGCGTGTGCGTGTGTGCGCGTGTGCGTGTGTGCGTGAGTGCGTGTGTGTGTGTGTGTGTGTGTGCGTGGGTGCGTGCGTGAGTGGGTGAGTTAAGTCTGCATACCTCTGCAGTCTCATGACCTTCCAAAGTCATGCAGATGTCAAGGTCACTGTCACGGAAGCCAAAGCCATTCTTGGAGGAGCCAAACAAGCAGAGCTGAGCTTTATCTGTGGATTCACACAGAGACAAAGGAATTCTAAACACACAATCTGTATCATTATCAGAAATTCTCAATTAAGAACAGGTTTCTTAAAAAACACCAGTCTGTTCAAAATCTGAGTTAAATATCACAACAACAGTCATATTATACTCACAATGTACAATATTACAATTGCTGCTATTCATGACACAGATGTTTCACAATAATGCCTTGCAATACTTTGTGACCTGCAGAAATGTTTTTAACTTGTTTTGTGCAGTGGAAGCATTGAGATTGTATTACATAAAAAACAGCAAATAAACACATAAGAATCAAAGAATTAAAGTTTGCTGACAGTAGGAGGAAAGGCCTGGTTCTCTCTTTGTTGGAGACACACACATAAAGGCTCTAGGTAGTATCAGAGAATTTGCTGTCTGTGGTCTAAGCTCACCATTATACTCCTTCCTTATAAACCTCTCCAGGCTGGCAAGGATCTGCTCCCTCTTCTGCTGCTCAGCATGTGTAGGTGACAGCTCGTCTAGCAACAGCAGAACAGAAATACAGTCACATGAGCTGCAATCAGTAGATTCATCTATTAGTTAATTTAAACTAAAGGATTAAAGCTTTGAAAGATTTAAATATTTGACAGTTTTAACAATGTTCCTCAACCTTCTTGGCCTTCTATACAGTATAACACAGGAAACTGCCAATTTTCTACCTCTTTCCTTTTCGGATATAATGTGAAACCCTACAGTACTTTTCATCTAAAGTACACGGATAAACTATATCTAAGTAGAATAAATCAGACATTTCTTCGGCTTTTCTCTCTTTTCATTATTCTTTTCTTTGGCTCTGTTGGTTTCCTGCTTATGTAGGCCTGTGAGTTACAAATTAACAATTTTTTGCATGAGCCTTGATGCTTCTCTGAGAAGTAGATCAATAAGTATCAAACCAACCAACAGCAGTGTTTGGTTGCCTGTCCTAGTGTGGCTTTTGATTTTTTCCCTCCAATTTGATTCAAGTCAAAAAGAGGTCTGACAAGCATAAAAGCATCTATTATTTATCAAAATATTTGGCCAGTCCATAATAACAGCAGAGAGCGTGGGTGCGAGCAGCGATATTCTGTTAACAATTTTTGACAGTGATATGCCTTCATAGCTTAACCCTAACACTCCAGGCGAGGCAGCACCATTTTTGTTTTGAAAGGAATGTCAGGCTCTGGTAGGCCAAAAACCCCTCATTATTAAAACTACGCAATATCAAATACAAGTAATATTCAGATGCAACAGACAACAATTAGAGACCTATCAAGTATGTTTTTTGTGATTACTGCACACAGGGAATAACAGGGGCCTTTAGTAGGAGTCTCTCTCTATCGCTGTGTGCGGTGCGGATCTGAGACTCATCCAGCCTCGCATATGGCACAACACGTAAAAAAAAAAAAAACGAACAAAAGCACTGAAAGAAATGTAAATAGCTTATATCAAAACACAATGTAACAACATCTACGTGATAATTTAACAGTTTGCGAAAAAGTAATGATAGCTGCGCTAATTGTCAGTTTCACACTAGCTTCAGCCAAGGCTTTTGACAGTGGAGCAGGAGCTCGTGCGCAATGCATCCTGGAACATGTAGGCACTGCAAGAGCAGCTGTGTGAGAAGGACTCAGAAAACTTGCTGACTTTGTCAACAGAGCACAAACTGAGGAATTTATTGCCACAAATCACTACAATTACCATCAGCATTGACTGGACATCCACATGAAAAGTGGTGGAGTTCTCCTTTAGTATTTGGGTTTTCAAATGTTGGTCCTACAAATTAAAATATCATCTTGAGGACATCACTGTGTGCCCCACAGAATCTTTTAGCTTTCTGACAGCATATTATTGCTTATTCTTGAGAATAATCAGCAGATTCATTCTGAAAAATAACTATTTACAGCCCAACAATCATATTACATTGATATTTTACTGCTGACTCATTTACATAGAGCAACTTTATCAGAGGAAATTTAGTAATGGCACATCAAAGTAAAGCTTCTAAATCATGTTTCGTACCATTTTTAAGTAAAGTAATGTTAATTTTTAATAGGTTTTAGGAACATGGATAATAAAATACATTTTTTTGTCTGTTTTAATTTTAATATTTACATTGATAGAGAATATAAGCCAATGCCAGTAGTTGCACAACATATTCAATGTAAAGAGCAGAGAGGTCTACAAAACTTTTTTGTTGTACTCAGATTCTTTCGTAAGAGAATAAAACTTCAAAATTTTAGTGCATTTGAACTAGGGATGTAACAGTTACCGTTTTCACGATTAACCACAGTGAAATACCCGATGGTGAGTATTACCGTATGAACTTTAAATTATCATTAAAATTGCGGTTGATTACTCAAGCTCATGGTAAAAACTGTCCAGCATCAATCAAAATTGGCAATCGTGTCCCACACACAGGTGCACATACGCAGCAGCAATGCGACTTTGTTATGTGCAACAGTGAAAACATGGCGGAAGGCAGTGATAGTGCAGCTCAGGATATTTTTTTTTTAGCCATCCAAGAGGGCGAAGTCAGAAGTATGGGCATATTTTAGGTTTAATAAGAGTGCTGAGCGGAAGTTAATTGAAGACAAATACCTTGTCTGCACAAAGTGACAGAAGAAAGACATTGCTTAAGGTGGCAAAACATGTCAAGTCTGCTCAGCCATCTTTGTGACCAACACCTGCAACTTTATAACCAGTAAAAGGTAAGTTACCAGTAACTTTTAGCTAAGTGCTTGATGCGGGGACTTCATAATAGGAAAATTGCCATGGTCTGTCTGTTCAACTCACCAACATCAAGCCAGAAATGTAAACTTATGCTTTCAGTGTAGCATATACATTAAAAACACTAACATTACACATCATGGTGTAGTGGAGCCCCAGCACATTTTGTTCCCTGCAGCCTTAGAGCTAGTTTTAAACATTTTCAGCACATTTTAATAATACCAGAATAAAACAGTGATAAATTTGGTCACTATAATTGTGATGTTACATTTTCAAATTGTTACATCTCTAGTCTGAACTTACAGTAGCACAGTTTGCAGAGCCGATCAAGGATATCCCTGAAGCGGTCATTCATGGGAGGCAGAGGCTTCAGCTCAATCTTTTTAAAGTCTTCAGGACACTCGTCCTTCAGGTGACCATCTCGTTTGCAGATGCTGCACACAACAGTTGGAGGCTGGAAAGAAAAAAGTTAAAAGACCTCTGAAAAAGACCAATTAGACATGATACTGATGCAAAGGAAGTGCAAAATGATAACAAAATAAAATTCCAAAATGTTGTAATCATCAGGCACTAGTTAGAGAGCATCACTGACAAAAGATTTCTGTGGGGCAATGTTTCATGTTGCACAACTTGAAAAGACGTTTACTACCAACTTCCAACGGCCTATGATGCAAAATATACTAATTAATCATGTGTTAATAAACCAGTAAGGACCCAGGGACATCAAGCCATCAATGCTGACAGGTGACATGATGCTTCTTCCATTATGGAAGTAGAAATCTTTTGTTTTTTTGCCCTTTTTCAAATTAGCATCATCACAGTCACACATCAGAAGCTATACAGAACACTAATAAACAGGATCTAGTATTTTAGGAAATAAAATAAGTTGTTTTACCTTTGCAAAAGCCAAAAACACAGTATAATTGAAACTCATTTCTATTTTCCTGTCCCAGTTTAAAACATGATAAAAGAGTACATGCTGATCATCATAATTACCTTCCCACCAGTAAAAATCATCTTATCAAACACATAGTGAAGATCATCTGGTGAAATATGGCCATCTTTATCTGAAACATTGCATTCTTCCTCTTCTTCCTCCTCTTCTTCCTCCTCCTCCTCCTCCTCCTCCTCCTCCCCCTCCTTGTCACTATCCAGCAGGCCATTGGGAGAGAGTGAAGGTTTGTTTTCCTCGCTGAGAACCATGTCCATGAAGCTGGCATTTAAAGCCTTTTCATCCTTCTTCATGGACGGATCTGAACCATCTTCATCATCACTGTCAGGGTCCACGCCCTCCTTCAGCACCTGAGGTCCCCTCTGGGAGCTCTGATTTCTTTCACTTTTTCTGTCATCTTCCTCCTTGTTGACAAAAGCCACCTCCTTCTTCACTACCTCTTCTAATTTTGCACCTAATTTGCCTGCCTTACTGCTTTTCTGGCGCCCCTGTGTGCTCCTTCTCTGGGGGCAAGCAAAGTATTTGTAAGCTGTGCGAAAGCGCTCCTGGATATACTCAAACACCATTTGGCTGTTTAGGCTTCGTGCAACGTTCCTCTTCAAGGCAAAAGGATCTAAAAAAACAAATAAATAAATAACACAGTGAATTTCAGATAGTTTTTTAGACCTGTGGGATCAGTTTTCCCAACACAGTCGTCTCTTGCCTTCAATAGCGAGTCGGCGACGTGGCCAGTTTTTCACTTCCCTAGAGAGAAGCTCCTTTAAGCGGATGCTGATGATGTACTCTTCAAGAGCAAATTCCAGTGTGTAGAAGCGTAAGAGCTCCAACCACAACTGTCCCAGTGACGCATCTTTACCCAGATCCAATGTTAGGTGTGTCTTTAAGCAAAAGTAAGAGACAGATAGTTAAAAGCAGGGAGACAACCCAGAATTATCAAAACTACCTTCCAAAAAAATTCTTATGTGAAACTGGAGTAAAAAGAAAATCTATACTGTTCCTGTGACGTGACTGTATGCTGAACTGAGACTCACCATGCCTTCTGAGTAATGAGCATCATCAGGTTTCTTCTGCTCTGGTTTTGCTCTGCCTTCTCCTCTGGCCTCATTGCGGCTCTCCCCTCGTCCATCTGTGGAGCTTGGAGGTCTGTGCTCCCATCGGACAAACATGTCCAATGAGATTCCAGTCAGATGATACTCATCCACACGTTTCACGTCAAAGCCTTCGATCTGAACGAATGAAGCCAAACATAACAAAAGAAAAAGTAACAGTGAACAAAGAAATTACTGCTCAATTTCTCAAAGTTTAACTCCGAAAAGAATCCAAGTTGTTCATTTTCCTAATATTCTGAACAGAATAGACTTTATCAATCCCCCAAGGGGAAAATTCATAGTTAGCGGGGACTGCAGGAATTGCTAGGTGTGGTCATCTTACAGCTTGTATTAGTGTCTGTTCAACCATTTAACTTCAAAAGCACAATGATTTCATAGCCAAAAGATATTTTGTCCAAAAGTATGACAGATATCTTTGACAGTTATCATTTTTTTACCCTTGATACATTAGTCAATAATTATTACAATACTTCAAATATCAAAGTAATTTTAATTGTCAATAATGGCTGCAGAAAATATAATAAAAGATCTCAATTCCATGATATCGACACTTACTACATGCAGTACTACTTGTAGTTAGTACAGACCTACAGTACAAATCAAAAGTTTGGAGACACCTTCTCATTCAATGTATTTTCTTCATTTTTATTATTTTCTACATTGTAGATTAATACTGAACACATCAAAACTATGAAAGAACACATATGGAAATATGTGGTTAACAAAGAAAATGTTGCACAAACCAGAATATGTTTTATATTTTAGATTCTTCAAATTAGCCACCTTTTGCTTTGATGACAGCTTGGCACACTCTTGGCATTCTCTCAATCAGAGAGAATCATCATGAGTTAGTCATCTGGAATGGTTTTCAATGAACAGGTGTGCCTTGTCAAGAGTTAATTTATGGAATTCCTTTTCATCTCAATGTGTTTGAGACCATAAGTTGTGTTGTGCAGAGGTAGGGTTACTACACAGCTGTGTACAGTGCATAGCCCTATTTGACTACTGTTCTAATTCATATTACAGCAAGAACCACTCAACTAAGTAAAGAGAAATGACAGTCAATCATTACTATAAGACATGAAGGTCAGTCAATCTGGAAAATTTCAACAACTTTGAATGTATCTTCAAAAGCAGTCGTGAAAATCATTAAACACTATGAAGAAACTGGCTCTCATGAGAACCACCCCAAGAAAGGAAGACCAACAGTTAAGTCTGCTGCAGAGGATAAGTTCATTAGAGCAACCACATAGATACCTCACAGAATTCAAGTCAGACACATCTCAACATCAACTGTTGAGAGGAGACCGCGTGAATCAGGCCGTCACAGTCGAAGTACTGCGAAGAAGCCACTACCGAGGAAAAACAACAAGAATAAGAGAATTGCTTGGACCAAGACACACAAGGAATGGACATTAGAAATCTGTACTTTGGTCTGATGAGTCCAAATTTGAGATTTTGGGTTCCACCCGCCGTGTCTATGTGAGACACAAAGAAGGTGAGCAGATGGTTTCTGCATGTGTGGTTCCCACCATGAAGCACTTAGAAGGAGGTGTGATGGTGCGGGGTTGCTTTGCTGGTGACACTGTTGGTGATTTATTCAAAATTCAAGGCACACTTAACCAGCATGGCTGCCACAACATTCTGCAGTGACATGCCAGCCAATCTGGTTTGGGCTTAGTGGGACCATCATTTGTTTTTCAACAAGATAATGACACCAAACACACCTCCAGGCTGCGTAAGGGCTATTGGACCAAGAAGTAGAGTGATGGAGTGCTGCATCAGATGACCTGGTGTCCACAATCACCTGACATAAACCCAATTTAGATGGTTTGTGTTGAGTTGGACCACAGAGTGAAGGAAGGGCAGTGAACAAGTGCTCAGCACCTCTGGGAACTCCTTCAAGACTGATGGTAAACCATTCTAGGTGACTACCTCATGAAGCTGATTGAGAGAATGCCAAGAGTGTGCAAAGTTGTCATCAAAGCAAAAAGGTGGCTACTTTGAAGAATCTAAAATATAACACATTCTGGTTTGTGCAACATTTCTTTTTACTACATAATTCCATATGTGTTCTTTTATAGTTTTGATGTGTTCAGTATTAATCTACAATGTAGAAAATAATAAAAATGAAGAAAAACCATTGAATGAGAAGGTGTGTCCAAACTTTTGACTGATACCGTACAACCCAAAGACATTAAGCACAGCAGAAACAAGAAAACATTTTTTGTGCTTATTTTACCCAAACAAATATGCACACAAGCAAGCAGGATAGTAAGCGCCATTGCCTAGTAGCACTGTTTTTATCTCAGTGAAAATTGGTGAAAAAAATGCTTTTGACACTTATTAAGCCTTACTTACAAGCATTTCAGAGATGGACAGAAAGTCATCATGTAACAGAGGTTCCCAACAAACTTTGTAGTAGCATGGTATGTTGCCACTGCTGAAGGGGGAATATAAATCAAGCTGCTGGGCCTGATAACATCCCTGGTGTGTACTTGTTTATTTAGTGGTTGTGTGTTTCAAACATGTGCCAAGCCAGCCAGCCTGTTCTTTAGCCTGTGATTACACGGCTTGTTACATGTTCATTTCTCTGCAAGCAACTTATTGCATAAATAGCCTGAAAGTCTGAAGAAAAGAACATTCAGCAAGGAAGAAAGAAAAGGTTTCCACCCACACTTGTATAAACACTGCAAAAGAGTTTCCTCTGGCAATAAATGCTGTGCACTAAGATACAGTTTCTAATTCATTTGAAAACATTTTCCATCAGCGATGCCAGAAATTAAACATGTAATCTTATTCAAATGGGTCGTACACAATGAATACGAATTTTACATCTGATCATCAATAATTTGTAGGAGCTTCACATCAGTTTTTCTTTCGTTCTGTCTCATGAAAATGTATACACCAGAGAGAAAAAAATAATCTAGTGAGATAATTAATAATAAGTGATAAGTGATTAATGGCAGTGAAAGGATGATTTTTCAGTCATGTACTTTTCTCAAGTTAATGTGCCCACAGTAAGACAGACCCACTTCTGCATCAACATCCTGTGCTCAAACTGGGTTTTCGAACACAGACCTGAGCTGTATTGTGTGGAAGTCTTTTCCACAAACATGACACAAGATGTAGAATAAGAATGTGGGTCATTCTGTGAATTACAAATAATGGACAAATGAGGTCTACATTCTACCAGGCTGCGACTTTGTTTACAGATGTATTAAATTTAAATCATTTACTCTGCTTTATACTGAAATAGAGCAAAAATGTTAACCTGTTAATTTTAAAGAGTTTAACTAATTCCGCTTTACTATGAATGAAATGTGGTTAGCAACAATAAAAAATTTCCATATACTACCAAAAACAAGTTGAAATAAATAAGAAAATCTTTGGCTATAAAAGAGATAAAGCTGTTTTGTAAATAAATTTTCTTCTTGGATTCTGTTTATAAGGACTGCATGTGAATTTGTCTGAAGGCAAATAGCCCCCTGAGAGGATTCAAGTGTACTGCTTGTCTGTGTAGTAACAATCAACGATAGTAATTACCCTTATCATAAAATAAATGAGTTAAAAACAGGTTTTTCTTCTTTGTGTGTTTAGAAAAGGAGGGACAGGGGAGCACCCTCAGTAGCCTGGGGGTTGAAGCAATGCAATACATCCTACTGGGACCTTTGTTACATCATATGCACAATATGTCTTTTCCCACCTCTCTCCCCCTCATTTCTTTTCACCTTTCAGCTGCCTAACAAAGGCATTAAATGTTCAAAAAACTATTAAAAACAATGAGAGTGCATACAAAGCATTATTTTTAGTGACTGTGGGAAAAAAGAGTAAATGAAAAATGCAGCACTTCACCTACCCAGTGGCCAAGGTAAACAGGGAGGATGGGTTCTTTCCTCTGTTGCAGGAAGAAGATGACCATGAGGGCGAAGGAGTATGAGGGAATGCCACCTTCAGCCTGACAGTCAATGTGACACAGCTAAAAAGGTACACATTCAGGAAAAAGTGTCCTCAGTTAGCTTCATGTAAGCCTTATTACAAACAGAAAAACCTAAATTAAATTACTCAGTTATAAAATCCTCCGTCATTATAGTCTTAACATTTTGTCAATTACATAGAAATACATGCAAGTGTTTCAACAAGTGAAATTTAAGACTTTTTAAGACCATTATGAATGCAATTTAAGACCCAATTCATGTCCATTTAAGACCACTATGAATGTAACTAAAATTCTACTTCATGTGCATACTGGCAAGAAAGTACTAAGGATTAGGACTGCAGTCACAGATTACTTTGGTAATTGAGTATTCTTCCAATTATTTCCACGATTAATGGAGTCATCAGAAAAGTAATACTGTGCGCGCTGTATTTTTTTTTTTCATTAAATGACTTTTTTTAAGGGCAATAATTATAATAATAATAAGTATACACAAAAGACAAAATAAGACATGACTCTTACATTAATAATTGA
>JAQLOL010000020.1:2511568-2521789 GCA_029783665.1 Naso thynnoides | reverse complement strand
CTAAAAAGTGTGTTTTATGGTCAGTCACAATTGTGACCAGTGGGCTTATGTGTTGCATACTCAATTAACGTATTTCTTCTATGCAGTCATCAAAATTCTTATATATCCCGGTCCAGTTATTAAGTAAGGGATTATGTAGAGCAGGCTGGTTGCTATAGAGAAATACACTGCAACGAGGTGATGTAGTGGAGGGTTGGACCCTGACACGAGGTGGAGTAGTTCCCCTCCATATTCATTGCCACCGTGACAATGTTATTGTCTTTCCAACGGACAAGCAATTTCTCGCCTTGGGTCAGAACCTCAGAGGTTCCCTGGGGTAACTTCATGAAGTCCTTCTCAGACTTGAATGGAGCGTTAAATAAATGATTTTGCCTCATCATTCCAGAGTGCCCATATCCTCTTTTTGTCATCTCATTCAGGAGTGCAAACAAAGTGAAAAACTTGTCATGGAAGAACTTGTAACCTTGCGGCACCTGAGCTTGCTCTGCAAGACCAAGAACGAGGTTGGGTCCCTGACCCAACCCAGTTTCAGGAAAGAGAGTGTGGGATCCATTACATGGCTTCATGTGAAACATGTAACCACTGGATGAGGCAAGGCTCCATAGCTTCTAACCAAAACTTATTGGTTTACCACTTATAAATTTCTTACATCCATGTTGGCCATAGTCTAGGATCATGCTCTCATCCATGGACAGCAATTCCTGAAATGGCCTTACTTTGTATGACTGACTGAACTCGGAGAAGATGGGCCTAATCTTAAAAAATGGGTTGTCAGTGATCTTTGTGACCACATAAACTGAGGCCATTATTTCATCAAATTTCTCCGCATTGCATCCAAAATGCTTTTACTGTGTATATCACTGTCAAGTGACTAGTACATGTGTCTTCTGGGAACAGACTTGTATCCAGATGCAGTGAGTATCCCACCGAATGTAAGGAGCTCATCCATACTCAGATACAGTTACTTGTTCTTGGTCTGGGTGGAGTAGGGGTTGGACATTTCAAGGCGGATGTCTCTTAGGGTGGGTGGGTGGATACATAAGTAGGAAAACATCTATTGGGCTGGCCCTTCTGACTGGACCCTCTGGCAGGTAGAGGCCCTTGGCTCTTAATTATGGACAGTGGAGGGGATTGGGGTTGGAGTGGTGGTGACAAGGTCATTTCTTGGAATTCGTTCCTGTCATGATCAGTTTGAATAAGTTCAGTATGTATTCATCAGCCTGGCAGACGATGACCTGTCACCCCCTCATAGTCCATATCTGACCCATCACTATCACAGTCACTGAGGACAGCATCTGTCTCATTTTGAAGGACAACTGCAATGTTGCATGCCTTGTCTGTGCCATCATCAAGATCCAACATAACCAGAACTTAACTCATAGTAAAACTAAAAGAAAGAACTAGTAGAAAGTTAGGCAGAAAAAGAATCTTGTGCATAAGTATGTGTATACCTCGATGCACTGTGTTATCCCACCTGTCACTATTGTTTCTGTCAACATGTTTATTCATTCTGTGACCACACTGAACAAAGCTGAGTAATTACAAATACATATATCAGTACTAGACGCCTTAAAGATTATATGCACCAAAAATCTTTGTTCTGTCTTTATGTTAACTTACTTTGCTAAGCTTTTGTGTAGGAGCTTTGATGCAGCCATCCTCCTCTCAAGGTGCAACCAGGAAGTGAACATCTTTAGTCATGTGATTCACAATTAACACTAAACATGTGAAACTGTACATAATTATTTGAGACCTTTAATTATTTCAATATTTGTTGGGAATGCATTGATACATCATTCAGTAACATTTTTAGAGCCTTATGATGAAAATTAAAATTAAGGTCACTATTGTGAATGTTGGGATTAAGTTAATATGGCTCTTCTAAAGAGAAATATGTAATATGCCCAGATCTAAAGAAGATGCAAATCAAATGATGAATAACAGGTAAAGCAAATGTCCAACTATGATATTCATATTTTGTTGAATATGCTGTTTTATTTGCAAGATATCTTTTATACCACTGTACAGGCATTCTGACCTAAGCCAACAATAGAGGATAGCATAAATGAACTACTTTGTGTTTGTGTTTGTGTGTGTGTGTGTGTGTGTGTGTGCGTGTGTGTGTGTGTGTGTGTGTGTGTTAAAAATATGGCTAATCTGGTCATTTGTTCAGACAGGAAGGCAGCTACAGTACTTGATCAGTCATGCTGGTAGCAAAAAAACGAAAGGTGGACAAGGATGTGAGTACTGTAATAATAATAATAATAATCATCTTCATCATCATCATCATCATCATCATCATCATGTTAGGCCACTCTTTGTTTTGTCTTTCTTAATATGGCATCACTGTATTTTGTTAGGTGGCAGAAGTAGTCCAGACAGATAGCTGCTCAGTCAGACACAGAGATGCAGGTGGAGGGCCAGGGTTATGGGTAAATGATGAATTTAGTGATATCAGTAATGGAGTTATTTTGTATATTTGTATTGTGACTGTTGTGAGGTTTAGGGCAATAATGTAAAATAATCATAACACTCAACTAATTAAATATAGTTTGCATGATAGGCATATCTTGTTACACTACACCAGTTGTAGTGAATATTGTGTATATTGCAGCCCACGTTTATGACATCATATTGGATTTGTTAATAAATAATTGACAGATGATAATTTCAATGATTCAGTTGAATTTCTTGAGGTCTAAACCTAAGGTGAAACACCAAAATCACTTTTCTAGGGTGAACAGTAATTGAGATATAGCCACTTTAAACTGGCTGCTGTCTTGAATTTGTTCGATAAATAATTAATGATAATTGCACTGATTCAGTTGTATTCCTTGAGGCCTAAAACCCAGGGCTAGACACCAAAATCAGTTTTTAAGGGTAGTAATTGAGATTTGGCTATTTTGAGCTCTTGGTGGCCATCTTGGACGCCATCTTGAAAATGCCCCCTTTCGCAAGATTTTATTTTCTTAGATTTTTATTAATGTTGTTTAGCAGGACCAATAGTACCAGAATCCATTGAAAAAACCTTGGCAATTGTTTTTTTTAAGTTAGGTGTATTTTCCCCATATGTTGACTGGCCTACCCTTTAGTGCCATTTGTGATTTACCAATATTTGTATGTTTAGCTTGTTGTTAATATGTTCGTGTGCTTTGTACTATACTACCTGCCTACTCAATTGCCTCACGGGGACAAATAAACTGTTTTGGAACTGAAGAGTGATTAGCACTAGTTAAAAATGACACATAACTGTTTACAGATTTTTAAATAGGCCTATGTGTAGGCTTTCTCTGAGCTGAAGAATTCCATTAGGTTAATTGTTTTTAATTTTCAGCCATTAAGCCTTTCAGCACAACTCAGGTTCATGGCTTGTTAGCAATGATTAGCTAAAAAATGAAACTCAAAACAGAAAAAAAGGGCTTATGAAAAACGTTTAAATAATAATAAAACTGCTCATCCTGGGTCATACCGGACACACTTAGTTAAAAATGTTACCTTCAAAAAATAATTCTGACATACCTTTTTATGATGTTAAGATCACCTCCGCGGGCACCACATTCTACAACAAAGCTTTTATTTTGAAAGTGGAAGCCAGTTCAGTAAGTGTCGTGCTTCCTTTCCGTGACTTGACTGCTAGGGACGGAGCAGATCAACGAGTTTGAAGAAGTTTCCTCGCTGTTGCGTTGGCGGTCTGACTGTAAAGATGCAACCAGGATCGCTTGCCGTTTTACTGACTTTATTCAGCTTCACCCAGAGCAAACAGAAAGACTTTTACACTTTTAAAGTCGTGAACAGCAGGGGAAAGTTAGTGACGCTGGAAAAATACCGGGGTTCGGTAAGTGTGGGTCTGAGCAGCTGATTACATATAATGTTACAACATTATATGTATATGTGGAGTGTACTAACCAGTCTCTGCATGTCAACCGGTTGCATGAATGAATGTTGCATGGGCATATTTACTTATTTCTTCTCCTACATAACATTTTATCAGTAGATGTAATAACACGGTAGTGGTGCTTGCGGATCAGTTTGATTGCTGCCTGGATGTTCCTTCATGCAGCTCCGCTGGCCTACGTGGCAAGAGGCCGGAGCCCCTGCAGCTGCAGGAGTTTCACACAGTTTTCATTCAAACAAGGTACAACACAGCATACCATATTAGCCTTAATCTGCGCACGACAGACTGATGCAGTACACGACTTGTTGCTACTGTGTTTTTTTTTTTTCAACTTGTCTGAGGAGACAACAGGGATTTGTTGGCTGGAAGGCTTCTTCCTACGATACTTTTCTTTACTTGCAATCAGCCAGTACGTTTTGTTGTGGTTGTTGTTGTTTTTTAACAGTTCATGTCAAAAAACATGGCAGTAAGGAAAAAATAATTTTAAAAAGTACTAATACAACTGATAAGTACTAATTTGCACTGTATTCTACTGGGAAACTCACTGTTATAAAGTGTTGGCCCTTAACTTTTCTTATCATTTTCTGTAATAATTAAAATCCTTTTAAGAAATATACAGTTATATGTATATGATAATAGACCATAGTCGTTAAACAGAACATCAAAGAATGCCCCTGTAAACACCTTTACACAATCAATATCAATAATTCAGATTATAGTCTTGTTAAGACGTGCCTCCAAACAGTATGAAGTCAAGAGTTTTTTAAGGAATTACTTTGGTGGTTGTGGACACTTTTGTTCTATTTAAGGTCGATGAGGGTTTTTAGGGGTACATCGCACTTTGATTTGTCATTGTGACATTAGATGTCAGCATTAGATGATGAGTTCATCAAACTGTCCAGCTGAGGGAAAATTAAATCAAAAACTGCATGAGCTTATCTGTACAATGATGCTGCTCTCTGGCTCTGTGCAGTAACTCCTCCTGTAGGCTGTAACATGTAATAACATGCACTAACATGTTTGACTGCTTCAATGATGGCTCTGTAGGTGCACCAAGTGATCAACAGCTACTAATATTTAGACACTTGTTTCCACTCTGGAGAATGTAGGTGGCAGTCATGTTAGTATTTGCAGATTCTTTTTAGGCACTTTTCATTTAAAATTAAGATTTTACATGGCTGGTATTTTGGAACCTGCATATTGTCTATTTTGTGTTCCACTACCCTCATGCACACATGCTGGACACACAGACTGCCTTGCACTTCTGTTTCCCAAACACAAGCCCTCAGGGATGTAGCAAAATAAATTGGCACTCTTCTTTAAAATTTTTCTAAGATTATTAGATTGGTAATTCGCAACATATTCTATACTTCTTCTCTTAATTAGGTATGTGAACAGCTGTTTACAGTTTCCATGATGCTGAAGCCTGTTGCTTTGTTACTGCAGTGTTTTCACAGTGTATTTCTGGTTTTTAGGTGTCGCTGGTGGTGAATGTGGCCAGTGAATGTGGCTTCACTGAAGAACACTACAAAGACTTACAGATGCTCCAGCGGGACTTCGGGCCATATCATTTCAATGTGCTGGCCTTTCCCTGCAACCAGTTTGGCCAGCAGGAGCCCGGCAGTGACAAGGAGATTGACAGCTTTGTGCGCAGAGTTTATGGCGTCTCCTTCCCTCTGTTCAGTAAAATCGCTGTGGTTGGAACGGGAGCCAACAATGTGTACAAGTACCTTGTTGGTGAGTGAGGTGTGATGTTGTTGCTGCTTCACATAATGATGCTCCCTTTATAAGCAAATAAACCAACAACGGGGTTTTTGATCAACACCGAGCAACATGGTGCTTTACAAATGTTAGACATTCAGAAATATAAATTAGTTATTGACTATACATACAGTGTATTTGTTACTCACATTATACAGAGAGGTACCACAGTTTTTATTTGTGCTGGTCAGCTTGGTTGGAGGAGACCATGTCTGCCAAAAGTGAGAGTTCCTAAAATTGAACACTTGTCCTTTACAAGGTAAATACCTCAAAACATAAAATGCATCAATACATTTTCATATAAAATCAATGACTAATGTATTGAAAAGTAGTGAATTTGCAAAATCAACCAAACAACCTGTAAAATTAAGAACAGTGAGAGGAATTGATGGAAGCGAAGGAGTGTTAAATGTACTACAAGAACAAACAGATTAGCAGTTATAAAACAAGCCTTTAGGTAGTCTAGGTCTCTAAAATTGAAGGAAAAAGAATGAATATGAAAGAAGTTTGGAATGGTGGACACTGTCATATATACTGAACTTCTCTTTCTTCTCTCCTTTACAGAGTCATCTGGAAAGGAGCCTGACTGGAATTTCTGGAAGTATCTTATTGATGTAAATGGCAAAGTGGCAGATGCATGGGGACCAAAAGTTTCTGTCAAAGAAATCCGACCCAAAATAGCTGAAATGGTGCGACAGATCATCTTAAAGAAGAAAGATGAGCTTTAACCTCCTGTTAAGACCCTATAGTGTTCTGCAGTAAGAGAGTTCAATATATTGGCCCCTGTACCACAGGGATGAACTGAACACATTTATTTTGCTTGAACTATAAGGCTTTGTTAGAATAAATCATTCAACTCAAGGCACACAGTGAAAGCTAATTTTACTTGCTTTCTGAAAGCACTGATGGACACCACTATGTTTTTAGAATCAATGTTGAATTTTTTGTCAGCTGTTCAATATTTGAAGCTGCAGCTTTAAGTCACCGAGTTCCCGTGTTATTATTTGTTAGTCATGTAGATGATGTGTTTGTTATTTTGTACATTCTGATTTGTTAAATAAACTTTTACTGTGATGAAAGTAAAAACTTGTTGTTGAATTCATGTCTATGTCTATTTGATAGACATTTTGAGAAAACAAATATATTTGCCAGCTACGGCCTCTTTATTTTGGCTTTTTGCCTCTTAAAAAATTTCATGCCTGGTAAAAAATTGGACCAAGATGATTGAATCTGAATTTTGTTAAAGAGGGTTATTTCACTTTTAAAAAAGAAATATTCAGTGTTGCTCTAGCAGAATATGACTGTCCATTTTATCCATTTATTGATTGATTGATTGATTTTTGTACAAATCGCATACTGGTTATTATGCCAATAAATGACTGGAAATAAACAGCATTTTAATGATTTATTTCATTGTTATACAAAATTTCCAACAAAATTTACCCTGATAATCTGTAGGTTAAATTCATTATTTCCGTGGACTCAAAATCATCGTTTTATTTAATGCCTTGATGCCCTGGCAGTTGGTCTTTGTGCCCTAAAAAAAACTGACAGCATTAAAGGCCAAGTGGCCTTGCCCATAAAAGGAACAAATTCCAGGCCTGTTTTATGCAAATTAAATTTGTTATGCATTACACAACCAAAACAAAGGTAATCATGAACTTCAGGAGGTCCAGAAGGGTCATACAGCCCTCACTCTCCATCTATGGTGTGTAGGTGGAAAGGGTACTCCATCAAATTCCTCAGCACCTACAACAATTACAATTAAATACCTCCAACCTAGTGAAGAGAGCTCAGCAGAAGCTCTTTTTCCTGCGGAAGTTAAAACAGCCCAGTCTACCTCCAAACTGCTCAAAAACTTCTATAGAATCACAATAGAGAGTATCATTTGTTAGGACTGCACAGTGTGGTACGCAAGCTGCACAGTAGAAAACAGGAAGTATCTGTCCTGGGTGGTGAGGTCAGCTCAAAGGATAGTAGGAGCTGCACTCCTAGACTTGGACACTATCTATGCTGACTGCTTGCAGAGGAAGGCACAGTCCATCTGCACGGACAAAACTCACCCAGACATCCTCTGTTAGTCCCACTACCATCAGGAAAGAGGTATGTTAAAAACCTGGACAACCAGTCTAAGGAACAGCTTTTTCCCTAGAGCTGTAGACTCCATCAACCCCCTCCACACACACACACACACACATACACTGAACAATCACTGACACACTGAACAATCATTGACAGACTAAAATGTGCAATGTAAACACTTTAAGTGGTATATTAAACGGAACTGCACTGTATACTGCTATGGGATCTTCTCTTTTATCAGCCTATTTATTACTGTCTATACTTTTGATCAGTATATGCCGTCATTTTATCTTGTTATCTTGTATGTCTCATTCTGTCTAGTTCCTGTCTATTTTTCTTTTGTCATATGTCGGTGTGTTCGAATTTTGTGTATTGCTGTTTTTATGATAGTGCCATCACAAATTTATTTGTAGTAATACAATGACAGATAAACTTAGATGCTGTCAGGGTTTTGTTTTCTTTTGATTTTAAGGTCGTGTTTGCCAGAGTTTTTTGCATTTTCTTCCTCCCTCCTTTGTTTCTCTTTCTGGCAGTGTGTGTGTGTGTGTGTGTGCAGTGGAGAGCGTGGACTGGCTGAGCTGGATCTCTGGAACAAGGCAAACTTGCGCTTCATTGCCCTCACTCCTGCCATAAAAGCCTGGTCAAGACGCCACTCGTGTGCCAGATTACCCTGTCTCAGTCAGTAATGTAGTGATTCATTCTCTTGTATCTCCAGTGATTTCCTCATGCATTTCCAGTGATTTTGAACATCTTGTGTGCTTTGTTTTTTATGCGCAGATCCTGCATTGCTTGCAGAGTGTTTTCTCATTGAAGTTTTTGTTTGTTTGTTTGTTTGTTTATGCACTTACCAGTGTTTTTCTCCTGTGTGCAGTCTCTGGTGTGCCTTGTTGCCTTGCCTGTCTGCAGCCTTCAGAGCTTCAGTGTCTCCTCATGTTCTGCTCGGTCAGCTTGCCAGCACCGCCAGCAATGCCAATCAGCCCTCCACTTGCCTTTTTGTGTCTTTTTTGAACTTAGTGTTTACAATAAACACTTGAACACATTCCCCATCTCTGTCTCTGCATTTTGGGTCCAAACAAAAACTCTGACACTTGTGTCCTTATTTTTGTTGGAGAATGAAACAGATATTTAACATTAATGTAACTGTGAGTTGTAGGATATATGGGAAAGATGATGAGGAATAATCTAAAAGAAGGAAAAGTTGCAGGAATTCACATCACAAGTTTGAATGATAATGGGTGAGATAGCAAAGGTCAGGGTGCAGGTAGCTTTTGAAGGGTATGCTACAAGTTGTTGGGTTTTTTTTAATAAGATATGGTGGATAAACCGGAACAAGGTGCAATGGGGTGGCTAACATGGATAGGGATTTTATAGCAGTACTAGAGGCATAGAGAACAAAGTGTAGCTTAGATGTATAGGTATTTTGCTGTATTGCACCAGTAAGATCAATTCCAACTGACTAAAACTAAAAGAAGAAATGACAATCCAGAACACAGGAAAGAACTTCAGGGAAATCATTCACAACACAGTGGGTGGCAGTGTGTACATTAATAATTGGTTGAAAAAGAAGAAGAGATCTGTCATGTTCTGATCAGACTAGCCTACATCGTGGGAGGCAGGATGTGTCTTTCCTTTGGGTTCCTGCCCATTGCAAAACAGTCATTAAAACATCAGTTAACTGACATACAAGTACCATTAAGCAAAGCAGAGGTGAAAACCGTTATAAAGGATTCTATGTACATGACTTGGCAGGAATAGTGCAATTTAAATGATCCAGAGAGACGTCTTTAAGTGTCCAAAATTGTGTAGGCATTGATGCAACACAGGGCAGGAACCCAAAGGAGGAGAGAGTCTTTAGCTACCCGTTTAAGGATACTGGTCTAATTGGTTTTTTTAATTAAACTTTATTTACAATATATACAACAATATACAGCAAAGTAGGGCACACCGTGGTATAGGGCATTGTGAATAGAGGCACAAGCAAAAAACAAAGGGTCTTTTAGGAAGGACAACATATATAACATAGTAAGACAGAACATACAAAAAAAGAAAAAACAACAGCAACAGAACAATAAAAAAACAAAAAAGAAAAAAAAAGACAAAACTTAGGGGGTCGCTTCTAACAGTTTTAAATTATCAATGATATTCAAAAGTTTTTTCCCTTTCTTTTTCATAAGCTTCAGTGATTTATAATACACAGCTAGCTCTCTCTTAAAAATCACCAACAGTGGTTTTGTTTTGATGCATCTACATTTTTGGATAAAAGCTTTTCCCAGAATGAGTAAAGTGTTCAGTATGAGTTCTGAATTCTTATCCTCCCTTGGAATTCCAAATGTAATGTCTCTGTTGGTGAAGTGAGGGAGAGAGGGAACTTTGGGCTCCAGCCAAACATGCATATCGCTCCAGAAGGTGTAAGGCAGTCAGACCCCCACCCTGAAATGTTGTCTGTGAAACAGTGGAAGTTTCTCCCCAGACTGGATGTAACC
>JAQLOL010000020.1:2481768-2494153 GCA_029783665.1 Naso thynnoides | reverse complement strand
TCTTTAGTCTGAGACTAGTCTGGGACTAAAAACGCTAAACACTAGTCTTTAGATTTGAGCTGATAGTCTTTTAGAGTCTTTTCTAAATCTTTTCAAAGTTCTGGTGTGTGGGTAGCATTATTTCGATCTTTTCTCCCCTAGAAATTTCGACTATTTTTCCTCAGAGTGTTTCAACTTTTTTTTTCTCGAAGTGCATAGGCTAATAAAAAAAAAACTTACTCCACTGATTTTTTTTCTCATCCATTATCCTAATGCTCTTCTGATTTTAAATAGTTTTGTAAATATTGCAAAATAATATAGGGATATGCTGTGATAAAATTTTCAGTGTTAATTTTGTGAATATTGCTTACCCTAAAATGCTGGGAAACTTAACCACCCGGATAGTGTTGGGCTTCCTTTAAAAGCAGACCACAATATGAAGTGGGCCAAAACTGTTGTGCAACTTTACACGCTAAAAGTGTGATATGAAGTCTGATAATATTCCAAAGAACGGCTGTCTGTGTTTCTCCGTGGCTCAATGTGACTTACATAAATTTAAGTTAAATTTGGAACTGCAGATAGAAGAACCCCAGAATTATGTTTCTTTATATGACCACAACAATTATTATTATTATTATTATTATTGATTAGGTTCAGGACAAAATACTGAGCCGGGAGGAGGCAGCTAATGAAAAGGGTCAAGAAAAAAATGAAGAGTCGAGAAGCAAGTGAGAATAGACCAGGTAGAAAGCGTGATAGTTGTTTTTAAAGAAGTAATTACATATCCTGTAGGCCAAAGAAGAAATTATAGTATAGGGACACTCCTTACCATTAGGGGGCAGATGGAAGAAAAGATGCACCGTAAAAATGCAGCGAGGAAAGCTTAAACGGAAGTAAGATTTATATCAACAACCTGAGTTACAACCAAAAGCTTTTCTGTCGATAAACTTTTTAACAACGATTATATCCGTTATATATATCGTATTACTAGCTGATATATTATTAAAGTAGAATTTTGTCGCGCATCACGGAAGTGGTTTGTCTTTGAGCTTAAACTCAATGGCTTATTTTAATCAGCTAAGTAAAAGCTAACTTTTTGTCATCCGACTAGAATGAACTTATTTTCACGGCCTCCGTAAGCAAGCGGTAGTGTAATATGCACAGATATTGCTCTGTGTTTAGTTTCAACAAGGTTTCGGGTGTAGCTGGATTGTTTACTAATGTTAGCTGTTGTTGAGACGTTCTGATAGTTTTTTTATGTGGCGCCGATAACGCCCCGGTTCGCAATGCCCCTGCAGCTGCTCCCACCTGTCAACTAACTGGCTGTGCCTCTCCTGTCTCCCGTGATCCGTCTGCCGTTGCCCAATGGCTCACTGCGGCTCCAGCGAGCCGAGCGCAAAGGTAACGGCCCCACCTCCGGACGGCATCATGTCTTCGCAGGGTGGCGTTGATCAGAGCATGAAGCCGGTACTTTTTGAGATCTTCGGCGAGATATGGACAGTCCAGTCCCGGCTCGGCCAGGGAGTCTCGGCCTCGGTTTATCGGGTGAGCTCAGGCAGAGCAGCCACCGCCGCTGTCAAGGAGTTTCAGGCCGACACTCAGGGAGGAGATTACGGGTATCACAAGGAGAGGTCTGTGCTGGAAGACATCCAGGGACATAAAAACATCGGTAACAGCATTATTTTACTTAAGTTGCTAATAAGACCATGTTAGACCTGTGGGTACAAAGCAGGCAAAGACAGTCAAAACGCTAGAATGGTGTCATTGAAACCAAATGTCACTACTGACTCCGACCCCGTAATAGAAAGCTTGCATGACGGAGTTTGTGTTGCAGGTTGCTGTTTTTAAACCCTTAGAGTAAAAGTCAAATTCCGTTAAAAATCTATCAGTTAATCTGAATTTGCCTTTTTATTAGTTGCACACATGGTCGAATATTTTGTAAGACCATTTACAAAAAGGTGCGGTCTGACTTTTCATTCTGCATAATTCATGAAACACGAACTAATTTCAGTAAAATATCAGGCTTTAAAATGTGTCTTAGTGTTGATTTGCAAGGTAATCATGGTGGACATTAGTGGGCTTTGGCAGTATCAACTTTTATAACTTCCTGGCATTTCACTGTGGCAAATTGTATATGACAGTATTTGTTCAAAATGTAGGTAGAGACTGTGGTTGAAGTCAGTCAGTGTGGCATGTATGACTTTAACTAACTTACAGTGTTGTGTGTGTTATATGCAATTAGCATACTTACTCAAGTATTGCTGGGTTCAGATACTAAATACTAATGGCTTGTGGAATAATGATTGATAGGAAATAAGTGCCTTTTTTTTAAACTGAGGACTTTGTTGCCGAAGTGGAGGTTTGACATTTTGTCCTCTTCAGCCACAGTCTCTCCGAGGCAGATAGTGCCAGTGTTGACTTTTTGCTTTTATCATTTAAAATTTTGCTAAAATACTCCCAAACAAGGGCAGATGTGTTTTTCTTTCTTACTAGTCCTACATCCTTATTTCAGCTGTTGGCATTCACCATCTTTCCCACCTCAGCTGCCTCAACTTCTACCAGTAGTGACTGGCCCCTGGTGGTGCACTACAGTACATCACCTCAATATAGTGCATCCACATCAGTTTAATATAAGGAGGAGCATCTGTTTTGACGATAATGAAAATCATACCTTCAGGATTTAAAAATCTGCTCAGGGTTAGTATTACAGTATGTGGTGCCTTGATTCCACCCAAGCTTAATAGTAAGCTCTGTAAACCTATTGCAAAAACTGAATAGCTATTTAGATACAGAGAATTACATGTGTGCTGGTAATAATTCAGTGGAGGTCTTGTTCATTTCATGCAGAACCGTTGCAGAGCATGAGGATCCTTGTATACCTACACTGTCTTCTTTATACTGAGCTGGACCTTTTGAAGATGCTTCTGCCATACCCAGTCATGACATTCTCACCAGTTACCATTGAACCCGTTTAATTACTGGTGTAATGTTTCAAACAGTTCTTTTTTCGAGGGGGCTCCCTGAACTCTTGATATTTTACCAAGATGGGTGTGATTTTAAATCTAAATCCGTTCTAATCTAAATCACAATTTCAGTTTTGCACTATGAAAATGACAGTAATTTTTTTTTTAATCTTGAGATTGGTGTGATTTTGCAGGATGTTGCAGTGTATGCTTCTGCCAGCTCAATGACTATCTCAGCGTGTGGGTGAGGAAGGTAGAGTGTATTTAGTCTGTCACATGGAAGGCAACAGAAATATCTTAAATTTAAATTCTTTCTCCGTAGGTTACCTTGTTTGATAGCCTGTATGCATCTTTGTAAGAATGCAGGAAAAACTTCAGAATCTTCTTGCACACAGTGAGCAGCTGGAGGTCTTCACTTTTCCCCAGCTGAAGAACTTTGCTGGGTTTGAGAAGATGTCATCAGGATGGTTCCCACCATTTCCAGGCCCCTGCTGAATCATAGCAGCCTCCCTGCAAGAGTGTACTTTTTAGTACTGTAGTACTCAGTTGTATATATTTTCCAGTATAACTTTATGACAATCAATTTGAGAACAGTTGCATGAAAGTAATACAATCTGTTGTTGCTGCTGTACCATACGGAACCAACAAATTAGCAAACTAATACATTCTGTTTAATCGATGTTTCACACAGCACCCAACTTTTTTGAAATCAGATCTGAAAAGGCATCTGTAGAGGCCTTGCTGTTTCTAATAACGGATTTGTTCTCCTCTCAGTGACACTGTACGGGGTGTTCACTAACCACAGCTGCATGGGTGTTGCCACTCGCTGTCTTCTGCTGGAGCTCTTGGATGTCAGTGTGTCTGAGCTATTGGTCAGAGGAAGTAGTGGCACCCAGAGTGGAAGGTAAGTGAAGCAATAGCACTGCTTCTTATACAGTATACATAAATCTGACTGTGGCAGAATGTGGTGAGGTGTGTAATTTGGCCAACCCTCATTCATGTAAAAGGGTGGACAAAATGATCAAAATAACTGTCAATGTAACACAATACAATTCAACAGCAACACTAACTAACCTACAACCTCTAAAATGGTCTAATAAAGTTAAATCAACCCACAAGCACTTGAATAGAATTTGACTCAAAACTATTCTAAAGATGATGCAATGAAGCTGACTGCAGTCACTGTGTTAAGTAGAGCTTGAACTTTATATTTGACTTCATAGTGTGATATTTTGCCAGACCCCAACAGGGCCACTCCATGTGGCTTGTCCAGCACTGTGCCAGAGACATCCTGGAGGCTCTTGCCTTCCTTCACAGGGAAGGCTATGTCCATGCGGATCTCAAGCCACGCAACATTCTCTGGAGTGCTGATGACGAGTGCTTCAAGCTCATTGACTTTGGCCTCAGCTTTAAAGAGGGACACCAGGTGAGAGTATCTTGGGATTTGAAGGTCAGTGTCAGGGGGAAGGATTATTAGTTATTATATTCTAACTCTCTATGCCTCACCTCCTCCAGGATGTCAAATACATCCAGACTGATGGGTATCGCGCTCCAGAGGCTGAGCTTCAGAACAACCTCGCTCAGGCGGGTGTGGAGGGGGACTCGGGCTGCACGGCTGCTGTTGACCAGTGGAGCCTGGGCATCATCCTGTTGGAGATGTTCTCAGGAATCAAACTTAAAGACACTGTCCGCTCACATGAATGGAAGGTATGAAGAAGCTCTGCTCAGAGCAGACTGACAACATTGATTCAATCTAATCAGAAGATCTTAAAATATATTTTTAAAAAAGTTGCATTGTAGCATGAGAAGTTGACTAAGCAAGATCTAGTTCTGTTTAGAAATATTCAAAACTCGATAGATTTAATGACTAAAGGAGGTATAGAGATTTCTAACAATGTGAACTCGTGATTGTCATTGTAGGTTTTTTGGCTGTTGTGTCAACATTTTTAAATCCTTAATAAAATAAAAGATAAAGGAAAGCTATCTGTATTTGTTAAAGTAGGTATGACATTGCCCCTGAGTTAACAAAGTGAAATTGAAGAAAAAAATAGCACAACATATGAAGTAAAAATGCATAAAACAAGAAAGCAAAATAAATTTACATTATAGGACTTAGATCAAGGAAGTCTGTTGAAAGTTCACAAATCTTGAATCAGCTGTTATTGGTAAGAGTGTAAATAGCAAAAACTTTGTCCGTGCTGCTCTCCTTTAGAGTAACAGTGCTGCCATTGTAGACCATATCTTTGCCAGCAACAGTCTGGTGTGCCCTGCCATCCCTGTGTATCACCTCAGAGACCTTATTAAAAGGTGAGCTGTCACACATGTAGCAGTGGATTCAGTCTAATGTTCGGATATGAGGATAATGCCATTATACTTCTTGAACTGCTTTCCTGTGTATGCCGAGAAATGTTGTCTGTAGTCATACTGTTTTCTGTAGAGTGATTGAGTTTCATTGGATTGTGTCACTTTGTGTTCGCAGCATGCTTCTCAATGACCCAAAGCAAAGATGCACAGCTGAAACTGCCCTGCTGAGCCCATTCTTCAGTATTCCCTTTGGTATGGGTCAATATTTAACACATCCACCAAGATAAATGCACCTTTCAGTGTACCATATTTACCTACGTGTGTGTGTGTGTGTGTGTGTGTGTGTGTATCAGCTCCTCACATTGAGGACCTGGTTCTGTTGCCCTCACCTGTTCTGCGCCTGCTCAACCTGATCGATGACAGTCACCTGCACAATGACGAAGAGTATGAAGGTACAGCATCATGTTTTCTTCATTTTTCGTTTTCAGATTTTAAAATCATTGATTTCCTGTTTCTCAGAGTGTCTCAAGGTTACAGTAACCAGTAGCTGTTTTCCCCAGACATCCTGGAGGACATGAAAGAGGAGTGCCAGAAGTACGGCTCAGTGGTTTCTCTGCTCATCCCCAAAGAGAATCCAGGAAAAGGACAGGTTGGACCGTTGTTCCATAAACCATGAATCTTCAAAAATGTTTCATATAAACTGGAAACATAATAAGTGAAAGGATATTATCAGTGTCAGAACGTTGGTTATGCATCGTAACCCCACATTCTATGAGTACAGGCATAGCCTTCTAAGAGCTGTAGCTATTGGGTTTATCCCTCGCGCATGTGCGGTCCTGAAGATTTCTTCCTACTACTGTTTGTGTATATAAGGCCTGTAGCCAGGAGTAGTCTTCATTTCTTTAAAAACATTTTGTGTGCTTCACGTGAGTATAAGTGTATAAAAGAATATGGTGAGGACCACAAAGCTGCCGTACAAATGTCATCCACTGTCATCCCCCTGAGGAGAGCCATGGAAGGAAACAAGGCTCTGTTGGAGTGTGTCCGCACACACTCCAACAGAGCCTTGTATCAGGTGAAGGCTCCCCTCCGACAGCATCATATCTTATATCACATATATCATGTGATGGCCTCACACAACCAATGAGCCAGGTGCTGCTTTGACAAGGGACATCCTTGAGAATGTTCCCTATAATAAACAAACAGTTGCTGAGTCTGTCTGAGATCTGCTGTGTGTGCAACATAATGAGACATAGTGCACACTGGGCAAAGGCAAAATGATTTTTCCTCCATCTCATTCCTGTGAGGGTGAGGAAAAAGACCCTCCAGAGAAACAGCTCTAAAGGAACTGGTTATAATTTTAAGCACAAATGCTGTGTTCGGCCTCAGCACGGGTGAACTCCGATCATCCCTGATAATAAGACGAGAAGGGGAGACTGAGAGTGCGCATAGGTCACTTACCCTCTTAGCCAAAGTCGAGGCTAAGAGGAGTGCTGTCCTCAAGGACAGAAACCTGAGAGAGATCTGAGCTAGCGACTTGAAGGGGGGGTTCCCAAGAGCATGGAAAACCAAGGGTAAATCCCACTGTGGAGCCAAAGAGCGTGTAACAGGCCGCTGTCTCCACACTCCTTACAGAAAATGCTTAACCAACAGGTGCGCAAAAACTGATCTCTCTCCAAACCCTTCATGGCAAGATGAAGTGGCCGCAGCATATGTTGTGACAGTAGCTAGCATTAAGCATCAATCCACTAATAACTCAAGGAAAGATAGCACAAGAGGCAGAGGGCACGACGTAGAGTCCATGTTCCTCTCCACACACCAGTGCTAAAAAACGGACCATTTTGCTGAACATGATGTTTTAGTAGACAAAGCCCTTGCACCCTGAATAGAATGCACCACATCAGGGGGCAGACCTAGCCTCTCCAAGCGCTCCTGTTCAAGGGCCAGACCCATAACCGCTGGCCTACCATTCGGGTGTGCTGGATCTCAACGCCCAGCTGAGAGTCTTTGCGCCATGGGAGCTGCCACAGTTTCCCCAACAGCAGCTGAATCAGTGATGGGAACCATGTCGCGCACATACATTCTGGAGCCACCAGAATGACTGTCAGTCCCTCTTCCTGAATGCACGCTAATCAGCGGGGAATCAGAGGAACTGGTGGAAAGGCATATAAGTGAGTCCTGGGCTATGGTCAGTGGGAGAAGGCGTCCACGCCCAAGGGCAGAGTTTCCTGCAGGCTCATGCAGAACCACAGAGCGCAATGTGTGTTCTCTCAGGAGGCAAACAGATTCACCTCAGCCTTCTGGAGTCCAGCTTCCACTTGCTTTGAGGACGGTTGCTGCATGACATCAGGTCCATAGCCCGATTCTGCTTGCCTGAAATGTAAACTGCTCTGATGGAGCACAGATTTGCCTGTGACCACAACAAGAAGCTCCTGGCTAACTCCAGCAGACAAGTCAAGCGAACACCGGCTTGGCGATTTATACAAGCTGCGGTTGTCTTGTTGTTCATCCTTATCATTACATGCTTATCTGTCAGGAGCCTAGCAAAATGTTTCAGCACTTTCTGCACTGTGGAAAGCTCCAGGCAGTTTATGTGAAGAGACAGAGGCTTTTGCCATTTCCTCCCCCATTACACGTGAGAAACATGACAATTTCCTGCGCTTTGAGATGACTGGCTCATGAAAATAAGCGTCTTACAGGTCGATGGAGGTGAACCAGTCGCTGTGACGCACACTCCAGAACATGCTTTATTGTGAGCATGTTAAATGGCCTCTTCATTATGAATTTGTTGAAGAGAGCCTGTTTTCTTCGGCATGAGGAAGTAACATAAATAAAAACCCTCGTTTTCCTCACCTGCCGGTACTCTGGAAATTGCCCCTTTTTCCATGAGCTCCTTCAACTCTGTCGTCAGAGCAGCTGACTCTGAGACGACATAACTGACTCTAGCACCCCGTTGAATGGTGGAGGGGGGCTGGCGACCTGAATAGTGTAGCCCTTTTTCTTTTAATTTTCCATCCTTTCGCTCACAGGAAAAAGACTTCCCCATACTAAGTAGTGATCTGATAGTGGGTGAGCAAAAATTTTGGGAGCCATTGTGGACATTTTTGTAAGTCAAGAGAGAGCCCTCACCCCCGCTGCTTGAGCTGAATGTGCGCACATCAAAGCCCACGAGAGGGCCGAATCAAAAGGGCTGTGAAGGAGGCGGTTTATCAGTGGAAACATGCCAAGGGGAGAGACCCTCACTACCACACATTAATGAATGGGAAGTGGGGAGATTACCGAGAGGCGGCATTATGTTCACATGAGACAAAACAACTTTGCTCGTGGAACTGTGTGAGAATGTAGAAGGAGGCTACAGCACCCTACAATGTCATAATTTCCTGAAAATGTAATAACGCCTGAAAATGTAATAAAATTTGCACTTAACTCGATCAAAAATGTAGTAAAACCCAATATTGTAATAACTTCACCTATAATGTAATAAAATATCCTGACTGATATTGTAATAACATTTTTACCGATAATGTAATACCTTATTACATTATCAGGAATTTATTACATTTTCAGGTGCGTCTTTTATTTTCAAAACTGATAATGTAATATAGAGTTCTACATTTTGTGTTTTGAGAATCTGAGAATGTTATATAGACTGGATTTGAAACAACAGAATGACTACTGGGATAATAGCAGACCTTGAGTACCATACGGTCATATATGCACCATACAGTCATATATGCACATGTGCAGATACTCAGGGACATCCTGGTCCTACTGAGTGGGCGATGGACTTACCTCCGTTGGAGACCAGAATTCCAGCTCAGATAGACAGTAGCTTCTGAGCAGCACTGGAGACCCTAGGTAACTCTTTCCTAAACAAACCTTTTCACTTCACAGATTTCCAGCAAATCACTACCTCATGAAAACAAGTCAGTGACACTTCATTTGTAGAGAGTATACATAAGCATTCATAACACCTACATACACATTACGTGACACCTGACATAAATATAGGCCTCACTCATAAATGGTTATTATATCACTTTTAATCAGTTAGATGTCAAGTGACATAGTGGTCAGTCATACTGATAGTATATTATGAGATTTACTTGTAGGCTATAAATAAAGATTAAATTATCTTGAGAACCGAGCGGGCACTGCTGTATTAAGTTGAAATTCAGCAGGTGATTGCACAGGAGAAACAATTCTAGAAATAGTCTAGTCACATACTAAGGTGACCAGATTTCTTAAGTGCCGTGTTCACAGCCCCATAGTATAAAATTGGAAGCTCAAACCAGGATATCTTTTTGCAGGCAATCTCCATTTATTAACAAACACACTAATGATGTAAACAACGTTGTACAGTGAACAATGGTTCATTTAACTTACTGTTACTTACATAACCAGTTACATAACAGTTTCAAAAGTAACATATAATATAACATATAACTTGCAATCCTGTCATTTAACGGGACGTTTCCATCAGAGGAGCCAAGAAAAGATTGAAGTGCAGCTTCACAAAAAAAACAAAAAAACAAAAGCAAACTTAGACGGGGCAGACTCCCATCAACACAGATCACCGTTTGTCCTAATCTCCATAACTAACCATTATAAAGTTCAAAAATTAATAAGATAGATAGAGATAGATAGATAGATACTTTATTTATCCCCACAGGGAAATTGTTGTATCCAGCAGCTCACATAAAACACATAAAAACACATAAAACACATAAAAACATCATCATGTGTAAGCACATAAAACAAGTCAAATAAATTAATACGTGCAAGTGTGCATGTGTGTGCATGTGCAAGTGGGGGAGCTATGTGGAGTTGTACGGTCTGTTGGCTGTGGCTGCTCTTTTTTTTTCCCAATAAAGCAACCACAGGCAAAAACACTGAGCATGTAAGGTTAACTTGTAATATTGAGTTGTGCAGCCAGATTTGGTTTTATTTCTCAAGCTTTTGAGATAAAGCTTTAAGGCTGAAGCGTCTGCCGCAGCAAGAATTTCCCAAAATGTAAAAAAACCTTTATTGACGCGTTTATTTTATTCCTTTTGTTTCTTTCATTTACATTATATTTAACTGTAATCATGTGCATTCACTAAGGGAGACACTCATAAGCCCCTTGTGGTTTCTTGTCTTCCTTGCACACGCTTTGTTTGATGGACTATGGTTATTGTGTACGAATTATTTTTTTGTGTGCTAAATAAATGAATTTTAAAAAAAGAGACGCAATGTATGAATGCAGACTGTATCTCACAGTCTGATAAATTAGAGTAAATCTTCTAAACTCACAGCGATGAACTCTCCTTTAAGCCAGCCATCATCCTTCACTGCATCAAAGCAGGCGAGCTCGCTACCAGACATGTTCACCACGCAGTGATGCACATCTGGGTACTGGGTGGACGAGTGGTTGCCCCAGATGATCACATTCCTCACATGGTTGGCAGGAACGCCACAGCGCATCGCCACCTACAGGACGGGAGCGTAAAGGACAGGATGCAAGTTAATGCTTCACTTTTAGTTCAAACAAGCAACTGGCAAAAACTGCAAGTGCAGAAGAGAGTCTAAAGGAACAGACCTGAGAGCGAGCTCTGTTGTGGTCCAGGCGGGTGAGGCAGGAAAAGTTCTCTTTAGGGATGGAGGGAGCAGACTTAGCTGCAATCAGGCAGTTGGTGTTGGCCGGGTTTCCCACAACCAGCACCTAAAAAAACCCCAAAAAACAGATTCCCACATTTTCCTTTGATTTATCTCATAATATAACATATTAATAACGGATCATTAATAGTCCTGTGTATTTTCTTGGAATGGATTTTGTGGAACGAAAATTAGCTGTATGTTTAATCTTTTATTCTGACCAGAGAGAAGCCACTCTGCTGATAAAAAAGAAGAATTGTAATATCCTTCATATCAAGTAAAGAGTCAAAAATGTGGTTAAGCAGTAGAAAACAAAGTCATTCTTTCATATCATGTTGCCACGTGTGTTAATGTGAGGAGCGAACAATGGGGATCAACTCAGCACAAGAACAGTAGCAAAAAATGTTAAACTGCAGGGAACATTTCTGTGAACAATGTAACACAAGCAACATAGCCAGCAGCACAATAGTTTCACCCAGCAGCCCTTTAACAAATAGCTAATGAGAGGACGTTTCAGCATATTTGCATGTTAGTGCACATCTACAAACGAAGTCCTGGGTCATTACCTTGACGGTCTTCTTGGCGTACTTCTCCAGGGCGGCTCCCTGGCTCTTGAAGATGGCCACGTTGGCTTTGAGCAGGTCCTTCCTCTCCATGCCCTCCTTCCTGGGCATGGAGCCGACTAAGATGGCAGTATCCAGGTCCTTGAAGGCCAATTCCTCCTTGTCAGTGGGGACAATCTCTGTGGAAAGATATGTATCAAATCATTACCGATGCCAGTTGAATATGCTTATTTACTCTATGTATTCTTTATGTAGCCACGGCTCAACAGCTTCTTCGGTCACCACTCAGTCCTGGCAAAAAAAAAAGATACTCTAACATGACATTTGATGCACAAGATCTCAGAGCTTTGGCTGCAAGTCAGTTATTTGTTGTGCATTCTCTTAAACATTTCCACCTGAGTTCACAAAATACAGCACTTAAATATTCAGCATGTAATTTCTGCCACTAGAGGTCTCTCTATCAAAAGAATGAAAAAAATTACACATAGTTTGATGCTGAAGCATAGTAGCATCAGATTATTGGAATTGTGCATTTCCTTTGTTAAATAGAAACCACTGCAGATAAAAATCTATCTGATTGACAAGTTAATGTAATAGGCTGCATTCAGACCAAATCAGGCCATGTGGCAAAAATGCAGGTTTTCTCATTCATTTGAATGAGGCTTGTCTGTTTTGGCTGCGGCAGTCTGAGCCCCAGCAGCTGCACGAAAGAAACTCAGCCAGCTGTGGCATAAAAAGTTGAAACCAGCTAAAGTTTCGGATAAACGCAGTCCTACGTCACGCTGCGACAGCCAACCACGTAAAGCTGCCGTCTTCCAGGGCACCCGGTGGCTCAGTCGGTAGAGCAGGCGCCCCATATAAAGAGGCTATGTCCTTGCCACAGCGGACCCAGGTTTGATTCCACCTGTGGACCTTTGCTGCATGTCATTCCCCCTCTCTCTC